>JAWWMO010000096.1:36081367-36103976 GCA_035047845.1 Dendrocincla fuliginosa | reverse complement strand
TTTCCATCTCTTCCTTGGCAGTGGGAAAGAAGCACACTTCCAGTCCAAATGTCAGCCTTCTCAGGTTGATTTTAGAAGTTGAGGGAAATGAGTAGTCTGATTAACAAGTTGCTGTGCAAGATTGTTGAGTGCAACATGAATTACAAAGTTTTAACTGTGCTTGGAGGGAAGAAGCAATTAGACCATACATCAGGAATTCACCATTGAGGGGAGTTTGCAGGAAAGTTGGCAGTTTTCTGCCTCTTCGGTACAGCTCTAATTGAGTTGAATAATTAATTAAATATCTAAAGCCCGGTTAGTCTATTCTGCATAGCAATTTGAAAAGTTCTGTGTTTTCTTAAGCAACATTTGGTCTTTTGAAGAACAAAAAATTGGAAATGCTAATGTTTTTCAGCCAACTATAGGAAGAAAATAAAAATGTCTCCATAGCAACAAAGCTGCTTTCTAGATGGTTTCCTAAAATATGCCTGAACCAGAAGCAGATGTCTGATTTGAGAATCTCGCCTACTTCAATGTAAACAAATAACTTCTAGGCAGGTGTTGGAAATAATATGGAAATCCTATTAATGGGCCCTGGGTTCCTGTCAGTCAGGAAACCCCTGCCACAAAAGGGTTGGTTGTCTGAATAAAGGAGGCAGAGTAAATTCTCGTTAGGCTTTAGCTTTTCCCGGGAAATGATTGTCTCTGCATGCTCTTTCTCCTGCAAACCTGAATGCAAGTCATTTCTTCGACTGATCCCCTCTGCCACCTTTGCTTTCTCTCTCTTCTGTTGCTGGATTAGTGCATGATGTCAGTGGTGGCGGCTGCTGCTTGGGGCATTGTGTCTTTTGTTATTTTGACCCCAGTTCCCCACTGCTCCCCGTCTGCAGTCCTGCCTTGGCTGGTGAGGGGACAGCTGGAGGAGATGCATGATGCCAGCCTGGAGCAAGGAGAGGAGAGGAATTGGTTTGTTTGAATTTATAGATGATACTGTGGTTAAGGTTTTGGCATGGCTGGCTTGATGGTGTCACATGTTGGGATTCAGATAACAGTGTGTTTTTTCTCATAATGCATCTAGGAAGTTGGTGGGATGCTTATTTTTCCTTTTAATATTCTTTCGATGTTAATGGAGAAAACGTGCTTGCCAGCAGTTGTTTTGTTAGTCTAGTGTGACACTTGTGTTACCTTTCCGCTTGCTGTTGCCAGTTTTGTCCCCAAACACAGCTATGCCAAGCCCTACACTACCATAGCCACGGGACCAGTTTACCTGCAGCCTGTGTGCTAAAACTTTAGTACATGGTGGGTAGGAGCAGTCATTGAGAACATGCTTTCCAGGGTCTCTGGGCTGGAAGCAGAGACTGTGTACATGTCTCCACGCTTCCTGTTGCTACTTTTCTTGATGTGCCAGACATGCATAGTGATGCTCTTAATAACACTCAGAGGGTTAAATGTGGATAAAGACAAAACAAGGCTTCTGAAAAGCCTGAAGATTATCATGCAGCATTTCTCGGACTATAGCCCCCAAGACGCACTTCGTAGGGACAATAAAGCGCGCGCTGGTGGTCTCCTGTTGCCCTGGCAACAGACCACAGGGCACCCTGTGTGTGAAATGCACGAACATCTGTGAATTAATCTTTCTTAGTTTGTTCTTTCCTTGGTACTGGTGAGGCTGTGCTGCCTGGTAGCTGCAGGGCCAGAGCTGGAGGGTATCCCAGGGATGCCCGAAACTCCTAGCAGAAGGGATGAATCCAGGTCCTTCCCAGCAGTTCTTCTCACAGTGGAGGTTCTCAGCCTGTCACTGGTCTCAGTGGAATGCTCATAGCTTGCTTTTGGATGCAGGGGAGGCAACAAATGAAAAATTATTTTTCTAAGTTGAGGTGTTTTTTGATTTGTCAGTCTTCCATGAAAAAAGTAATCTGAGAGGAAAATTAAAATAAGCACTTGCTTCTGCTCTGCATTTTACTGGACTCCACCCCTCCTGTGCCTCTTTTTCACCAGACTGTAGTGGAAACAGAAGTTGAGGGGTAGCAGGTCTCATACAAATAAAAATAAAATGGAGAGACATAACAAAAATCAGCATTGTGGCAGCTGACCCGGCAAGAGGCTCAGCCACGACTGTGCTTGTGAGGTGCGAAACCTGCCTCTGGAACGACTGTAGGGGGAACAGTGTGTATGTTGTATCATCAGCAAATGCTGCATGCAATCAGTGTTTTAATGAACTATTGGAAGTGAAATGCCACTTTAATCTGCTAATTGCATTAAAAGGACAGCAGATTGCTCTGTATCACTTTTTTTTTGATCTGCAAGCTTATCAAAGGCTGCCAAGATGCTTTTAAGTGAGGTATAGCAGCTAGTCCAATGCTACATGTTTGAATACAAATATTAGCAGGCACAGCTGCACCTGTTTTTCTGCCTCTCCAGAGGCAATGAATGCAGCTGTGGGAGTGTTCTTAATGCATACTTATGAGTAAGTTGGGCAGAGGGGTAGGAGAATGAAAGAAATTTCAACGTGGTTTGTTCCTTTTTTCATTAACTGGGGGAGCTCTATATTTCTGATTCTCCATACAGAGGAGCGGGCATATTTCAAGTCACTGTATTGTTTGAAAGAGGGTACACAGTATTTTCTTTGCTATTAATCTTGACAGATCAAAATAAATAATAACACCAATTTTGCAGCCCAAGTTCTGTTTTGTTAGACTGTCATGACCTGCAGATGTGCAGTGCCGAAATATAGAACAGCCAGGAGAGGCATCTCCAAATTGGAGGTACACCCGAAGAGTTGCACACAGGGCTGTGTCGTTTGTGTTTGGCACAGAACACACACAGCATAAAACTCCTCAGCTACAGCAACATGTTTCTGAGTCCTTTGCTCGTTTTATTTTATTAACAAAGTAGCCAGAAGTCACTGGTTGTGTTGAGTTGAAAAGCCGATGCTGACCTAAATAATATAAAGCTTTGCCTTGTGATCTCACAACAGCACGCATTAGGAAATCATTGTATCTGGCCACCAGTAATTATAGCAGTGTGCTTATATTTCTCATTTCCTTCTGATATGTTTGCTGAACTTCTGTCCCATCTCTCTATTTCTTTTAGAAATACCAAACTGCAGTTGATTTTAACCCTGGAAGAAATTAATGTTTTGCTTTTCCTCCCCTGCTTTGAGAAAAGAGTTTCATACAATGACCTGCAAATATTATTTTGTAATGAGCCTTGCTGTCCCATACTGCAAAATATGAAAAGAATTCAATGTCTGAGTAATTTTAAAATAATCCCTTTGAAATCAAAATTAAACCTGGTGGTGTGAGAGAAACCCTTTTTTTTTGCCATTCCGTTGAAATATGGTATCTTTCCAAGTGTCGTGTCAGTGTGCATATTTGATGTTAGAGTAGCAAAGACACCCCACCTTAAGCATAAACGCAGCCTCTCTAGGATCAGTTCAGTGCCTTTACAAAAAGCACTGTATGCTTACAATCGAGGTAGCCTAAAAGCTTTATATCACACTGGAGGTCTTTGAAAGCAATTAAGTTATTTAGCAGACCTGTAGGACTCTTGCATGCTTCATGAAGGTTTTCTGGTAGCAGCATTACGTTCAGCCATGGCAAGGGCTGGAGGTGCCATTTTTGGACCCTTCTTCCTGCTCCAAGGGATAAAGAAGAGGAGACACTATCAAAGATTTTGATGTTGAGTCTCTTTCCTATTCTTTTTGGATTGTCTAGCATCAGACTGCAGGTTTTTCCTAGTTAATCTGTGCAAGTTGTAATCCTTTTGATACCAAATGTTTTCTGTGCTATGGTAGATCTCTGTTGACCTTTCCTAAGCACGGACCCTGAAACATTTTGCAAATCCTGATAATGACTCTTAACAGTCCTGCAAATACTGATACACTAGTGTTGCAAATAGCAATTACTTGATGTAAAGTAGTAAACGTATTGAGTAGGGTTATCTAGTAGTGGGTACTACCAGCTGAGGCCATCACAGATTGATGGTCCTGCTGCTGTTTAGTAGACAAGTGTTTCAAGATTGTTCTGGGCAAAAAGGGAAATAAAACTTTGATAGAAGTCTCCTCAGGTAGACAACACCACCAGAGATTGCTGCAGTGCAATCACTGTAAAGTCTAATGTTTTGTAAACAAAATATGTTACAGATTCTAATTATAAAAACAAAAACATGTTCTTTAATTTGACATACAGACAGAATTTCTCTTACTATTTTTCTAAGTCTTAAAACTGCCAGAAACTCTCTCTGGAATACTAGTTATTCAGCATGCACAACTGTTACTGTAGATGTCAAAAATAAAATATTCATAAGTGTATTTGATATTGTGTTCTGGCTCAAGATACATACCCATCCAACACTGCACTGTGATGTATATGTAAACGGGTCTTAGGAGAAACATTTGGTCATATCCAGGGTTGTTCTTGCCAATACTGAGATTAAATCAAAACAAGCACCATTTGTTACCTTATATGCTCGTTTCTCAAAGTTATTCTGAAAGTTTAAATATGCTAATGTAATGATATGATTGTGATAAAAATGAGGAGGTGGCTTTTTCCCATATAAAGAGGCAATTGAAGTAAAACACATAATGTTTAGCACTTCGTTCTATGCAGTAAGACCAGTTTGCCCTTCTTTTTGAAAGTGTAAACATGAACCCTGGTGAAACCTCTGGAGAAAGGTTCATGAACATTTGCCTTGTGTCTGCAGACGAAGAAATGCTAAAGTGGGTGATTGAGAGGAGATCAAATGAGCGTGGGGGCAGTGGAGGAAGAGAGATATGTGGGATTAAATGCATGTTTCCTCTCTGCATCCACCTGACTAACTATGCTTATTTTTACCCACATTTTCCATATTCTCCGGAGAGAACTCTTTTACAATTCACATGAAAAAAGAGGAAGAAAAATTGTAGACAACAGCCTCGATTATGTGTAGAGATCAAGCATCTAGTAAACTGATGCATGCCTAGCTTGTACGTCAAAAGCTGTGTACCCTCTGTACAGTGACACCAAAAGCAAGGTAAAGGAAGGCGTTAATCCTCTAAACATTAATGCTTTTCAAGATCACAGATTACCATTGCCCTCTGTTATTGTCAGGATGTGCATAATGTTTCCTTTTCTTCTGTAGGACATCTGGTGGTTCCTCTGAAATATTTGAAGAGCCACTGTTTAGTAGTTTAAGGGGAAAGTCTTGAATAATTCACACAACAAATGATTAGGCGAGCACTTGTCTATCTAACTGAATTATTCTGCATGTTTGCTGAAGCAGTTAAGCAGCAGAACAGCATTTCCTTCTCAGGAGGGTTTACAGTGGTAGTATTGACCCACCTAGTTATTGGGTTTCAGCCTTTTGTTGACACTGTTGTAAATGAAAGCAGCCTGGACAGGCACTGAGCAGCTGGCCTGAATAATTGTAAAGGATTCATGCTTGTTGCTGTTACCCCCAGTGTTTGTAGTGGGTTGTTTGCTTTGACTTTTGTTGAACTGTTGACAAAAGCATTAGATACAAATGGGAACAAATGAAGTGGTGAGATGCCAGGAGGGCTTGGCAGAAATGGTGGTTTTCATTCCAGCTTAAGTGGGGAATGTCGATGATTGTCTGGATGGGAAAAGGAAGGTCTATTCAGCATTTATGTGTTTCTCCCTCCCCTTTCCCTTCCTTTCCTTACTGCTAAATATGTTTTGGCAAACAGGTGAATAAAAACAGAGTGAAACATTTCACCATTTCCTTAACTATTTGGCACTACGTTTTTGAATCTCTTTCTGGCTGTTGATGTCTTGCTGGGCAAATCCAGTTCCTGAAATGAAAGGATTAAGTTTAAAAAGCTAAGGGAAAGGAAAAAAGAAGTGAGAAAAGGAGGGGGCTATAGAAGGGGTAGAGCTGAGAAAAGAGGGGATTAAATAGAACTGTATACACTAAGTAGTATAGCCAGCAAAATTGAAGTCATTTACTGGAACGCTTCTAATTTGCTTTAAACAAAATACTCTTTTGTATATTCAAATGGGGAGTAGCTCAGCTGTTGTGAAGCCAGAAAATTAATGGTATTTTTAGTGAAATAGCAAAAGCATGTCAACAGCATAGCTGTGGATGATAATGTTGGCATTTTATTCATGAGGAATTATCAATGCAGGTTACTGGACAACATAGTGTGACTGGAATGATTGAGCACAGGGGGGAAGCGGCTGTCCTTCTGTAAGATGATTTCATTTTGCATTTAGTCCTTCAGGAAAAGGAGAAGGAGACAGAAAGAAAGCATTTAAAAATACACGTCTAAAATGCCTATCCTTGTGGTTTCTGGCTCCTGGAGACTAACCTTTTTACCTCTGTCTGACTCACAGTTTTCCAGCTGTCCTTCTTTTCAAGTCTGTCTTGAGGGGTGGCAGAGAGTAAAGGCAGAAGAATAGCGTCACATTAGGATGTCTCTGCTGAAAAGACAGTTTTGGCCCTGGAGGAGCTGAAAGTTTGCTCTAGCCTTCTCTAGCTCATGAGTTTTGTGCCTGAGCATTGTTTGCTTGGAACCTTTAATGCATTTAATGTATTGTGAAATATATTTACATTGGTTGGTTGTGAAGTAAGTTAGTGTATGATCTGGAAGGTCTTACTACTTGGCAGGAGAGATGCTTCGTATTTGTTATTCTGATTATAGTTTTCTTGTAGCAATCAACTTCAGTGTTGTGCAGGTCAAGTGGAAAGTGGCAAAGTTTACAGAGGTGAAGACACCACTGTGAAGAAGGGAAAAGACACTGTTTTGTATTGCTCTCTGAAAGCATACCTTGCCTCTGCTGTGACATCTGCACCAGGTGGTATATGAGGTACCCATAGGGTTTTGGAGTACTAAAGTTGTCATATGCAAGTATTTTTTGTCACTTGCTGCCTTGGGACTTTAAGTTGTCCTAAAACCAAATACCATAGTATCAAGGTAATCATGCCATTTATGGACCCACTTTGAGTAATCCTCCATGAGTATTTTCATTATTCCCTTTGTGGGAAATATGGTTGCCATATTGTTCCTACTGTCTTCACGATAATAAGGGAAACACAAAAAGAGTTAAGGAAAAAATTGGCTTTTACTGCTGCCATTGCTTTCTTGTAACATGCAGCATGTTTGTTGTGCCAAACCACAGCCCTGTGTTTTGGCCAGATGTTAAATACTGTAGGATCAGGGCCTGAATATGTTATTAATCCTATAAATATTAAAACAAAGGGTAAAAATACCAAGCTATTTCCAGCAAACATGCTGGGACTGATGTTACTGTAAATATCAGCTTGTGCATGATGAATCCTCAATTATTTTTGCCTCCCTGTTTGGGGAATACCCTAAACAATTCTTAAGGGGGCTAAAAAAATTACCATAGCAAATTTCAACTTTGAATGAAGGAAAAATGAGGAATCTCTGAAAAGTAGGGGCTTACAGCCCAATCAAAACAAGTATATTCCATAATCGTGTTTGAACGGCATTTGGTAAATCTAGTTTTGGATGATCTAAATTGAGTGAGAATTCAGAAAAACTAACTGGTGGATTTTCTGCGGCATTGCCTGAATACTTTTTAATCAATCTTAGATAGTTCTGTGTTTTCATGTGAAATGCACTTTCTCCTCTACTTAGAGCTACAGTTAGCTCTTTAGGCTAATCTGCTTAGCTTGCAGACCTGTAAGAAGGCCCCCAAGTGCTTTACATGGAGTTTCAGGGAACTGAGACCTGGAATCAGGGAAGTGCTTCTGGAATGAATTTACGTTGGACTAACAATAGTTTTGAGTGATTACAGAAGCAAGAAGATAGAGGTGGTGTACTACATAGACTGAGATTGGATTGGACTCACCCAAATCAGAAATTAGTTATGCATCACAGGGCAAAATTTTTTTGCTTTGTCTGGTGTCAGGTAATAAGAAATGGAGTGCTAAACTGGCTAATTAGGAAGAAGAGTGGATATAGGAAGGAACATTCGGTAGCTGGAAACAGTAAAATAATAAAAGAGAAGTAAAAGTATGACAGAAATATGAAGCCCTAAATCAGCAATGCACATCCTTCAGCACAGAAGTTCTTTACTGGCAACTTGCCATGAACCAGTGGGTTGCACCTATTTTGCATATAATTTACATTGGATTTTAATCAGATAAGCACACACCCTTTTGTTTTTCAGATTTATGGAGTGCTTTAAGTGCAAACACTTCGTAGCACAAAGCAATAAAAGACTCTGTACTTGTGGGTTATAGTAAAAGGAATGCTGATGGCAAGACTGGCTCTGCGTTTCTAAAATCAGGGAGACTTATCTGACATCTGGCTATCAGACATCTGGCTGTAAGGCTTTGAGAAGGCCTTACACATTCTGAAGTACAGGTTTGAGTTTATTAGGCAGCTGCAAGTTTGGCTTTGTACTCATTTCAAATACATAAGGTTAATTTGAGAAAAAATAATTTCAAACACAAACTTGCAGATAGCACATTTCTGTTACCCATGGGTAATTAAAAAACAACAGCATTAGTCACCAGCAGCATTCTTCCTGAAACTTTGTTCAGACTGTTTAGTTACATCTCAGATGTCGTGGCTTTAGGTTCTCAAGAATTTGGCTGATGAAAGTTTAACATACACTGCAGAAGTGTTTCCTCTTTTACACTTCTCATGTCTGTGTGCTACAGATTTATGCAAACTAAGAATGAACTAAAGTTATTATTTGTATATTTTCTGGAGTTTAGTATAGATACTCTGTTAAAGAAGTTGGATTGCTCTAATGTTCTAGTTGTGTTTTTGCTAATACAAGGAATACTGATTATTCTCCCCTCATCTTCCTATTTTAGTCTAGCATATGTAGTAGATCCATTTTGATGATACTGGAGTACTTCCCAGTCTTCAATACATTAGTCTTCACAACAACCCTGTAAGGGAAAGAAGCACTTTCTAGACTTGCAAATTATCCTGCTTTTATAGATAATGAACTGAGGCATGAAGAGACTTAATTAACATCACGTGATCAGATGAAAGAGCAGACTACTAAATTCGTATTTCCCTAATATAAACAGTTTTTCACCCTCCCCAGTTTTAGTTTTTTGGCACAGGCATCAATGTTACTTTGTTACCAAAAAATGGTCAAAGCCTCCTTAACACCAGTGTAGCATTAAGAAGCAGGCATTCGTTATTCAGTGGGGGATGCATGAGGACATACTACTCCGAAGTACAGAAAAAGCTCTAGTTTATTCACTGTAGTTTACATATATATTCATTGATTTTCCCAGAAGAAACATACATATGATAATAATTTCCCCGATGTTATTAACATGTTTCCCCCCCCCAATTGGCACATGCGTTCTTCTGTCTCGAAGATCCCACTAGTGATCATAGATTTTGAAGTTATAGCTGACTGCTTGATGAACTGGTGTTTAGTTCACAAATATGGGGCTGAGGTGACATACCTAGGCTTCTTTGTTATTTTGTGCCTCTTCTTGGATAATGTTTAACACAGTTTTCCCATAGGCTAGTGGTTTTGCAAAATAAGCATTGTTTTCACACCAGCTGAGCAAATAGTTCTTCATCTGACAACAACTTTGTGATCCGTTTTTACCTAATCAATCTTTTTGGAACCTCACACTGTATTTGAGTCCCATTCTTGGCAACGGCATGAGTTGATTCTAGTTTGTTCACTCAATCCTTTTGAGCTACTTCCAGTTTCAGTTGGCTGTTTAATCTCTGTGGTTTTTTCAGAAGACAAGCTTTGGTTGAATTTACATCCTTCCTTCTGGTTTGTTTACATTGCTTTTGTGGTTTTGCTATGGCTTCTTCAATACAACCCTAGGTTGTACATCTAGCAGAATGAGCTGAAGCCCACTGTGCTGTTGAGAGGGTTGTGGGAAGGGGTGCATGTGTTTGATTGTATTACCTACCCTAGGCTAACCAGCCATCACACAGCATATGCCACACGATGCCACAAAGCACTGCACCAAAACCCTGGGACCACACCACCCACCAGCAATGTGACTCTAAGACATCCTGACACTGTGCCTGACCTCACATTGTGTTAGTTCCAGCCTAGGGCCACGTGGGCAGGGCTTTCCCACATTCTGTACATGCAGCAAGATTGTTCAGCTACAGATCACAATTTTCGACACTGTGCTCCACTGGCAGCCAAGCAAGAATGGGCTATGGCACAGCTGGAGGACTCTTCCAGGCTTCCTCCTTTTCCAGTTGCATAGGGAGCAGTCCCAGAGGTGTATGTGAGAATGTGATTTTTGTCCATAGTGATATTGGGGTGGGGAGGGGAGAGTATGTAGGCAGGAAAAAAGGATTTCTGTCTGTAGGCTGGAGCTTTGATACAATTGTGCCTGCTGTGAAAGAGCTTGTTACACTTTCTCACTGTAAGGGCTCCATCTGGTGCTCTAGGTGTCTTTCAGTGGAAATTTACATTGACTGTCAGAACTAAAATCAATGCACAGTGATCATTCTGATGGTCTTACAGGCACAACAAATAAAGCTTTTCCTTCACCTCCAACCCTATAATACAAAAGGGCAGGGCAGGTTAATGAAATGAAGGAGAACGGACTGGACAGATGTAGAATCTGTCCCCGTCTTAGCAGGAAATAGTAGTGAAAACCTGCTTTAAAATTCAAGACTTTTTGTCTTAAGGCAGTATTTAGCTCATTACTGAGAGTAAGCAAGGTGCCGTTGCAAGGAGGCTCAAGAAGCCCAGATGTTGGTCACTAAACAGTGATGTGACTTACAGCTCAGCCTCTTAAGTTCTGGCTAAAGACTTGCTAGTAGTGCCTTTGTATACTTGATGTAAAGCCCCCACTCACTCTTCAAATCTGAAGATGGTGTGTGCAGATATCATCATAGTAGTCAAGCCTTGCATTAGGAAACACTTTGCTAGCTCTTCTGACTAGCGCATCAAAAAGGAACGATTGTACCAAGCTATTAAGGAGAATAAATACACTGGTAGACTGTTGTGATTTGAGATTTAACAACCCTTCCCAGCTGAGGAACCCATTTTACAAGTTACCTGGTGCATCCATCCCATTTCTTTTTTTGCCTTCTCTTTAGAACTGAAATAATTCCTAACTCTGCATAAGATCAAGCCGCTTGCTTAGGTGTCCTTTAAAATGTGGGTGTTGTTTTTTGTTGTGCTCCAAAGCAAGTCCAAAAATGCTTGTATTCACTGCTGCACCCAGTGAACAATGCCTAGACGAAATTATCTGTATTGTAGGAGCCTGTGGAGGCTTTCCCTTAACCCTGTAACTGCTGTTTTTATAGTGCTGCTTGGGCCTTTGATCTCCACATTCCTAATTGACTCACAGGGAGATTATTTACAGTCAACAAGAAAAGTACCTTGAACTTGTCATTTTGATGAACTTGTCACTTGCCAGCTTCTCTAAAGGCATCCCACATGGAAATAAACCTCTTTCATTTTGTTTTATAAATAAATTTTTAAAATGGTTTCCTGCAACCTTGGTGAAATATCAACTTCTTCACAGATCTAAATCCACACTATAGATATTGTTTGGAAACAGACTTGTTGTTCTTAAAATGTACTTAATGCTTGATTAGAGAGCATAAGACACTTTTTTTTTGTCTCCTGTTTCCAGCAGCTCATTTCCAAACTATTCAAAATAAAGAGCCCGAGCATCAATAGTATTTTTATAAAAACCTTTCACATGATGTTTTAAAACAGATCAATTTCAGCATTAAAGTGTTAGTAATTCAGCAAAGGAAAATTCAACTCAGGGTTGTATAGCTGTAATGATAATGTATGATACCCATCTTCTTTGAAAATTATTGTAACAGGAGAGTTGAATCTAGTGAATTACATAATTTAGGAGAGTTTGCCAGAATGCTGTTTTAGGGGTATTACTGTAGTCTTCTCTTAAAAGCTAACAGAAGGATGTATCATATTATGAAGTACTTAAATGAGAGAGAACAGTCTTTAGAAATTATCTAAAGTAACTCATTTGAGTAGAACAGAAGGTCATGTGTGTGCATGCCAAGTTGTCACACTTAACTGCTTGGCAGAGTGCAGGAGGAGTATAAGAGGGAGATTTTTGCTTCTTCTTTTCTCTAAGCTGAATTAAAAATTTGTTGGCTACTCATTGCTAACATCAGAACATTTCTAGCTAGCCTGAAGTTAGTATTTGATTGTGCTTTTAACATTTAAAACATTAACAGCATGACCTGTCTGATAGAAATATAAATGAAAGTCCCAGAGAAGTAAAAGCTACTGGTGTTTCTCTTGGCAAACTCTACATTACTACAAGGAGTTGTAATATATCTAAAAATCTGGCAGAAAGGATCATGTATTTTATTTTTTCAGTATTCAAAGTATGTGTTGTACTTAAAATGTGCTATTATATACTGATGTAAAGCTGACTGCAAAATCTGTGTTCTCACCACTCCCATCCATTCCACTTAGCAGAGTCATTGATTTGAAGAATGAGATTGGGGACAATTATTTTTGCAGCAGGCCGAGGTCCAGAATCAGGGTAGTGCACAGTAAGCGTCTAGAGTTCAGCACATATGTACGTTCCTCGGATTTCTTTTTCTGCCTTTTGACTTCCCTGAGATCAAAGTGCGTGCCTCAAATCTGGCATCTGCTTGAGTGCTTTCCTGAATAGGAAATGGAATAATTTCCTGAACAAGGGTCTGGGGACCACAGGTAAGTGAGTGTAGATGAAGTGAGGCAGATATAATGGGCTAGGATGTTATTTGGGCAGAAAGAACAGAGTAGTGATTAAAGGCTTCTGTATGGAAGATATTTTTTTTATAGATAGTTGAGATAATGTTTTGCTTTGGCATGACCTGGAACCTGCAAATATTCAATGGCATCCAACCATGTTTTCTTCACCTGCCCAATTAAGAGATTGGCTGGATAATGAATTCTGTTTTCAAAGGACACTTAGCAGGGCCTGTGGCTTCCTAAATCATGTAGAGTGTTAAAAAAGCATAAAATAAATTGAGTCTTCAGAAGCCACACAAAATCTAATGGGGAAGAGATGACTGAATTGCTAGTCTCTTGCTTAATACCTGAGAAAACCGTGTGAATATGTTTCTGCTGACAGAAACAATCAAGATGTGGATTGAGTGTTTCTGCTGAATTTTAGGGGGCTTTTTGTAATCATGGTGACCTTTCGAAGGCTTCCTTTTTTACCTCTCCCTTTTCTACCAATCAAGTCAGGAACAAATAGGATTGAAAATAGGGGAAAGGGAGACAATTAGTCAGAAAGTGTAGAAAGAGATCCTCAGCTCTATCTGTGAAGTACTCAGTTAAAACAATAATTTGCCTTTTCTTTGTATCATCTCCTAGGTCATCAGCAGAACAACTATAAAATCCTTTAGAGACAAGCAGGCAGAAGGGAAGGAAAAAAGTATTTTTCCCTGAAGGGTTGGTATGTATGGATAGATTGGAAGGGAACAGAAATGTGAAAACTCAAAACTGTTACCTTTGTTATGAATATAACCTTTGTTAGATGAAACCAAAACTCAAAATGTGGGACACTGGGGCACAGTACCCGATTGAAGGCAGTGAAATTGAGTGTCTCGTGGGACTGTTTTCAGATGTGATCTCTGTGGTTTTAAAGCAACAAAAAAAGGGCTCATTAGTGCTAGGTTAGATCCTTCTGGTCGAGATGAAGAATTAGAAAGGGAACATAAATCCCAGGAGAAAGTTGTTAGGACCTGTCACACGGAAAATGAATCCACTTAAATATCCCTGGAGAAGGTAACACTTAAAACCTGATCATGGCTGCTTTAATGTGGAAAATCTGGGGGGTGTAGGTGTGTGTATTTTTTACCTCCTAAACTCTGGTGGTAGTACTGAAGTGATTTTTATAGCCCCTGTGGCTTGAGATACTGCAGGAAAGTGTTTGTGTTCAGCTTGGCTTGGTGCCTTACAGTCCATTTTAATCATTTTGCAAAGTGAAAAGATAACAGTTTTACTGTGGTGCTCGGTCTGAAAAGAGGACCCTAAGCAAAACCTGGTTGTTCTTCAGGGGGATTTCCTGATTCTTGCATGTATTTTTTAATAAAGTGGAAAGCATATTAACACAGGGCTTTAATGGCTATCATAAAACAATCCCTCTTCAGTGTGGGTTTGTTTTTTTAGTTTTTTTTTATTATTTTTTTTTTAGTATTCTGAAAACTAACCAAGTATCCTTGTGTATTCTGTTTAAATGCAGTTGCTGTGAAAATGTAGTTTTAAAACTCTAGAATTATGTTGGATGCTGGGAGTTTTCTGTGTGTGCCCATCCCTGGCTTTTGAAGAATGCTCATGGAATACTGTTGCTTTTCCTTGCTTCGTGGCATGCCACTGAATCAAAACCCATAATGCAAACCACCAAAGCCTGGTGGTTTTCCTGCTCTCTCCCTTTCATGATGGTGAGCCCACAATTAAACTGTTGCATTGAATGCTCCAGCTGGTTGAGCTTTTTCTCTTACTCTGTGATTACATGCTTTCCCTTGCTCTTTCTCCCTAGATAACTGCCAATACTCTCTGTTCTCTGTGTTTCTGTTTCACTGGAACTGTTGAAACTGTTTCAGGCCTCTTCTGAAGGAAATAGCATGAAAAATTAGTAATTAGAACCCGAAGTAAATATTTGAGTAGAGGAGAGTTGTAGTTTCATGTTTCCTTGGCACTTCTTGCTTCCTCAGGTTTCTGAAGATATTCACCCTGAATTCTTCTGAATCTCTAGAACTCGTTGACCTTTGACCCCTCCATTTCAGTGTGTCTGATTTTGGCCAAAGTAACGTTTAGAGGTTTGTATATTGTCATGATCAACGTGCAGGTTTGTTCCTGATTGTCATACTTACTTTCTAAAATGCCAGCGGCATGTTTTAGCCTGGTAGCATTTCCAGGCTTTTGATGATGGAGCACTTACCTTTTCTGGGATCATTAGGGATGGTATTCCTTTGCAGTCAGCATATGCCCTGGGGCTCACCCACTGTATTACATATACTAATTGCAGTTTGTGCCGTAACACTTTCTTGCAAATCTTGTCACTCCATCCAAATTACCTACTCTACTGTGTGCTGAGGCTTGTGGTCTTATTCTGGGATCTGTTCAAAGGGGAGAACGTAGAACCACAGGGTGGTGAATGGAAAGAATGGATCAGTTGAATTGTTCTGTAGTTTAAAGCGGAGAATGTTTGACAATGGTTAACAAAGGGTTTTGTTACCATCAATTAAAATCAATATTTACAAGTAAGCAGATGTGGACAGGAGCAGACTTGGTGGTAAATGTAATTTATGAACTATGTTTAACTCTTTTTCCTCCCCCTCTATTTCTTTTTCTTTCATTCCCTGCTGAAAGGAGATCCTTTGTTCAAACTGTCTTGCTTACCAAAGGCTACTTGTTACTCTTGTCACACTTGATTTCACTATCTTCATGTGCCTCTGCTAGCATTACTTCAATCTAAACCTGGATTTCCTTTTTGCCTCACAACTGTGTTCTTCTGCTTCTTACTGCTTGTACTTAAGTTGCATTGGTTCTTCTATCCATCCTTTGACCCTCACAGTGTCAGTAGTTATTAAGCCGTATGTGTGCTACGTCTTTCAGCCAGTGATTAGTGGCGAAGCTGTATTTTAAAGGATTTATTGCAAAAATCCATCTATGAAAGGCTAGCCGTCAGCCCTCACCATAGCTTTAAATACCTACCTTTCTTGTCACCACCTGTACACCAGGAGAGTCTGTAGAAACATCACATGCTGATAGGATTATATTTCAAAATTGCTAGGTATCTTCAGCTGCTGCTGTGTGACTCTCTCAACTTTTCCAGCAAATTGATGTGTATGTTGAAATACAACTGAAATTACTGTCTACAACCATAGTAGTTTATTGTTCATTTTATCACCCATTTCATAATGTCTAAACTTTGATGCTTTTATTTACCTTAGATTAAATACTTATAAGTGTAAACAGCTACATGGATATTTTAAGGAAATTACATACCCATAGTCATAATGTACATATGTATCAGCACTCCTGTTCACATAAAACTTTTGAGAGCACTTAGGTTTTGAAGACTGCTGAGCCCTACACATTCTCTTTATTCCAGACTTCTTTCTAGCCTTCTCATTGCTCTTGCAGGCAGCACCGCACATCTAGACTTTGATGTTTTTTATGACACTCTTATCCTCTAATTAACTTCATTAATTTTGCAATTAGTGAAGTTAATTAGTGGGTAAAAATACTGTATAAAACTTCAAAGTTTGCATTTTAATCATAGTTTGTATTAAAAATAATTATCACATGCTTGATTGCTAAACTAAATCCGGTTAGCTCAGACAGGGTCATGTGATATTAAAACCAGCTTTGTTCTGTATCTTGCTTGGCTAGTTAGTAGCATTTTTCACTAACAATTACTGAGACTTTTTCTGGTATCTGAAAATGCAGCTACTGAGAAAAGGTAGGGAATGAGACAAAGAAGAAAAAAAAATTGTTATTGGTGAGTGGAAGTTGGATTTCAGTTTGGGTAAGTAGAGAAACAAGTTGGAAAAGGTGGAGGTAAAAATAATAAAAAGTATGCCGTGACCAGTGATATATGTATGGGATCGATACTTGGCTACCAGCCTCCTGTCTGTGGATCAACCATTTCATAAGGGAGTGCTCTGGGTTGTACTGCTTGATTGATCACTGCCCACTGTGTATACCTAAAGACATGGTAAGGAAAATCAGCTTCCATAAGTAAAGGCAACAAAGAGGGTATGTTGAAAAATAAAAGCAAAGAGCGATAACAGCAAAAAGGCATAGTAGCAGTAAGTGTGGGTGATCTCAGGAACCACAGTCACTATGCAAACACTCCATAGTGTCTGTAGATCAGTCCCCAGCATTTGACACGGTCTCCTTCATTTTAATTAATGTACCTGTGCATACAGGTGTGCCGTTGAATTCATTCTTTTAGACAGATGCCTTAGAGCCATGTAGAAGGCTTGCTGTATAGTAACTCTTGGTTGCAGTTTTCTGCGTGGTATCTGGACTGTGCTGGACCGCCCCTATTTCGTATGCCATGTCCTTTCACCTGGCTTGTGGGACATCTCTCACTTCATACCATTTGTAGCTGACTAGAGCAGTCTTCATCTCAACCCTAGGGTATCAGGAGTCTCACTCTCATTTCTCAATTTTTTTTCTTTTGTATTTGTGCTTCCAGTGTAAGCATACATGTTATTCTCAGCTTAGTGCTCCAAGCCCAAATCCAGTGCAGTGCCCCAGTCCAAGCTCTGGTTAGACTGCCTGGTTCTTTCCCTGCAATGCATGTTGTATCCATTTTTATAGTTCTCTTATACTTTCAACAGACTTTATAACAGCAATAATGTGATTCACATAATTATACTGTAATTGACCTTAGCGTTGAGCATCCTTATCTTTTACTGCAGTTTGCTTAATACTTCAGTATGGTCAATTATCTTGTAATTTCCACTTTGTTGGGAATTATTGTTTTAATTATTCCCCTCCAAATACATAATTTTGGAATAGTAGTAAGGGTACACTGGGGAATGGTCATATTCGTGAATGCTTTAAAGAGTTACCAGCTTTAGAGGCTTTACATCTTGTCATCTCTAGTCATTACCTTTAACACTGATTTCATTTAATTATCACTTAGTCTGCTCAAGCCAGGTCTTCATCTGGAGCTGTCAGCATATGCAGAGCTGGGACTTGCAGGATTTGATGGCTGTGCAGCCTGACTACACTGATTGCTGCCATACTACAGTGCGAACCATCTATGTTGATGCAACTAACTTTCACTGTAAGCTGGGGCTAAAACAGTGATTATTTTTTTCCCTAGCACTTTGAACTATTAATTATCCCAAATAGACAGTGACCATGCTGGAGAGAATTTTACAGCTTGGCAAGAGGCTTGCATGGGACTCTTGATACTAATTTAATTTGCACCTGTATGGCACTGGTATTCCACCAGGAGCAGTGTCCTGCTAGTGTTGGAGAGAAAGCAGAGTGATCACTGTGGTACGGGATTGTTTCAGTTAGCACTGTGCTGAGCACTGCCCAAAACAGAGACTTAAGCATAGCATGCAGAACATAATGTGAGTCCAGCAATAGAAACACACTGTTCCACTTCTTAAGCAAATTACTTGAACACAGCAACATGCTTAGCCTTTCCATAAATAAATATGTATGTCCAGTTGTTTTTGTCAGCATTTTATGTTGTATTTAACATGAATAAAAATGTTCTACCTAAGCAGAATATGAAAAACGGGTGTGTTTTTCTCAAACACAAACTAGATGTAATCTACTTTCACCAAAGAGTATTTTTACCTATGTCTGATCTAATTATTATATATGAGCAAACTCAGTGTTGTATAGTAGGAAAATGCTACTCTTCCAGTAGATTAACACATTTTATTGAAGAAAATAGCAGTGTGAAAAGACTTTATTTCTCTATAAATTTTAGCTACAACAAAGACACTGGCCCATTAAATTACAGTCTGCCAAGTTGTAGTACTCAATCACCTAATTTCTCTAAGTAGCCATCCTATTCCAGCTTCTTAAAGGCAGCTCTTAGGAGAACACTGATGTTTTAATCAAGGAACAGTGTTGTTTTAATCAGGAAACAGGACGGAGTCTGTCAGCTAAACAGTTTGTTTTGATGGAGGTTTTCTTTCACAGTCTGCAAATGTAAGGACTTTTCATGGAATATATGGGGCTTACACACTCAGGAACCAAGGTGTGGGTTGGTAAAGGATTATATGCAGGAATCTGATGTCAGTGGAAACCATGAACCCATTGTTCCATTCTGGTATTTATCAATGAGGATAGATCCTTACAAATGTTTATAGCCTGAAAAGCTGTTACAAACAATAGAGGGAACTCAGTATGAGTAACAGTGTTGTCCCTTTCACAGTGAGAATAATAGGCATTAGTCCGTAGGAAGATCTAGACCCTAGCTTGTTTGGGAAATATGTGACATATCTTTATTACGTAGCATACGAGGTAAATTTAGATCTCTCAGCACCATTACGAGAGATCCAGAAGTCAATAATTTTTGTGTGGAAAGTATATTTCATGATAAGGGAAAAGAAAGTAGTGCTGAAGAGATATTGATAGGCTTGCTCCATGCAAGGAAGGGGGTGTGACAGTTAAAACTGGAAATGTTTAGATTTGTTCTGTAGTAATTCACTCTGGAGGCCAAATAATGTTAGTTTAGTACACTGGCCTGATTTCAGATTGGGAAAGGAGAGTCTGCCTGCTGTCAGTAGGTGAATTGTCTCCATTTTTCTGCTAATGTCAGGTGAGATATGGCAGGAGAATTTTTTCATGTTGTTATCAGGTCTGATCTATACTTGAAGCAATAAAAGCTTTAAGCAGTGTGCATTGCCCTACTGCCCAATGTGGTGCTCATCCTTTATGTGCTAATGATAATTAGCTACTTTATCTTTCTAGTAGGGAACTTTAATTTATTACTTTATTAAGTGGTGAAATCGAAGATTAAAATGGTATCTATAGCACATAGTTAACCAGGTTGTGAAAAATTAAACTATATGGTTTCAAATTTATGAAAATAATTTCTGTTTAAATAAGTGCAGTAGTTTAATTCTTTAGACACCACTCTAATTTGTAGTTTATTGGTGATTATTTTTCTTCATTTTAAAGCAATTTGCCTTCTGTAGGGTAAAGTTGAAACATAATGAATTGAATTCACGTTACAAGATACTGCTTCACAAACTATAAATGAATATGAATGTAATAGGAGCGTACTATTAAAATCTCTTACAAAAGGCTATGCTATATCATTGAAATAAACAACTATATTTTTCAAGTCATTTAATGTTGTGTTTGTACCTGACCTTTATTCTGTACCTATTGCCACTGCTGTCTCCAAATGTCTTAACATGTGTTGTCGCTTCAAAGCAAAAAATAACTTCGTTGGTTGGTGCCATTTGTTATAATAATTGATTAATGATCTGCTTTAAAGCTAACAGTATTTTAAGATGTATTTGCTAAGGATGGGAATCCTTTTCTACTTACTTTATGCTGTCAGGGAGAGAGAGAGAGAGAGGGAGGCAGACAGGTGGGCAAATGGGAAAGGCACAGGCAGTGTTCAGTACTAGCTTTGTTCTAAAATTTTGATTTCCACTCAGCGTTCTTAGAGAGCAATTAACAATTACCAATCAAAAATGTGGAAAATGTTGCAAATTACACCACTCATTAATCTGAGATGTTTTTGACAAGAACTGAAAATTTTGCAAAAATGCAGTGTTACAGTAGGGAGAAACATTCTCTCATGTGACTTGGGCAATAAGCACAGCTTAATTTCTGTGCTTCAGTGTTCTAAATCCTTATAAGGAAAAGAAGAAATTCTATCGTAGTGATGGAACAGAAGTTGTTCAATGTGAGTGTTGATTTCCTGGTTTGTGTTCACATTAAAATAAGCCTAGGGAGATGTGCACTGAAAACCCCAAAACTAAATTGCTGTGTTGTACAGTTTTACGTGGAACAACAGCTGTCTATGATGAATGGAGGAAAGAACCCCAAACAGTGTTTCTGGGTAAATGGGAGGATCTAAAACCCATGACTAAGGACTTCTTTAGTTGTTGTTCCTCCCCATCCCATTATGTAAGGAGGATAGAGATGGAAACAGCAGGGTTTCAACTGACAATTATTTTCATCTTCATTGCTGTCATTTCCAATTTTGGCAAAAACCTAAACACATCCTTAATTGTGTATGTTCAACCATTGACTTCAGTGTGAGGTAAAGTTTAGTGCATGCTTAAATACTGTTTTGAACTAGAGCCAAAAGCTGCTACTGCTGCTAAAATCAGTCCCAGAGGGAACTTTGCATTTTTCATTGTTTCCTTTTTTGTGTACCAAAATACCCATTCCACCTGCTTTTGGAAATACAGTAGGAGTTAATAAATGTTACCTGCTCTGTTTAAATGAGTAGAATAGAATTGTTGGATGACAGTGCATAAAGTACATGTTATCTTCCTGTCTCTACTCTGTGTGTGTGCTCTTTAGCAATCATTCTTGGGTGAGAGCTGTAGAATGGCAAGTAAGTCACTGAGCCACTGCATTTTGTTTCCATCTGCTGCAGGCACAGGCTGTAATCGTAAAAGGTACCAAAATGAGTTGAGGTGTTTTCCTCTGTTCTTGCCTGCTTCAAGACTGTTCAGAACTTGCTTCTTTCTTTGGTAGAAATCTTCATTCAAATGTTTGCTGAAGTGTGACTTGCCTTGAGCCTCTTTATTCTTTTTGTTTTACACAGGCAAACACACACACAAGTACACACACATACACCTCTTCTGGAGGTACTGATTCAACCCTTCATATTTGTAGAGGAAACAAAGCTAAACAAGACAAGCACAGTATTCATAAAATGGCCCAAGGTAGTTCTACATATATCCCATTGATACTGTAGATAGTTACCTCCTTTTTCTGTCACTTGCAATAGAGTGTGCAGTTTCTAATATAAGACACTTGACAGGTAGCTATCACTGATTGAAACCCAAAGTGCTGTCTGAGAGAACAGGTCCATATAATATTATCAACTTAAGATGTATTGAAGGGTAGTGACAAATGAACCACTGTTTTGAATAAGTGCTTGATAATGTTTTCTTCTCTTTTTGGACTGCAGAGCTCTTCTGTATCTCCCTCAGCCAGTTTCAGAACAGCAGAAAAGCACAGAAATTCGACAGATTATTCTTCAGATAGTAAAAAACAGAAAACAGAAGAAAAGGAAATAGCGGCTCGTTATGTGAGTAAATTGTCTGCATTGTGTGTTGTTGAACTTGAATGTTCCTCTGTAGTTTCATCCTGATTCCTGCTACATAACTAATTTTAAAATTGAGGGTCAAATTTTTAACAGGTTCTTGCTGGGTACTTCTTATGTCTGTGTTGGATTAAAGGTTTTGATGCTTATAATTGGTAGTGTTTTTAACAGTATAAGTAAAGAACACCTGGAAGTCCTGTGATGGTAGTGCTGAGCTTTAGTTAGGCTGGGACTTGTTAGATCTGGACTCAACTTGGCTCTACTTCATAATGCAGTGCAACTTTGGATAAAGATTGTCATTGCATGTGCTTGTCTGCTAGTGTGAAAACTGGGAAGAATACTGTAGCTGTGGCAACCTGCAAAGCTGAAGCCCTAGAGGTGACCTAAATGTTTTACCACATAAAGTTTGGTAAAAGTGAATGATGCATGGCATACTTATGAGCAGCCTTGATATTTTTCAACAGTACTTAAGAGATGTTTGGATATTAAATAAATTCTTTTTAACACACTGTGATTTGTCATTGCAGGACAGTGATGGTGAAAAGAGTGATGACAACTTGGTAGTTGATGTTTCCAATGAGGTATACACAGTGGTGGGTTTTGTACCTTACAGTGGTGGTGGTCTGGGTGTCTTTAGTGGTTTCTGTGCGTATTGGTTTTATGAATAAGATTACAGCATTTGCCTTCATAAAGAAAGTTGAAATGCATGAGGGAATCCAGTCACGTCATCTTTCTTTAGGAAACAAATCAGATCTCTAACATTTTTTTCTACAAAGACTTTCTCATAGAAACAGAAAGTTCTCTTGAAGTATTTTAAGCCAGCCCAGCACAAGATAGGATGCTGCTTGTAATAGTATCTGTCTTTCACTCTGGCCCTGAGTTCGCTTGTGACCTTTATCACATCTGTCAGGTGCATCAAACCTTTTCAATCTGTCACCTG
>JAWWMO010000096.1:36066877-36080982 GCA_035047845.1 Dendrocincla fuliginosa | reverse complement strand
AAACCTTTTCAATCTGTCACCTGGAAAAAAGATGACTTGCATATTTCAATATCCATAGATTTCTGATGTGGTTTTTCATGGTTAATGGCATCAATTTTAGGACTTACTTTAAGAAAGTGCAGTTATCCTTCATTATCTGTCTGAATGTTACAATTGTATCAGCTAAATCAATTAAGAATAGAAAGAAGATGTCAATTCCTATGGCAGATCATTATTCCAAAATGAGGGCTACTCAAGACAAGCGGCTAGTTTTTATGCTAACCCAGTGTTACTGATATTTAGGATCCTTCTTCTCCCCGGGGGAGCCCAGCACACTCTCCACGGGAAAATGGCTTGGACAAGACTCGACTGCTGAAAAAAGATGCACCAATTAGTCCAGCATCTGTTGCCTCCTCCAGCAGTACTCCTTCATCCAAATCCAAAGAACTTAGCCTTGTAAGTGCTTCAAAATGCTTCTGACCCATGATCATATACTGAAATACATGCTTACTGGATTTTTTTCTGGACATAATTTGTATTTTCACTATAAATACAGAGCAGTAAAACACTATAAAGCATCAATTTAAAATTAGTTTATGTCTTCAAGGGAGTTCAGTAAGAGAGTCCACAGCCTTTTTTGGGGTGTAGAAAGAGGTTTTCATTGGTGGTGTGGGGAGATGATAGATGTGCTGTTCTGAGAGATATTCTTCTCCTCCATATGAAAAACTGTTATTCTGAGAGTAAATAAAAGTACACGGGTTTCTTGAGCTGTTTTCCTGTGCTGTGGTTTATAGCAAATTCAGTTCCTTGCTTGGATGTTATTTTGTTGTTTAGCTTCGTTTGAATTACCAGGCTATGTACAACAACTATAGTTCTTATTTGCTATGTAAAAAGTAACCTGTCATTTACAAGAGCCTTCCTTGACTTGCATTGCAAATCATAATGGAAAAGAAAAGAGCTGTCTGCAAGGGGTGTGCTTTCCTTTCGTGTTTGTGACCACAGTTAATCACCTACCTGAGCTGCACAGTAATTCCCCTTTCAGTTCCTCACAGGGCAGGGTATGCGATTATTTAAAGAAATAAAATAAATAAAAAGAAAGCTTAAAGTGAATGTAGTGCTCAGGAAATGTGATGGCACGACAGGTCTGGAGAGTCAGTGGTTTGTCTGATGAACAAGCTTGTCACAGGAGCAGCACTGCACAGTTCCTGACTTTATACCCATCATTGTCTCCATCCTGTGATTTTAGCATCATTTTTGGACATGAGTTGTCAGTCAGTTTGGGGATTGTTTTTCTGCTCTTGTCCATCCTGCAGTGGCCTCTCACAGAAAATCATAATCATAAGGGGGGCAGGTCCATGATCAGAGCGAGACCACTGACAGATTTCACGCCAATTGTCAGATGGCAGTGATTTTCTGTCATTTGTCTCATACTCCTGATGAAGAAAGCTGTGAAGGCTGTAGTTAATTACCAAAGCCATTCCATCTTTTTCGGTGTTTCTTCAGATTCACTTCATTACTAGGGACTATTGAAACCCAAACCTGAAAGCTAAATATCACTAATCGTACACATACAAGTTGTTGTCTTTCCAAGTACTATCTATGAAACTAAAATAACTCACAAACTGTCTTCATTTTTCGTTTTGGTGATTAGAATGAGAAATCTACCACTCCTGTGTCTAAATCAAATACCCCAACTCCACGGACTGATGCCCCAACTCCAGGCAGCAACTCCACTCCCGGGCTGAGGCCAGTGCCTGGCAAACCTCCAGGTGTGGACCCAATAGGTTAGTTGCTCTTTAAATTTTTAGAGACAAATCAATATGTTACAGTTGCTTAAACTGGGTGCTGAGCTGTTTCTTCAGCACTGTAATACAGTGTGTGTGTTTTTTTGTTACGTTTTTTGTTTGGGGTTTTTTGGTTTTATATTTTGGGGTTTTTTTGCTGTTTACCAAGCTCGTGTTTCATCTGATGGGTCTGGAACACCTCTATGACTTCTTTCTTCTTTTACCCCTTCTATAGCTTCAGGTTTAAGAACACCTATGGCAGTACCTTGTCCTTATCCTACTCCATTTGGTATCGTGCCACATGCTGGTATGAATGGGGAGCTGAGCAGCCCTGGAGCTGCCTATGCCGGTCTGCACAATATTTCCCCTCAAATGAGTGCAGCAGCTGCAGCAGCAGCAGCAGCAGCAGCTTACGGACGATCTCCAGTGGTAAGTGTTTGCCATTAGTACATTTAGTTTTGAGAACAGTTTATATTAAATATAAGACCCATGGGTTTAACTCCAGATCACTCTCTTTGTCATTTGGGGAGTATGCTATGGAGAACATGAATTAAACAGTCTTCCTTTGCCAAACTTTTACTTTAATACACCATTTTGTTTTGCTTGGGGAAAACTGTAGGTTGGTTTTGATCCACATCATCACATGCGAGTCCCAGGCATCCCTCCCAATCTCACAGGCATCCCAGGAGGAAAACCGTGAGTATCAAACATTCAGCTTTAAAAGTCAATCATCTGTTGGAAGTTGTGTTCCCTTGCTGGTTAGAATTTCCCTTAGCTACTGAAAACTATTGTGTGAATAGAAAAAATACAGCTATTAAACAAGAGCAGGGGAACCCCTGTTTAATCTTAAAGTCACATTTATGAATTTGTTTTGAAGACTAATAGCAGTCAACAGGGCCGGGATGACATAGAGTAAAGGAGACAAGTAAATGAAAAAAGGAGCTGAACTTCAAATCTGACTGGTTGGTTGTCTGTGGAAATGCAAACTGGAATGGGTTCTCAGCTTTCCATCTCTACCGTACTCTGCTTCTCAGTTGAAAAAGTTATTTCTTTATTCACTAAAGCCTTACAATTACCTGCAAACTTAGCAGCTGCTATAAACAGCAGTGTGCAGAGAAAGGAACACTGAAATGTTTTGTTTGATTTAAAATGCTGGAAAGAATTATCCCATAATACTCAGATTCATCCTTTATAGAGCTGACTGTACAAGGTCACTTGCTCTACCAGGCTTCAGATGTTGTGAACCTCAAAAGAAGAATTACAGAGGCAAAGAACTCTGCTCATATTCCTCTTGAATTAGAGAGGGGAAAAACTAAAGCAGCCACACAAACCATGTTGATCCAGATTTTATGTATGGGTCATCTAGTTCTGCTTCTTTGTGACACTTTGGGAGACTGTGACCACCTCATGCTGCAGTGTTTGAAGCTCATAGGATGTTTGTTCCCTTCCTTGTCTATCTCTTTTATGTAGGAACATGTTTGTGGAGGAGTGTTTGGGGTAGTTACACAGTTAAAAGTGTGTGAGTAAATGCGCACTTAACTGCCAGTGAGCTTGCGACAAGCAGGATTAATAATATATGGTGACAAACGTTATTAGGCCTAGTGCTTGTAACTCCTCTTGTACATGTGCATCACACAAATGAAATCAGGATCAGACCTCTCAGGCATCACACACTGATAACCACCTTTAGTTGACTTTTTTGCTACTTGTGCCACCCTGTTAGGTGGCAGTGCGAGGGAGGTTTTGAAATTGGTGTACAGCAGCTTGCAGACCAGTTGCTTGTATTAAAAGTTCTGTGGGGCACAGATCTTCATGCGATACATACAGTAGGCTCTTAGAAATGTCTTGATGTAATGCCCAGATGTTTGCTGGATTTAAGTTCATCCCCGATGGAGTCAGTGACCTGGAAAGAAGTGTGACTGGATCTGCTAGGCTTTGCTTGGTGTGGTCTGAGAACTGGCAAATGCAAGGATGTGGAGACCTTCCTGCTGATATCTCTTATATGATTTAGAATTTAGGGGATTAAAACATGAAGCAAGCTGAAATCAAGTCAGTTCAATTCTAGTACATCTCCAAGGGTTTTGAATGTTATTACTGTGTTGATGTCTATTTTAAACATTTAAATGTAACTAGCATTTGTCTGCCATAGGACATGAAACTTTTAAAATCTGTGTTTCTTTTCGCATGACTGCATTGTCTTCATCTTAAGCGTGGTACTTCTAACAGCTTCCATTCAGGATTGTTACATTCTCATTTACTCCTCCTTTTCCCTTAGAGGGAAAGTTATGTAAATTCTCTGCACTGCTGAGTGTCTTGAAATGGAGTGGGCAGCATGTGGTACATCAGGGATCTGGCCCCAATAACTCTGTTTTCACTTTGGAGAGACATCAAAATGTTGAGTATTGTAAAATACATAAATAGGAATGGTAGCTAATGGGAAAAGAAGGAAAAGGTGCTCACCAGGTGTTTATAGTGTCAGATATTTGTAAGATATTTACAGTACTCCAATAAGCAGCCTACGGTGTTAGTCCTTAGGGAAAAAAAAAACACAACAACCACTCAGTGACCACAAAACCAAACTAAGCAATAAAGCAACAGTTTAAACACCTGTGCTGATATGGAGTAATGAATAGAGTGAAGATAACATAAGATCTAAGCCTTATTTCTGTAATTTTAAAATATACTCTCAGTGTACTTTTTAAGGATGCTAAAAACCACTTTCGCTGATCAGGGTAACGTACACTCAGTGCTCAACATGGCTCTGTGGAGCATGACTGTGTGCAGAAATCAGAAAAAAAGATTATGAAGTTCTACTTGTTTTGATGTCAGATGACCATCAACTGCTTTTTTCCGTATCTTACTGCACAAACAGGAAGTAGGGAGATAACAAGGAAGATATATTAGATTTTTGTAGTGATGATTGAACCTAGTCGTATAGGCAGTTCTCTTCTGACAACCACAGAAGTCTGTTCTGTTGATTCCTCAATGTGTTTAGTGTCAAAAAAATGGAGAAGGTGATATGATCTGTCACTCAGACCTGCCAGAACAAGAAACAGTGCAGAGTGAGAAAAGTATGTAAAGCACTGGGAATAGGGCAGAAAGATGAAAATGCATTTGCATTTTTGTCCCACTGACAATTATTGTTCTAGTATTAATGCACTGTGAATCTTAAATGACAAATTTGGTAGTGGAATTCTGAATACTGCCTTCCTTCAGTGACTTTGAAGCATTAATTAAGGAAGTGAGCTTAGAAAGTATTCTCATAAAATGATTTTTTTGTGAGCTCTTCTCATCCCACCATTGTGACAATGGATTTTTCATCAGTACTATGATGATTTTTTTAGGTCTAAGGAAATTAAAGCCTTTCATTAAGCATACCTTGGTTTGTGTAGGTGAGCCCTCTTACAAAGTTTGTGCTCTTGCAATAGATGTGATGTGTCAGGTAGCATCTCAGAACAAGACAATTTCACAATCTAACTGTTCTCCATGGAAAATATTTTGAGATAAAGCTGTTGATAGGTTATTCACAGGTGGCATAAGTGGCAGTCACACAACAAGAGTTGTTGGCAAGAGTCCTGGTTTTGGCAAGAGGAGTTGTGTTGGGTGCATACAGAAAAAAACCTAAAAAAAGCTAAACAAAGACACAAAAACAACAACACCAAAACAAAACCACAAAAAAACCCACAAAAAACTCCACAAAAACCCCAGAAAACAAACAAAAATCAAAATTGAAACAAAGCAAAGACCAGATGAAAAGAACAACAAAACCCCTCAAAAAACCAGAACCAATCAAGCAACAACAACAAAAACAAACAAAACAAGTCCCGACAAAAACTTCCATTCCAGTGCATTTTTGCTGGTCGGTCATGTCAGCTGTCAGCAGCTGTGCCTTAAGGACTTAGTTCCTTGATGGAGAATGGAGGTTTCACTGCACTCTTGGGCAGATTGGCAGCAGACCAGCTGAAGCTGCCACATCAGAGTCAGTAAAGCAAGCAACCAAATGTCCCCTGGCACACAGCTAGCTGCCGTGCTCTGTGGCAGCCAGACAACTTTTTCTGTCTTTCAGGGGCCCTGATCCTACCGTCCTTCCCTTCTCTGCATGCAGTGATATCCTCATCCCACAAGTTTAGGAGTGGTTGTGCCCCAAAATTAGAAATAGTGTGATATAGCCTCACTCATGCCAGAAGGCATCACTGTATAAGTTGTAAAAGCTCACTTGATTGGCGCTTGACATTTTCACATTAAAAGATGAGTTTGAGGGCCGTGCTATAAGTAAATGCAAGTAAATACTTCTTTTTTGCATGATTAAAATACCTGATATTAGGACAGTTGATTAGAGCATGGTGCTAATTGCACCAAGGTCATGTGTTTGATCCCCATATGAGCCATTCACTTAAGAGCTGGACTCAGTGACACTTGCATGTCCCTTCCAGCTCAAAATGTTCTGTGAAATATCTGTGAAAAAGATTGTGAATATTTCAAGCTTAGGGCACAATCTGAAACGCAATTTTGATTCTATTTTCTTAAACAGGTTTGAAGAAAAACACTTTAAATCTCCCCCTATAATTTTTTTCCTCTCAGAGCATACTCATTTCATGTAAGTGCAGATGGTCAGATGCAGCCAGTTCCTTTCCCCCCTGATGCCCTCATCGGTCCAGGAATCCCTCGTCATGCACGTCAGATCAACACTCTGAACCATGGGGAAGTTGTGTGTGCAGTTACCATCAGCAACCCCACAAGACATGTGTACACGGGTGGGAAGGGGTGCGTCAAAGTCTGGGACATCAGCCACCCTGGCAACAAGAGCCCTGTCTCTCAGCTGGACTGCCTGGTAGGTGAACAGCAGTATGCAGCAATGCAAGAAGACAGGAGATGTGTTAAGATTGCAATGATACAGCTTAGATGCAAAAAGTAGTGGGTATTTGAGTGCTGTCACGGTATCAAAGGTTGGTATTATGTTTGTAATTTTGTTGTTTCTTTTAGAACTGAGGCTGAAGTATGTTCCTTGCCACACTTGTGGGTTTTTCCCCCCCAAAGAATCAAAACATTCTTAATATCTTAAAATTGTATTGGTAGGAGGAAAGATCAAAGACAGCACTACAGATATTGTTTATAAACTTTGACATTTGTTGGCAGTCTTAAAGCTTGATCATGCTTAAAATTGCTGTCTTGCAGCTGTATTCTCTGAGAATATTTGAACATTGTGTCACGTATTTTTTGTTTGTGTATGTGTATGAATGGAATGTCCTGTCTTAATGTGACAATTAAAAATATCACCGAGTGTTATTCCCAAATGGTTTGAACGTGCTAACAAGATGAACTATTGTTAGCAGCTTCTCTTGTGTCATTTACCAGTTCTTAGTAAGATGTTGCTACTTGTTACAGAGGCAGTGGAATGAGAACTATGCAGCACATGTAGACTTATAATGAATTGCTACACTAGTTGCTATACAAATGAAGAAAATTACCCAAATATTTTCCTCTGACATCTCCTATATAGTGGCAGCAGTCTCACTGGAATTGGAAGCGGGGAAGTGTGCAGGGAATTTGGTACTCCCCCATGCTGAGAGGTTAATGTGCTGAAATAAACAGAGTATGAAAACGTAACTTTCTACACCAGCTGTCAAATACAGCTATCTTGAATTATTTTGGGCTGGGTTCAGGTCTTTGCATTTTGATGCTAATTAAGATTAAATATCTCTCACTACTGAATTTTGTAGATCAAGCTGAAGTACTTTCCTAATGTCTTGTAATTTTCTGGCATTAATACACTTTATCATTGTCATAAGTATAAATGGCTCATTAAAACCAGGAGGGAATACAATACTTCTATGGATTTCTGCTCTCATGTTAATGCTCTTTTCTTTCCTCATGAGTAATCCCTTGATGGCTTCTGTCTCCACAGAACAGAGACAACTACATCCGTTCTTGCAGATTGCTCCCTGATGGCCGCACCCTGATTGTTGGTGGGGAAGCCAGCACGTTATCCATTTGGGATCTGGCAGCTCCAACTCCTCGCATCAAAGCAGAGCTGACATCTTCTGCTCCAGCTTGCTATGCCCTAGCTATCAGCCCTGATTCCAAGGTTTGCTTCTCTTGCTGTAGCGATGGGAACATTGCAGTGTGGGATCTGCATAACCAGACTTTAGTAAGGTAGGTCGACAGAACTGAACATGAGGTTGTGGAGAATTAATTAGACACAGCCTTATGTGCACTCTAGCATATATATGTGCTCTAGCATATATATATCTTCTCCATGCATAGAAACTTCTAATACTTTGTTGTTTGGCAAGAGCTATGGTAATACCTTGATAAAAGGTAAATAATTATTCTATATCATTTATTATATTCTATTTTATTCTATATAATTATTCATAGGTTTTGAGAGTTGTACAGTAAGCCAGGAGCCAGTCATACAGAGTTTCTCTGTGTATATGTTCTTATATGTAATATGTTAGTATTGCATATAAAGTCAGGGGTTTACTTCCTGATGTTCCCATTTAGACCTCTCTTCTTTTTTGAACTTTGGTAACCTGCAGTTTCTCCGTAAACTAAGGTAATTTTCCTGATCATGCTGCATTTATTTGGGGGGAATGAGTATTTGAAGTTGAGTAGCAGGTATTACACAATCAGCAGCAAAGATTTTGAGAGTACCTGACTCTTAAAGTGTGCTTTTCAAAATTAAATTACCACTTGGTTGTCTGGCCCGATTGCTTCATCAATTAAAAAACTTAATGGTTGTCCCAGAGTTTATATTAATCTGGGATTCTTTCTGGAATCTACGCTACTGTTGTCTTCAGTGGCTGCATGTTAGGGACTGAAATAAAAAGGAGGTATTTTGTATACTTGCTCAGAACTGACTCTTTCCAGTGCAAGAACATGCTTATCTTTTTTCAATATTTTCAGGCAATTTCAGGGCCACACAGATGGAGCAAGCTGTATTGACATTTCTAATGATGGCACCAAACTATGGACAGGAGGCTTGGACAATACAGTCAGATCCTGGGATCTCAGAGAAGGGAGACAGCTTCAACAACATGATTTCACATCACAGGTTCAATCTCAGGCGCTTTGACTTGTTAAGAAAAGTTTGTCACGGTTTTTCAATACAAGCACTTTTTTTTTTTTTTTGTGGTTTTGGTTTTTTGTTTGGGTTGGGGTTTTTTTTGTTGTTGTTGTTGGTTTGGTTTGTTTGGTTTTTTTCTTTTAATTAATGTGGCAGCTAGTCTTTCTGGATTATGACTGTGTGATAGATTAGCACTTCTCCCATGAGAGTAATGGAGAATCTTTTATATAAAACAAGTACCAAATTAAATTATTCCTGTGTGCAATGTTTCCATTTCTGTAGATTCAGTTTCAGAAATACTTTATGAAAATATTTTTAAATGCTGCCAGATAAGCTCGGACATTAACTTTTATGGCTTGACTCAGTACTTCACTGTTGCAGTTTTAAGTGCATTCAATAGCGTAGTTTTACAGCTGTGTTTGCACGAATTAGTTTATCTTGATAGCTGTAGTAATTGGATTATCATGTTTTTAAAACTGCAGTAGACCAAAAATGTGGTTTTGTGTAGTGGTAACAGGGTAGGAGGCATTGGTTTTGAATATCTCAAGCTCGTTCCTTTCCTGATTGAAGCATGTGCTGGGCTAATTACAGATCTTCTCACTGGGCTATTGTCCAACTGGTGAGTGGTTGGCAGTAGGAATGGAGAACAGCAATGTTGAGGTGCTGCATGTTACTAAGCCGGACAAGTATCAGTTGCATCTTCATGAGAGCTGTGTGTTGTCACTCAAATTTGCTCACTGTGGTAAGCAAATCTTCATATATCAGTTTTCCTTCCTGAGAAATTTATTCAAGATTGCTTTAAATAAAAGTATAATATAGATACTTAACTATAAAGCATAGTTGAAAATTAGTATTAAATTTAAGTATTGAAGTTATTTAAAAAACTCTACATGACTACTTTTTTGTATGTACTGTGTATTTTGTGATCGAACATTATAGTGCAACCAGATGAAAATGTTACTGTTCTTTGGATATGTGTGAATGCTTTGTTGTTATGATCAATCTGTTTCTTGCGGTGTATTCCTTGAAAACAAAATGCAGCAATAACATTTAAACAATCTGTTGCAGGCAAATGGTTTGTAAGCACTGGAAAAGATAATCTTCTTAATGCCTGGAGAACACCTTATGGAGCCAGTATATTTCAGGTAATAATCTCCTAAAAGCTATTTTCCACATACATTACAGTGCAGTAGAGCTGCACATCACAGGGTGTGTCAGTAGCTTGAGGAGTTTTCAGGTGGAAATGCAGCTAATTACTATATTCCTTAAAGAGTTGGTCTGTAATTAGGGAAAACTATGCTTTTGTCCTTTCTAACATTTCAGTAATTCAGCTCTTGCCATAAAGTAGCCCTTTAGTCCAAAATTGGTTTTAATACCCTTCTTTCTCACCTTCTCATACATACTGCTGTAATATAGTACTCAAGTCATGTCTCCCGCAGACAGTCCAAATCATCCTAGTAAGAACACATATCCCTTAAAAGTGATACTAAAAACCCCAGTACAGCTTTCTCAGTGAGGGATAGATATGGAAACTTCCTTTGCGGATGCAGCAGAGGTGTCTTCGCCAAAACATAGCATGATTGGAAAGTGTTTAGCTCTTGCAATGACAGGCAGAGAAAAATGTGGACATATGTTACTAAAAAAAACCATGCACTGAAACAGCAAGGTAAATGTGACAATACATATACATAATCTCAGCACAGACAGAAAAGCCAGAGGAGACAGACCTGGTGTTTCCTGTCTCCCATCCACCTGCTGTACACTTATTGTGCATGCTCTTCCACCAGAGTATCTTTTCCTATTTGCTTGATCTCTGATAATGTAAATTCCCTTGTGTAAAGCTTTTGTCTTCTATGTTTAGGAAGTAGTGAGATGAGATACAGTTGTTTCTGTGGAATCTCTTTGTTTCATACCTGTGAGTCAGTAGGGCATTGTACTGCTTCTCATTGTGAATTTCTGGTTTACAACGAAAAAAGTGGGAAGATAATGGCTTTTAATTCATGTTTATGCAAATCCAATGGATAAAATACCAATAAATGCTCATTCCTTTTAAAGTTTGTAGAAAAGATAGCTTCTGTTCGTTGGATTGATAGATTATCTTTAGGTCTGTAACATTTGGTCCCATTTCCACAGCTGCTTTATTTTGTCGTAGATCTTTTTGTGGAACTAATTCGAAGATATAACCCTGTAACAAAAGCTGCCACTACAGTACCAATACTGAAATGAGCTTCTGGTGTATTCCCTCTCTATAAACTCTTCCAATTAATCTTGAAGCGCTTCAGGATTGAAGGATTGGAAAGTCGTAATTTTCTTCTTTTTTTTTTTTTCTTTTCTTGTAGTCCAAAGAATCCTCATCTGTTCTTAGCTGTGATATCTCTGTGGATGATAAATACATTGTCACTGGCTCTGGGGACAAGAAAGCTACAGTCTATGAAGTTATTTATTAGAGACAAATCTGAATGCAGACAGAACTCCTTCTCCTAGCACTTTGCTGTATATTGCTTTTGTTTTTTCTTTCTAAACTGAAAACAAATGCTCATCACTGCTATGGAATTTATTTTTACCTTCTTAAATTGCTATTGATTTGTGAATGTTCATTAAGAACTTGCGATACCAAATTGTCAGATACCTACTTGGAAGAAGATGGAATAAGCATACTGAACAGTAAACTTGATTCTTTAATTATGTATTATAGCTGTAATGTATTTATTTTGTTTAAAGAAGGCTTTCTAACAATGAACTGACTAAATAAAGCTGTCTGGCCCGGCTTTAGTTTGAAAAATACATTGTATACTTGTGTTTTTGCAGGTGGATAAATTGGGGATCTTGGAGAAGGATGTTCAAGAGGTAGTTACACTAAATAGACTCGTAGTTTCTATTTAAAAAGAATAAACTTTGTTATATTTTTTAGTCCTGTTCTTGGATGAGACCTCTAAGTGTTATTACAGTATAATTATTTGGTGGGAAGATGCTGTATCTTAACTATTTTAGACAGTCTTGGAAACTTAGGAAATTGCAAACTGTAGCCAGTGATCTACATGCCTGTGATGAATGGCAAATTCAGTTCACATCTAAATTAAATTTAAGTAAGAATGTGCTAATTTATATATTTGCAATGTTAATATAGCATCTTGTGTACAGATTTGTTCTCAATGCTTTTCCGTTGATAAACATAAAGCATTTTGGTGTCAAGCAAGGTTTTTTTAATATAAACACCTCTCTTTGTTATATTGTAGAGAGTACAATAAGTTGCCTCAGAGAATCACCTTTGTTACTTCTGGAAACTTTTGCAATGTTTCCTTGAAAATGGGGATATGTGTCTTTGGGCAATTTTTCAATTACAAGAGATTATGAAAAATATTTGATATGTTCTTTGAAAACTGCACTGAAATAAGAATGGATGCCTACCAATATACAAACTACAAAAGCAATGACCTCCGAGGTAGGATTTACAAGAGTACTCATTCCAGCATACAAAAAGGAATGGATTCTCATTGGGATAAGGACTTGCTTTGTTTGCCAGCAGTTCAATCCAAGTCTTGATTGGATGTTCCTAAAAAGGACGCAGACTGAGCCATTGTGCCAGAGACAATGTGTTATCTTTTTATGTTGTTGTTGTTGCTGTTAAACTATGATCTGTGACTTTTTTTTTTTTTTGAATGCTTTAAAAAAAAAATCTTTAAGTCTGTGGATCTGCTGATGTACAGTGCCTTTGCTGCTATGGATCAAAATCAAAAGACCCGTGTAGATAAATCTTATTGTATAAGTAGAAAATTACTTAATTTCATACTAGAAATGGATTGATGCTGCAAGTTAAAATGGACTGTTCATTGAAGTTCCAAATGTGGTAGCAAAAAATGGTGTCTTAAGTGCTTAGTGTTTGATGTCATTAACAGTTTCGTAATATTCTACATTGTAGAAAGATTTTGATACTAAACTGTGTCATTGTACATAGTTCTAATGCATTGTATTGAACACCAGTACTTCTATAATGGTAGATTATTGTTTGTGCATTCAGACTTTTAAGCATTAAACATAAGTAACTTCTAAGATGCATTTTTCATTCTTTTTTCCCTCTCCTTCATTAATATGTTAATGAAGTGTGCAGTTATGTGTGCAGAATGTTGTCTGTAAAGACAACAGCTTTTCATTCACAGAGCGTACTACTAAAGATGCTTTGTGGTTTTATCACTGAGAGACAATGTAGAGTTTCATCTGAGCTAGTGAAATCAATGAATTTAAACTTACCATTGACTGCAGTGATTCTGAACTCTTGGAGGCATCAGCTACAAGATTTTGGCCGGGTCACCTGGGAGTTTGGCACCTCCCATTTGTGTAGTTATCCATCTGACATAAAGCTTTATGTTATCCCATACCTTGAAGAAAGTGGAACTGGGGACCATTCCTGCTCGCTTGCCTGCTGGAATATGTGGAGCTCAACAGGATTTGGGGAGTGGTGTTGCACTGCAGCATCACATCTGGGTTTCCCCAGCCAGACCTAAAGTCTGGTCATGCCCGTAGACAGACATTTGGGTTTAGATCAAGAATTTAGCCCAGCTACTGTGAAATTAGACTCAGGTTAAAGTGAATTAATTTATAACTATTGGGAGGGGGAGGGTAGTGGGTGGAATTATACTGTCTGTAACAGAAAAAATGGAAGTGGAAAAAATCCAAGGGAAAACTGGAATTAAATCATTGTCCCATAACCCATTTCTAAAAAGTGATATTGTGCTTGGTGGAAACTCCAGCCTGTCGTGCTGAGATGTGCAGCCCATTGTGACTGCCAGTACATGAACCCAAGCAGAAATGTTTTGGGGTTTTTTTGAAATGTCAAAACCAGGCTTAAGTTTACTGTGAGTGATTCGGTAATACATGGAGGAGACCATAGGAGCAAGTTTCCTCCACAGCTATGTTTCCTTAGAGGTAACTGTGAAGAGTTTTCCATAATAATGTGTGTTTTCACTCATATTGAGGTTATGTGCTACTGAATACAATAATGCTCCATAAAAGTAAACATGGTACAGATACCTTCTGTTATTTACTTTTGTCTGAAGAAATATAATTTACTTGTTGCAGTGGAGACACCTTATCTTTTCAAAGCATTGAAAAATTTAAAAGGCTGAAGAGTACTCCATTTACTAATAAAAGAAAAACCACCTACTTAATATTTGCAGGGGATGTTATATTTTTGTGTGGTAGTTCAGGCATGAGATTACTTAAAACATCTGAGATAAAGCATTCCTTTAAAAAGAATAAAACATTGCATACAACTCAAT
>JAWWMO010000096.1:36040227-36052686 GCA_035047845.1 Dendrocincla fuliginosa | reverse complement strand
AAGAAGTCCTCATTTCAGCCAAGGTAGAGTTAATTTAGTCTCAGTAGCTGTTACATTGCTGTGTTTTGGATTCAGAATGAAAATGGTGTTGATAACGCAGTGATATTTTGGCTTTTTGCTAAGTCGTGTTTATTTTAGGTCAAGGACTTTTCTCTTATCTCATACTCTGCCAGGGAGGAAGAACACAAAGGAAACTGGGAGGGAGCATAACTGAAACAGGTGACCTGACCAAAAGGATATTCCATCATGCCAAGTAATAAACCAAGGGGAGTTTCTTGGAAGGGGTGCCTGCGGCTGATGAGCTATTGTATTTTGCATCACTTATTTTTCCCTTTTTATTATCATTTACCATTTCTACTGTATTTTACTTTATTTTCAATTATTAAACTGTTCTTATTCCAACCTAAAAGATTTACTTTGATTATCCTCTCCATTCCTTTGGGGTAGTGAGGGAGAGTGGAGGGAGTTGAGCGAGCTGCTGCGTGGTGCTTAATTTCCAACTGGGCTTAAACCATGACATGGCAGACAGACCAGCTGAAATACCTTTACAGTAGTGCACACAACATTGGCAACATACAAGAGGAGCTGGAAGCTACCATGCTGCTAGTAAGTCATGTACGACCTTGCTACCATTACTGAAACTTAGTGGGACAAATCCTCTGATGGGAGTGCAACTATCTGTGACTACAGGCTGTTCCGGAGAGACAGGGGAGGAAGGAGAGGTGAAAGGGTTGCCCTCTACATCAGGAGTTGAGTTGATTGTGAAGTGTTGTCTCTGAAGAACAGACATGAGCAGGCTGGAAGCAGGTAAGTAAGAATCAGAGTGAGGCAACAAAGAGAATCTTGTGGTTGGTGTCTACTTACAGGCACCTGATCAAGGCGAGCCTATTGACGGAGCCTTCTTGGTTCACCTACAGGAGGCATCACATTCACAGGTTCTTGCTCTTCTGCTGGGGGACTTCAACAACCCCAGCATCTCCTGGGAAAATAGCACTGCAAACTGTGGGCAATCCAGGAGAGTGCATGGAGAATTGCAGACAACACTAAGCTGGGTGGGAGTGTTGATCTGCTTGAGGGTAGGAAGGCTCTATAGGGAGACCTTGACAGACTTCATCAGTGTCCTATGGACAACTGCATGAGATTCAATATGGTGAAGTGCTGGGTCCTGCACTTGGATTACAATAACCCCATGCAGCCCTGCAGGTTAGGGAAGAAGTGGCTCGAGGGATGTTCAGCAGCAAGGGACTTGTGTGTGCTGGCCGCCAGCTGGCCAAGAAGGCCAGTGGCATCTTATATCAAGAATAGGGTGACCAGCAGGACTAAGGAAGTGGTCATACCCCTCTACTCGGCAATGGTGAGGTCACACCTTGGGTGCTGTGAGCAATTCCAAGTCCCTCATTTCAAAAAAAGGACACTGAAGTTCTGGAGAATACCCAGAGAAAGGCAACAAGACTCATGAAAGGACTAGAGAACATGTCTTGTGAGGAATGGCTGAGTGAGCTGGCTTTGTTTAGTCTTGAGAAGAGGAGGCTCATGGGAGGACCTCATCACTCTCTACAAAGGAGGTTGCAGGGAGATGGGGGCTGGTCACTGTTACTGTGTTTGCAGTCAGAGAACAAGACACAATGGTCTTAACCTGAGACAGGGGAGATTCAGATTAGATATTTGAAAAAAAAATTTCTCACTGTTAGGGTGGTCAGGCATTGGAGTAGGTTGTCCAGAGAGGTGGTGGGGTTACCATCCCTGGAGGTGTTCAAGAGATGTCTGGATCTGGATCAGCTAGGTTTACTGGTTTAGGGGTTACAGTCACAGTGCTGGGGGGACAATTAGACTCAATGATCTTAAAGGTCTCTTCCAACCCTGATGATTCTATGATTCATGACCCAGGTAATAGAGTGCCCTACCAGAGGGGATGTGTTACTGGATCTGTTGGTCACCAATACAAGTGAGCTAACTGGGGACATCGAGACTGGAGACAGCCTGGGCTGCAGTGATCATGCATTGGTGGAGTTTGCAGTCCTCGGGAATAAGGGTCAGGTAAAGTTAGGCCACTGAACTTTAGGAAAGCAAAATTCCAGCTTTTTAGGGAAATAGTGGGATCTCCTGAGAGACTGTCCTCAGGGGCAAGGGAGTGGAACAACACTGACACATCTTTAGAGAAGTCTTCCACAGAGCGCAAGAGCTAGAAATCCACAGGAATAAGAAATCAGGTAAGGAAGGCTGGATCAAAACCAGTGTGGCCAGTATTGTCAAGGGATTGATTCTGCCCCTCTAAACTGGTAAGACTCTTCCTGGAGTGCTGTATCCAGCTCTAGGGCTGCCAGCACAGAAAGGACATTGACCTGTTGCAATGAGTCCAGAGACGGTTCACCAAAATGATTAGAGAGATGCAGCACCTCTTCTATGAGGAAAGGCTAAGAGAACTGGGTTTGCTCAGCCTAGAGAAGAGAAGGCTTCAGGGAGACCTAATTGTGGCCTTCTAGTATCTGAAGACAGTCTACAAGAAAGATGGAGAGGGACTGCTTACAAGACCAGGTAGCAACAGGACCAGGCAGAATGGCTTCAAACTGAAAGAGAGTAGGTTTAGATTAGATAATAGGAAAAAGTCTTTGTTGTGAGTGTGCTGTGGCACTGGCACAAGTTGGCCAGAGAAGTTGTGGATGCCCCATGTGTTCAAGGTGAAGCTGGATGGAGCCCTGTGAAGAAAGAGGTAGATCTAGGGGGAGTTTCTGTTTGTCCCTCTTGTTGAGACTGGGGTTTCCAATTTAAGTACAACCTGAACCCTTCAGTGGCTAATGATCCATTGCTGAATGTATTTAGACTGGCTGATATCTAATCTGTATCTGTTTTATTCAGCAAATATTATTGCTTTTCTTTTTTATTTCACCATTGTTTTCATTGCTGTGATTTGTATGGGACTGTCTAACTATTGTATTTTTGGTTGAAAGTGTGTGTGTGTTCGCATCATTATACACATGCATGTATTTGTGTGTTTGAATTGTGCAAATATTTGAACATTTTTAGATTCCCTGGGACTATTGCCTGGTTCTCTGGTTCATTCTTTCTGCACCATCTCTTGCAAAATAAAAGCACAAGTGAAACACTTCTGGGAAGAATTGTTTCTTAGATATCTTAAGTCCTGAAATACAGTGGCACTTGAAATTCAGGTGAGCCTGAAGTGATCACAGTTCTTAAAACAAAAGTCTGATTTTAAAGAGAATTTAAAAGTATCAGAACTTTTATGTTATCTTGGATAAAGGAGAGAGGAAATATCTTTATATAGGGGGGAAAAAAAGTATTTTTAATGTTTTATCTGTTTTAATAGAAGAGGGTTGTTTGTTTGTTTGGTGTTTTTGTTTTGTTTTAATAACAGTCACCTGAGGCTCAACTTCAAGAAATCATGCAAGCATGTATTTTGATCCTCTTCTGTCTGGGGAAAATGTGTACTTTTATGTGAAGGATGGATTTATATGCTCTACAGAACTCATCCTTTTACATAACACTCTATTTGCCTCGCAATTATATTTGTTCTTTGTTAGTGTATTTTAGTACTTACATACTCCATGTAAATATTTATGTAATTTCTTTCTCAGAGTGGGAGAAAATGGGATAAAAAAATCTCCTGAAACTGAAGAGTGATTTTACTTTGTTCCTTTATATTTGGAAATAATTTATGATATTCCACAGTGTGAGTATCAAGAGAAGATATATTCAGGATTTGATTAATTTCCCAATGGTCCTCTACTCTCAAGATATCAGCAACTTACTACTGCTAACTTTCTTACTATAAAAAATTCTTGGTTTTAAATAGTTTTTTAGAATGCTTTTGTGTGATATAGATGTCTGTGGTGATTAAACTTTGTGGTTCCAAATGCTTGTCATTACTGGTGTTATTGGGATTGCAAAACTGCTGAAAAACTGGTCTAGTACTTGTATAGAGTGTGACACTCTGTGAATAAAATCAATTTGCTTCTGGTTTGGTGAATAATTGTGAGTGCAGTTTTCAGAGATCAAAAATCTTAATTTATCTGAATTGCAGCTCTGTTCTTTTTCAGTTTCAGAAGTGTTCATGACTGTTAAAACAAGAAAAAAAAAAAATATGGGCATGAAGCAGATGCTACTTTTGCCTGCCAGACCAAGAATTGGCTATATACCTCTGTTGAGTTCCCACAGAGAATGAAGTATTTCTGAACAAAAAGGGTGTAAATTGGATCTTGAGAAAATACTTTAAAATATTTAGATAAATAAGTGAACTTTGTAATTCTTAATATAGATGCAGATAGGCGTATTCCTTTTCACTTAAATACCCTCAAAATACTAATGGAGTAGCTTTTGAAATATAGCTCCTCTTGTGGAGAGTGTACCCTTCTTTGTGAAAATGGTAGTATTTCCAGAATAAAGGTAAATAAAATTGCCTTTCTACAAATGAATGCCGAGGAAGGGAGGGAGGTGTTCTGCAATAAGTACTGCAATGCTTTTGCCAAAATAGACAGGCCTTTAGTCTTTTTCCAAGTGCCCATCGGTTTAAAGTAAATTCATGTCAACATTTCTAAAGAACAATAAAATTCAAAACTGCCCTTTTTAGTAGGTAAACAGGAGCTTGAGTATGGCTAGTCAAATTAACACACATTTTGCATGAAGCTAAGCTACTTCTTTGGGGAGAGGAAGTCTGTGTTTCTAGTAAGACACTTGCCAGAGATTCAGGTCATCACATTTACTCTTACTGATTCCAGGAGTGACCTCAACCAGAATTTTTAGGTCACAATTTGGCAAAGGGTTTGAGCACAGATTTATGTCCCAGTGATTGCAAGACAGGTATTTCATGGAACACAGAGAATAATTCCACTGCTACTTAACATCTCATCTAAAAAACTAAGGAAAAATACCAACCCTTTTGGATGCACTCTTTCTGCATCATACACTTGCATTGTCAGTTTTCCAAGACAAGCATTTTCCTTCTGTAGAAGTATACCTTCTTTGTAATGTATCTCTGCCAGTTGAATTGCTTCAAGCTATCAACTCTCATGACCAGCTCCCTAGCAGTCGTGACTTTTCCCTGAGATTTCTTGGCACAGCTCTTGGGTGAGTGTACTCTAACCTGTTTTAGACAAATGACATAAAGACCTACTACCGAGCCTGTTTATTGCAGCTAATTTGGGTTATTTAGGCTCAGATGAGCTGGTCATCCAGGAGCAGCAGTGTCATCTTGCAGCATGTAGTACTATGAAGCTGGAAGTATTGGCATAGCCATAGTGTTTTATGGGGTCAGAGCTCTCTTCTAGAGAAGATAAACACAGTGCAGCTTTTGTGAAGCAATCTGCAAATAGTACAGCTATAGGAAAGTCTGTCATGCTTTCTTTTCTAATGGTCTGTCATTAGATGAGTGAACCAGTCAGTTTTGTTTGTTGTATTTATTTTTTCCTGACATTTGGATGAGGTTTTTTGTTTGTTTACAGTACACGTTATGCTTGGACATGTAAGAGTTTGGCAGAGTTAAATGACTGGTTTTGGCCATTTAGCTGGAACATTTTGTAGCTCAAAAGCATACATGTAATTTTCTGCTTAAAGCCAATATGAAGTAATTTGTCAGCCAATAAAAAAAAGATCAGAATGCTAGAATTTTATTTTCACCACTGAAGCTGCCAAACCCTCTTCCAACTCAGTAATATTGCATTTTCAGTCTTACTAGATTTCTATTTTACCATTTCTGAAATGTAAGTCACACGGAAAAGATATTGAAGAGCACCATAAGTTTGTATGATTATATTCTGAAAAGCCAGGGAAGCTGAATATAGCATGCAGGAGGCCTCAAACTACAATCAGTCCTTGCTTTAGGTATGCCCAGGTTTAGGATCTGCCCTTCATGTGAATCTCCATTTGCATTCTTATTTGTAACATTAGCCTTTGAAATGGGAAATTAAACTCAATTATAGATTTCTAGAAGGTGTGGCCTACAGATATGTTGCTCTTGGCTTCTTTCTTTCATTCTGTCTACCCTGAACCAGACCGTTCATCTCATTTCCCACCTGAAACTCTTGGTAGGAATAGGTTTGAAGATTACTGTTTTGTTTTGAGCTTATAATAGACAAGGTCCATAGCATTCTTCCTGATTGCTTATAAAAGTTGCTATGTAAGATCTGAGTTTAGTCATCTGCTGTCAAGTTTTCCACCAGCCTTATCATTCCAGATGGTGGTCTGTACATAGGCCTGGTTGGCTATCACCACAGTTTGGTATTGCCAACTAAAAATCATCTTTAGGCAAAAGGCATTGAAACTTGTAAATATCTCTCCATTTTTCTCCGTATTCTGTTTTAGTGTTGACAAGGCATTGCTGTTGCATGTTTTCAGTTTAGTTCTTAGTTTAGATCAGGCAGCTGCATCAGATCCTTCTCATTTGTCTCAATGTCTCTCTTTGCTGTTGGGTTTTGGTTTTGTTTATTTTTTTTTGTTGTTGTTGTTAATGGATCTTGCTTGTAGCTTATTCTCTTTCAGAATTTTTGGCTTTCTTACAGCTAACACTGCACACTCTCTTATCTTTGAAGGAAAAAACTTATTTTAATTCCTTCAAACATATACTATATTTTGCATCATCTCTTGTTCTTGTGAAGTTTCTAAACCACTATGGTATGTAGCATATGCAAATTTCAGATCCCTTATCTATTTCTCTTCATCTGGTTGATTCCCGCTTACTCTAGTCAGCAGTTCCCCCTTATCACAATGGCTGATCATGGAGATGCAAACATGTACTCAAGTGCACAAGCTTGAGTTGTGTACATCACACAAACATGAAGATGAATCCAGTTCAAAGAGTTATTATACTTATGGATCATTTTCAGTTATCTAAAAGATCATGTCTCTCTCTATATTTTCCAGATTAGAAACTAATTTGACAGATACTAGTGGAAGTTATTTTCACCTCAAATATTATTTCAGAACCCTGAAACAAAATAGCTATCAATTACTTTTATGTTTATCATTTACTTTGGTGTTTTACTATCTTTATTATCTATAGAATTGATTATTTCAAATTCAAAAATGAATTGAAATTTACTTTTCTGAGGGATTGTGCATAGAATGGGATGAGTGAAATATGGAGGAAGACAAATGTGAGGGTTCTATGAGCAGCTCTACCAGTAAAAAACATAGTTGTTCCCCTGCCTGTACTCAGGCTGACATCTTCCTTTCCCCTCCATCTAGGGGTTTCCTAGTCTCCCATATTGCTAGAAAAGCTGTTTGTGTGAAAGTTCTGTAAACTATTTGGGTCCAAATGCATGAAGTTAGCTGAAACAATGCAAAGTGTAGTGTAAAAAGAGCCAGTAATATTCATTCGGAAATGAATTATTAGAAAGCTCAGATGGAAAGTTTGAAGGGATGCTAACTTTCAGTGGAAGGAGATAAACTGAAGTAACTGAAGAGCTGAGCACCATGACTTCCTCTTCAGCATGGGTGAATCTTGGACCCTGCCTGTAACTTAATCATATCTATTATAAGAAAAGACAATCTCATCCAAGTAGAATTATTATTTGCCATTTTTTTCCCAAAAATTCTCTTGAGCCAAAAATAAAGAATTTAAGAGTTGATTTAGACAAAAAGTAGTGCCCTGATTTTCTCAATGATTAAAGAAATTAATAAGCTAGACCCCAAAGTATCGTGTTAAATGTTAAGTAATGGATAATGACTTATTTTTGTTTATTTTCTGGTTTCTACATTGTTGGGTTCAGGCATTTTGTAATTTATTTATTTTTTTTATTTAGGACATTTTTGTCCCATGTAAACATTTTACTACAAATTTAAATTTTTCTTAAATATGAGATGAGGTTTTATCCAGCAACTGGTGTTTAAATATGCTAACATAAAAATCAAGTCAAAAGAATACAAAATAAGACAAAACCCCCTGATTGTCAAAGCAGTTTCTAATCTGTACTCCTTTGATAGAAGAGGTGAAAACATAGAACAATTAATTGCATAACATCTTGATATTTGAGTCTCCAGCTATTTTGGTATAGGTATAAATAACAGCATATCAATGGTAATTCCATCAGTGTGAGATTTCTTTTCCTCTTAACAGGTAGGACATATTGTTAATTGTACGAGTTAGAATGCAGTGTTTGATTTTCCAGGGCTATTGGCATGTGGATCTTGTATGCTTTCTGGCTGTAAACTTGAAAGAAGATGAAAATGTTCATCTCTGTGTTATTAAATTTAATATGATATTTCCTGTTGACCTGGTGAAATCAGGACTGGAACTCTGTACAAGCAATAATCTATGATGTGTCAGTTTACTGATGACGAAACAATTCTACTATGCAGCTGTAAGTGCTTTCTAAAAGGGAAATAATATGACAAACATCAAAGGAAAAACTGACACTGGTAAACAATCATCAATTATATAAAATAATTCTGTGAAAAACTGCAATACCTTATCAGTTTCAAACAGAAATGCGAGAAAATTAATTCTTTCAAATATTGTTCACATGAAATCGAATATTGAGCACTATATTTTCTACTTAAACTTTGTGGAAGGTCCTTGCATTTAGTGTTAGTGAGCTTTTTAATATCAAGCTGACGTAGCAGGAATACAGAGGTTAGCCACTGATTCTTTTCTTGTCCTGGAAAGTGTGGGTAAGTACTTTGTTTTCTTTGATTTATAATAACTATTCAGCCTTGTGCCACCTGACTTATGCAAGTTATTCTTAAGCAGGGACAGACACGGACGTTTTTAGTTTGGAGAGGGTCCATCCCATGCAACTCCAGTTCTGCAAAAGCATTTTATACATCATATATTAATTTTGAATTCAGGGGCAGTGTGTGCATGCCTGAACAGGTACATACCTCATATGAGTCTTGATCCTGCATTTACTTTTACATGAGTAGTACAATGTTAAAAAACTCTCTTTAAACTCTGGATCATTAAATCATAGAATCATGGAATGGTTTGGGTTGGAAAGGCCTTCACAAATCATCTAGTCCAACCACCCTGAAATCAGCAGGAACAACTTCAACTACATCAGTTTCAGAACCCCATCCAACTTGACATTGAATGTTCACAGGGGTGAGGCTTCCACCACTTCCTTAGGCAACCTGTGCCAGTGTTTCACCACCTTAATTGTAAAAAAAGTTCTTTCTGTATCTGATCTAATTCGACCCTTTTCCAATTGAAAACCATTCCCCCTCATCCTATTGCAACAGGACCTGCTAAAAAGTTCATCTCCATTTTTGTTATATAGGCCCCCTTAAAAATGAGTATGAGATTGGAGACTGTAACAGATATCCTGGTTTCAATCACACTCCCCATATCTATCTTTCTCAGTGCAATCATATATCTGGTGAAATATACAGTAGCCAAGTACAGTAAAGTAGTCTGAAGCTTTGATTCTGTAGCCCTTCTCTTGCATATAGGACTGCGGCACAAAATGTTAACACACTGAAATTTAAATTCCTCAACACTGTGCAATACCAGAAACTAGCTTGCTTGATCAGATATGTGAAATAAATAAAATAATAGATAGAGTAGGGTTACATAAGAATAAAATATTAGCCTATCTCTCCTTTTCCCTGGTAGAAGATGTGCCTTAATGTAAATATCCTGTTGCTCAAACTCTAAAACAACTCTGGTTTTAATTCTAATGCTCTATGGAAAAGAAAGGAAATGAAAAAATCATATATAATTTATATATTTTATGTGTATTTATATGTAATACATATATACAATTTACATATATATTATATTCTATTCTATAGAAGTGTATTAAGTACACTGTTTCTTCATTCATAGTCTTGGTGTTTCTATGCAGCTTATTGTTTGGGGTAACAGTTCATGGGATGACATTAATGCCATTTGCTAATAAATCGAAGTGTGATAAGGAAGTGCTGTCTTCTCATGATGTTGGTGGTTGCCCTCTGCAGCTTGTAGGAAGTGGAAAAAACTCAGGGATTCACACCTGACATCCACTGCCATAAAATTCTCTAAGGCATAATATGAAGATATTCAACTCTTCCTTAACACTTGCCATCCATAGAGCTAAAATGCTTTGCATCAGCAGGCTGATGTGAGTGACAGGTGATTTAACAGTCATGCCTCCAGAGGCAATTAGGGTGTGGCCCTCGAAGGAAAGGAGGCCTGTGCTGGGTTGCCACACAATGTAAACTGCATCATGGCTGTGGAACTTTTTATAAACATGAAGGTGGGAATGGTAGTCTAAAGATGAAAGAAGCTGCAAGGGTAAGCCATGGCCAGGGAAAAGAAGTGGTTTCCAAAAGGTATAGTAAGGCCTTTCCTAGTGGTGTGTGGTGATGAGCTCAGCTCAGCTCTACTCTTTTCATATGAACGACCAGAGAGTAATAATTTAAAAAGATATTTATGCTAATGTTGCCTTCACAGTTAACAAGCTAAATCTGTCAACAACGAAGACTCTTAAATATTTACTACTTTATTTCTAAGGCAATAATTTCTGACAAGCTAGGAAGTAGCATTAAAGCACTGTGGAAAATGGTTTATAATCCTCTTATATCTATCACTCAAATTTCTGGGGTCAAAGATGATGTCATTTTTCAATGGTTGCCAGCAGCCATATGCTCCACAATTACAAATAGTGCTAACAGAAACCTTTGTTTGTAAAAAATCCAGACTTTTTAAACCTGATTTCTCAATGTGTTCTTCCAGAATATCACTGTGTCCCCTTAAACTAAATAGTAGATCTTAATCCTTTTAGCCTTGTTAATCATTGAAGACCTGTATAGTGCTACCTTATTCTATCTTTTTTTTTTCCCCAAACAGCACAATGGGATGCTTTTAAAGGATGTGTGGGCCCAATAATTTATCTGTGTCAAGGGTGATTTCTTTATAATCATTCATTTCCACTGTTAAAAAGGAATGACTGCATTGAGAAAAATATCTCAGTGTAAAACATTAGTAAGATAATTTTGTTCTTTGCAGAAAATGTAGCAGGTTTCACCTCAGTGATGCAGGCAAACATAACTTCCCTTTCAAAATCTCTGTTCAGCCTAGCACCTCAGCATCTACCTAAGTCATTTTACAGTCAGTGCTTAATTTTAAACATGTGCTCTAGAGTTTATTGAATCTAGTTCATCATACACATCCATGAGTATGTTTATTTAATGAATAATCTTTTTTAATGCATGTTTTTCATTTCTTTAGCTAACTAAACCACCTTCATTTTTGTTCTCTCTGTTAAGCATGTCCTTTTCCCAAATACTCTGTTTCAGGAAGGTCAGAGCCTTTTTCCATATTATGATTTTTCAATTGCAAAAATTTTGTTTCCATCTAAGCAGATTTTTTGAGAACTTGCAATGTTAGCTGCCCACTTTTTAATCTTTTCATTTTAACTTATATTCACTAAAAGCTGGCTTTATAGGGGAATATAAAGTATAAAGTAAATCATAGTTATTAACATGATAACTGTTTGCACTACTTTGTACACAGTAGGTAAACTGTTACAAGGTAAAGAGTAATTTGTTTTGCAATTAATAATCCTAATTTTAAACAGGAATAGGTTACACCCATGTATGCCCTTTTATATCAGGCTATCAACACTCTATCAGCCATAGGAATATGTATTTCATTAACATGATGTTATTTAGACAGAAATTTCCATTACAAAATGTCGTGGGTTTCTCTGATTAGAGTTTTTTTTTTTATAAGAGGAAGATTGGCCTCTTTTGGAAGCCTCTGGAAGTTTCCCTCCATCCCACAGAGCAGAGCCAATGATGGTCAGCTCCGAGGAAAACTTCCTGCATTTGAACCATTAAGTTCCGCCCCTGCGTGAAAACATATTTAAGAAGTTGTTGTGCAGTTAGAAATTGGCAGCCATGGGTTAACAACATCACAACACAGACATCAAGGTCAGTGCGGGAGGAGAAGAGGAGAAGGAGGGGGAGGGACCCCACGGATCAGGGAGAGGACTTAAAACTATTATTCCCTGAGTATGTGGTGATGACCATGGTGATGACGAATTGTCCCCTCGAAGCCCATGGCATCCATCGGCGTGCAAAGACCTCCCTGTTGGAACAGGGGGAGGCATGAAAGAAGCTGTTACCTCTTGGGGGGCCCCCAAGATGGAGCGGAGGTCCTGCAAAGATTTGCATCTGAGACCCATGAAGGGAGAAATCCATGCTTAGCAGGTACAGCCAGCTTTTCATGAGAGACTGTACTCCATGGAATGACCCACAAGAGAGCAGAGGTTCTCTCTCGTCGGGGGGACACCAGGGAATGCAGGGGAAGGACTCAGAGTTATGATTCCCCTGTGACCGTGGTGAAGACTGTGTTGAAGCGAGCGAGCGAGCGAGCCCTTTGCAGCCCACAGGAAAGCCCCTAAGACAGAACTGTTGCTTAAGTTCTGGACTTAATCTGCAAATGGCTGATCCAACAACAACTGACTGCAAACCTTCCATTCCCCTGTCCCCCGCACCATCAGGGGAAGGAGGGGGCATGGACAGACT
>JAWWMO010000096.1:35964758-35975754 GCA_035047845.1 Dendrocincla fuliginosa | reverse complement strand
TTTGTGATTCAAGGTATCAAAGAACTTAAAGGCTTTGTAAGAATTCATGAGGGTGAAACTCCTGGAGTCTTAAATAAAAGAGGCAAGCATGTGGTTTGGACTCAGTGCTTTTCAGCTCCTCTCAAAGCTGAGACGTGTGGCCAATACCCCAGAGTGCTGTGCAGCCCTTCAGAAGGACCTCAACAATTTGGACAGAAGGGTAGAGAAGAATATTCTGAAATTCAACAAAGGCAACTGTGGAAAAATAACCCCAGGCACCAGTACAGGCTGGGGACTGACCTGCTGGAAAGCAGCTCTGCAGAGAAGCACATGGAGGTCCTGGTGGACAACAAGCTGTTCATGAGCCAGCAGTGTGTCCTTGTGAACAAGAAGGCCAATGGTATCCTGGGGTGCATTAGGAAGAGCACTGACAGCAAGTCACAGGAAATGATCGTTCCTCTCTACCCAGCCCTGTGGTGAGGCCACATCTAAAGTGCCATGTCCACTTTTGGGCCCCTCAGGGCAAGAGAGACTTGGAGCTCCTGGAGCAAATCTAGCAGAGACAACAAAAATGATTTAGGGATTGGAGCACTTCTCTTACAAGGAAAGGCAGAGATAGCTGGGCCTGTTCAGCCCCAAGGTGAGGAGGGACATCATCAATGTAAACAACTATCTGAAGAGAGGGTGCCAAGAGGATGGAGTTGGGCTCTTTTCAGTGATGCCAAGCCATACGACTAGAGGCAGTGGACAGAAATTGATGCATAGTAAGAAATCGATGCATGGTTCTTTCTCCTGAATATGAGGAAGAACTTTACTATGCAGGTGACTAAGCACTGGAACAGATTGCAATCCTGCGCACTGTACTCTAGGATGACCCTGCTTGAGCGGAGAGGCTGGAGCACTGCTGTCCTTTCCATCCTTACCCATTCTGTGATTCTGTTTTACAGGTGTGTAGGCCAGAAAAAGAGATTGAAGAAAAGGTACCTATCCTTGCTAAATAGAACAGGAGAACTGATGGCAAAAGCAATGCAGAAAGATGACGTTCTCGACAATATTTTTGGCCTCAAAATATATTTGGCCTTTTAGTGATAAACTCTCCATCAGACCATTACACATAGTGACTGTCAGAGAAATGGAATGTGTAGTCTGGCACACTTGCTATCAGTTCAACATTAGAAAATTCCTTTTCAACCTACAGTTTAACTGAAAACTCTGCTACTGATATCCATCTTATATAGCAGGCATTTTAGCAGTGCATTTATATTTTCCTCTGTACTTGCATTAGTTAAAAATGTTGTGTTTGTTCTCATTGATGGTGCTGCTATTCCTGTATTTTCAGTGTGTGGTCTTTCTGAGTTTTTCACCAGCAAGTTGTTTATTCCTTGAAACTTGTCTTTACTGAACATTTCTCTGGTTTGATTCTGCATATTCCAGATACCTCAAAGATATCTTAATATTCCTGGAAATGTTGTTTGCTCAAGGAAAGCTAGTATGTACCACATTTGCCCACATGTCATGGTTTAACTTCAGCTGACAACTAAAAACCAAACTCAGCTGCTCACTTACTCACCCACCCCACCAGTGGGATGGGGGAGAGAATTGAGAAAATAACAGTGAGAAAACTTGTAGGTTGAGATAAAGACAGTTTAACAGGTAAAGCAAAAGACACACATGCAAGCAAAGCAAAACAAGGAATTAATTCACCAATTCCCATGGGGTGTTCAGCCATCCCCAGGAAACCTGGGCTCCATCACACATAATGATGACCTGGGGAGACAAACTCCATCAGTCCAAATGTCCTCCCTTTTTTGTCTTCCCCCAGCTTTACATGTTGAACAAGATGCCGTATGGAATGTCCCTTTGGCCAGTTGGGGGCCCCATCCAGGTCCTTGTGCACCCCCAGCAGTCTCTCTGGTGGGGTGCTCTGAGGAGCAGAAAAGGCCTTAATGATGTGCAACTGCCACTCAGCAGGAACAAAAACATCTCTGTGTTACCAACACTGTTTCCAGTGTTGATCCAATACACAGCCCATCCTAGCTACTGTGAAGAAAATGAATTCTACTGCAGCCAAAATGAGGAAAACTGTGGGAATGAGTGGGAAACTGTGGATTTCTTGACAGAGCAAGAAGAATTTGACCTTGGTCAGACTGCTGTGTACCCGTAAAGATAAACAGCTTGCAGAGACTGAGAGAACTTAGGACAAGCAGCAGATAAGCAACTTGGATGAGTTTGTACAGAGACAGTAGTTTCTAACTGTGGCCAATAGATGATTGTTTGTGTGTAATGAGCACCAATAATGTTAGTGCACGTACACTTAGGAAATATATAAGAGTAGCTGTGTGAAAAAAATAAAGGAAGTTAAGAAGTTAAAATGTTAAGAAGTTTCACTTTTACCTATTCAGGATCTTCACGTTCTTTTTTTTGAGTCTGTTCCATCAACAACAACACACCATGTGTACACATCTTTGTTTCTAGTTATGTAATGGAGTGGCACAAATTCTTACTGTGCTGATGATTTAATTAGTAAAATCTATATCAAAATAACTGCTTACAGGAGTAAATTTAATGGAGTTACTGACAATGAGGACTGTCATCTTTGGAAGTGAGTGCGGAGAAACTCTTTATATGAAAGGTAAAACCAAAACATCAGAGTTTTGGCTGAGGAAGAGACCAAGAACATTGTACCCAGTGCAAACCAAGCATACAGAGTAGCTGACTATGAGAGGCCATGTTTGTGCAAGAACCACTGAAATGCTTCTCTGAGTCCCACGTCCTGACTTCACATCAACATGCCCCTGGGAGCTGTTCTGAGGCCTTCTCTGACCTACCAAAAACTACATGTTGTTGTGATTCCTGTGATTGCATCAGAGAATTTCCAGTATGACCATGACTTTTGTAAGTGTTTCTTTACATTTATATACATATGGGTGATGTTATAGATGTTTCCTCACACATCTGCTCTACTATTTTTTACCTCTCTGCATTTTCTATTAAGTAGCAAATAATTATTTTCTTTTAGATTAGAATGCCATCTCTGGTAGATCACACGTAATACTGGTGTTGCCATGCTTCAAACTCAAGTGATCTTGAAAAACATAAATTTCAAAACTGACTTGGATATGGCTGCTTCAAAAAGAAAAAAGAAACGGAAAAAGTAGTCACAAGTTACTGAAGCTCAAGGTTCCCACTTAGTCTGAGATGCCATGTGGAGAGTTGGAACAGAAACTGCTTTTACGTCCTTCCAGAATCATACAGACCAGTGTGAAAGATTGTACTAGGGGTAAAGTTCCTGCCTGATAGTCTCATAGTGGAGATACAAGCTGCTGCAGACATTCTTTGACCGGCAAAATGCAAATTGCATTCAAGGGGAATTCATCTGAATACGGAGTGCAGGAGCATTTTTTATGAAGTGAAAGGGTTTCCGGCATTTCATCAATTATATTATATTCCATGCATACTGGTACTTGTCCCTGCTCACTTTTCACAGGGAAAACTTGTCAATGATTACAAAGAATTGTTGTGGAAGAACAGTTAAGAGAAAATTGTACTCAAGCCTGGTGTTTATACAGTAAGTTCATACTTACACAACTATCCCCTTGTTCATTCTTTGTGGGCTTTTATAAATTTCATTACTGAGCAGTGTGTCTCCCAAAATGGCAATGGGAAAAAAAAAGAAAAAAAGGAAAACTAAAAATGAAATTTACTTGAATTTACTTGATTTCAGATTTAAGATTATTTGCCTACTTTTCCCCCATCCTTTTTGGTATCTTTCTGATGATTTAAAAAAGAACTCGGTATTATACTGTAAGTGTTGAGGGTTGCCTCATCTACAACTAACACAAATATATGAAAATATTGTTATGAGTTCTGAAAAACAACTACTTTCTTTACCCATAATTAAATTTCCTATTACTTTAATTTTAGCCATTAATCAAAAGACAAACAAAAACTGTATGCATGTTATTTAATATTTATTATGTTTTCTAAAACATCTTTGGCAGATATAAGTTTGTGAAGTTAAAGAACTGATGAAGACATCAAGTCCTGCCAGCCAAAAGTAAAGCACAATAAACATTACAGATCACTGTTGTGGTTGAATTTCTTACCTGGTTGCAAAACAACCAACCAAAACAGTTACATAAGCTTTGAAGCTTTGAAGGACTTAAGATTTTGTGTTAGATGAAGCCTTGTCTTACAATCTTTTTGTTTCCATTTAAGCAGAAGCACTGGATTGGATGAGCAAGAGTTCTTTTTAGTTCTAAAAATATATCAAACATTAGTTTCTCTCTGCAGGGTCTCCTTTCTGTAAAGGATGGAAATCTGTGCTGGTAAACCTAAAGGAGCGAAATCCTAAATCCGTGGCACCTAAGTCAAGAAAGGCTTAAAATGCTGGAATGCATTTCTAGAAATATTAAAAAAAAAAAACCAAACAAACAAACAAACAACAAAGTTGCCTCCTGAACATAATCCTGTAGAAAAAAATAAAGGCAGCAGTCAAAATGCACTTTTTTCTTTAATTTACTTCATGGATCTAATTCAGCAATGGTATCACAGTGCTTTGACATCCTACTGACCCAGTGGGAGAGCTCTGTGCAAGATAACGCCACAACACAACTCTTTTGACTCACAAGTATGATGTGAGTACACAGTAGAATGCTGGTCAGACTGTTACACATGCTTTATTTTTGAGGGAATGGCCTGTGAGAACAGGGGAAAGCAATTTTTAGGAGGTAGAATATTATTTCTTATAAACCATCATGAGAACTGTGGCTGGGCTTGGGGTCATAAGTCACTGTCTGCAAATATTTCTTTCCTTAGGTTATGTGTACTCTATATCTTGACCTATTAACTATGAAAAAAGCTCCCAGGTTTCAGCTAGAGGAATTCCTAATTATTACTGATTTGTGTCATGGTCTTAGATATATTCTAAAGGTTAGTGTGTCTTCATTGTCTTTCAGTCAGTTTTTAATTTCATAAGTATAATTTTATTCTCTTCAATATGCTTCCATTTTAGATTTTTTTTGTTGTTGTTTGTTCGCTTGTTTGTTTGCTTGCTTATTTTTTTTTTTTTGTTGTTGGTTTTTTGGGGGGGTTTTGTTTGTTTTTTTTTTTTCTTTTCTGGATGCTGATGTGCTCTGCTGTCCTTATTCTGAACACTTTTTAATTCATTATAATTTCCCCTTTCATTTTATATACACAGATAAAAGAAATCTACTTGAGCATATAGTGCAATTAAAGTATTTTTTTGTAACTCTTGAGGAAAAAGATGTTTGATTCCCTGCCCCTGTTGCACCCTCCAAGATACCGGGCTCATTTTTGCTGTGCTTTGAATGTATTTTTTTCAGCTAAGGGCACAAAACTATTGCCTTTTCAGTCTCATAAAGAATTTGCTGACTACTTAAGTGAATCTAGGAATTCTTTTCCTCTCACTTTGTGTGTTTGGTCTTTTTTCAGGCAAAATTATAATGATAATGTTTGCATGCTCGTTGGCTCTGTACGGTAGGTTTGAACAGTGTATGAATAACCTGTGGGCTATACAAATTTCAGACATAGAGGGTTTTTGGCCTAATAAGCTTGTAGACAATATACTGTTTGGGGTGCAGCAGTGTTTGTGGCTCACAGTTAATCCAAGTCCAAAAGTGGATTCAATATGCTTAGTAATACAGACTTGAATTCAGTCAAATGACACAATTTCTGTTATTACTCTACTCTGCATTGTAGACACCTTGTAGATTTTTTCCTTTTTGGTAGGCACTTCTACACAAAGACATAAGAAGTCAGACCAAATTTCTTAATAGCACTTAGGAGGAAGACCAATTTTATATGTTAGTAATTGATTAAGCTCAAGTGTTTACTTTTCAATCAATTAACACTGATTCAGAAAACATAGCTATTTAATTGCATATTCAATCTTCCTGGCCATTTTTAGCAGAGACTTGTGCTAACTGTATAGCAGCTTAAAGGGCTGTTTTCAAAGCATGCACAAATCCCACTGACTAACTGGGACTGCTTGTTAACATGTAACACCCCATGTGCCTGATTTTGTCAAAACTTTTACCTGACATGCATAGTTCTGAAATGTTACATCTGTCTAAACAGCAATGGCTTCTAGAGCACCCAGTGAAGATTCAAGGCTGTGGTCCTGACACACACTGGGGCAGTCTAAGCTCATTGACTGTGCACTTACTGCAGCATAACACAGTGACTAAAGAGCTATTTGTGATTTTAGCAGTAGCCAGTTTTACTTGAATGCAACCCTTTGGTGGACCATTTTGTTCTGTCTTTCTCTGGAGCAAATGCCAAGGTGGTTGAGATCTAGACACTTGCTGTTCCATTGTAGTAGGATATACATTTAAATCAGAGCTCTGTGAGCTGAAGGGTACTCATGTTAGCATAATTTTCAGTAATCCAGTGGAAAACCTGTAAACCTCACCTGAATGTGCCTGAAGGGCTTAGTGGCTGGATTCAGGCTGAAAAGGAACGCCATGTATTTAGTGTAGATATTTGGTTTCTGCTACACCACTAGCAGTAAAAAATTGTAAATAAATCCTATTAGTTTTCCTACAATTCTAACATATTAGTTCCACAGTTACTATTTCAGAAAGATGTGTTTACAAGGTTTGGATGTAAAGCTCAACACTTCTTGGACAACACCTGTCATAGTACTGGTTTGTAGTTATTATTGTTGTTTGTTAATATTTTATCATATATCAATTGAAATATGGATTTTCAATTAAAGTTTAGCTCTTGAAATACGGCTTTGTTTATCTTTGGATTCATAATCTAACTCTGAATATTTCAATAGACTTTTTCTATACTTTTTTCATTACTAAAATGCTTCTCTTAAACAAACAAACAAACAAACAAACAAGGGGGGGGCAACCATTTCTGTAAAGTAATTAAAGCCAGACATGCTCAGAATGCTTCCCAAATTTTCATAAGCTAGTGAATAGTGTGGGGTTTGATATTGTTGTTTGTTTGTTTGTTTCTAGCAAGAAGGGAAATGGAAGTAGGAGGAGGAACTCAAAATTCACCACTTGCTAAACAGGTGAGTTATGTACATGTATGAATATATTTCTCCTCTCCTTGTAGTACTCCCAAACCAGACTTTCAGTGCAGAAATCCCACTTGGCTCCACCTGGTCCCTGCTGGACCATTTCTTTTGTAGTGTTATAGCTTCATTGGACTTTGACAATGCCCATAAAGGTATATATTGAGAATTTGAAAAGAGTTGAAGGACAGCCTTGGTGGAAAGGAATGTCTAATGTGGCAGTACTGTGAGTGATGACCATGGCAAATACTTCACAAGAATGCTGTAAAGCAAAGAAAAACAAAGAAAAATGAAACAGTGATACATGAGAGATTTCCAATCACTGTTGTCTCTAAAACCAACAAAAGCTGTTTTTTCTAACTATTAAAATATCATAAGTGAGATTAAATAAGGCTGCAAATAAGCTTGTTTAAGATTATATGTTATAAATAATTTTCTGGATTTCCAGATGCAGCAATATTATACTCAAATCTTCCTGCATAGTTACAAGTTTAGTTTTAAGATGCATATTAGGAAGAGGAAGTGAAAATTAGGAAAATTATCCTTTTTTTTTTCATCTTGCATTTGTTTAAATATGAAATCCTCTTGTGGGATAATCTTATGGTAAATTAATTTAGGACAATTCATTATTTAATGCATTCAGAAAGTGAGATAGTTAATTACTACATTGGTTAATTACTACATGTGCTGTTTTCAGTTCTCTATGCTTTTTACAGAAGGTAAAGAACCTAAAGACATCTGTTTTTCATTTTTCTTACCAGAGCATTTTGCTCCTGTGCAAAGAGAAAGTTGAAATGAATGTTCTGCATAAAACAACTGTTTGCATTCTCTTTTTTCTGTTTTTAAAATCTCATTAGTTCTTTTCTGGTTGAAGTGTTTGGAAACTTTGTTTGCCTCTTGGTCCTTACTAACTCAGAATGTAGCACAGGTAATCAGTTGGAAAAATGTGTCTGTTTAAACATATACAGATGCTGTTAAGTGATTTGGACTTTGCACTTAGGTAATTTTATGTGACTGAGGGTTTCTTTCATTTTTGTCCAACTCCTTCAAGTCATCAAAAAAAAAATAAAAAATGGAAAGAGATGTGCTTAAGACTAGTTAAGCTTGTGAATAGAAGACATTTAAACTATAATCTGAACTATTCTGACATGACCTTACTTGTACATGCTTCTATTACCTTGCAATAATCCACTTAGTAAATAACTTACCTTGGCTTGAAACATCTATCTAAGGTAAAACACACCATAATAATTGGTAAAGAATTGTAAAACTCACAGTGAGATTTCTGGTTACAGTTTTGTTTCAAAACTCAAGAAGAATGAAACCAGAAGTGTCAAGAAAGTTAATTTCATGACCCTCAAGACCTTGATCACCCTTGGCACCCCTTTTCCTCAGGAGTGGTAGGGAACTCTTCTTCTGTGCTGGGAGTTACCTGAAAGAAAATATTTTCTGAGTAGTGATTTTGGAGCGGTAGCACATACCATTGCAAGAACAGAAAATCGCATCAGCTTCATCATATTCAGACCTTAATGTCTTCAGGTTTTCTCCCCAACCTATAAAATGCACAATGTGCATAGCTCTGTACCTGTTAAGACAAAGCACACAGAACTGTTTTTTAAACTCATAGACAAGCAATAGTGAGAAGACTATTAATCAAAATGTATAAATAAGGGAAAAATATAATTTTGTGTTTTAAAAAAACCTAAGATTTAAAAGTTTGTTGCTTTTGGTTTTAATGATCTTTTTACTTATCACTGTTTCATCTTAAGGCTCTATAAAAGCCTGTGTGCTGTTTTGCTACAACTGCTTTTTAATGCAATATGTGTTAGGGCCTTAATACTCATTGCATCTTATTGATTTTAGGTTATTAAAAAAATCCATGATGATTTGTTTTCCTTCCTGTTGAGTTATGAAGTGGGTCAGTCTGAAGCTAGATTTTTTTTAAAAGCTGAAATAAGTCCAAGCATACACACTTCAGCACAGAGAGTCCCTTTGCACTGTGGACCTTTCCACTACCTTCGTAATTACTAATGTTTTGCCATATTTACTGAAAATATGCTGATGAAGTTGTGATATAATATTTGTATTGAGGCAAGGAGAAGCTGATAATGCATGTGGAAGGTGGCCCTGCACAGGTGATTTGTTGGAATCGCAAATCACCATCACAGATGGGATGAATCTATGGGTATGACAGAATAGAGTGGGTAACAGAAATTTCAAGTATATTTTTCTGTTAGACATCTTCTGAATAACTAAACAGAAGAATTAGGTCAGTAGTACACAATAGTAGACTAAAAGGACTACTTTATAGCATTAAATCCTAAGGAAGAAGCATCTTCTAGAGCATTTTTGTTTTCACTGGACATTTTGAGGAAATAAAAGTTTATTTTGAAACAAAATTTTAAATGATTGATGACATCTCTGCATTTATTTATACACATACAGAAATATTTTCTCTTTAGATAATTCCACTTCTTCTGAAATGAGGAACTGCTTTTCTCCTGGGTTAGTATGACTTAGAATAATTAATTAAAAATCTTTGCTGAGATGAGTATTTCCTTATGAAGGTTGTCTGTATGATCACTTTTTAGAAGGCTTTGACTAGTAAGAAGTGGGATTCCTGGAAAACCAGAGGAGATTATTTGAAAGTGACTTCACATTAGAAATGATCTTCCTTTTCTTAGGCATGAAATTAAGCCATAATATTTTTGAATTAAATAACATCTCAAGCAAACTTTTTCTTGAGAAAAAACTTGAGTAAAAGCTACTGAGTGAGTCTTCTTTGGTTGTTTGGTTTTTTTTTTTTTGTTTTGTTTTTGTTTCTTTGTTTTATCCTATGTGAATCACAGAAGTTTTCCTTTGCAAAGCACTGTCATTGTGCTGTGGAAATTTCAAAATATTAGTTTATTGCAACATAAATGGTGTTACTATATCCTTACTAACTCACAGCAGTCCCGTTTGTGCTTTATAGACCAACACCAAATTCTGCACCATTAAATGTTACTGACAAGTCTTGCAATAGGGTTGTAAGCACAACTTAATAAGCAGGCAGATATTTGCTTAAGAAATATTTCTGAGTTTTTCCATACAGGACTCTCTGTTTGACAATTTATATTGCAAATATTTTGCAGAGTTCATAATAATATCTGTACTACACAGTTGTTGAGAAGGCAAGTGTGAAGGGCATGCCTGTAGGCTAGAAAGGTTATTCTGTTTGAGAAAGGTGAGATGTCTCTTCTATGGCTGTGGAGAAATGCTCTTGGTTTTAGAAAAATTGTGTTTAACTGACAATAGTATCAAAACATATTATTCTACAGGAAAACAGAAGTGATTTTTTTCTGTATTAAATGAAGAAAATATATAAATTTATTTTTTAAAAAGTAGATGGTTCCTTAAATCCTTTTTTCTTTGAATTTTGTTTACTTTTTGTTGCATTTACTCTGCTTGTACAGTAGGCAGCAGTGCCTAGCAAGTGTAATTATTTTGTATTTCTCGTTTATTTCAAATTTTGATTCAATCAGAATCCCTAAATCTGACAACCTATAATCAAACAAAGGGAGTACTCTAGTAGGTGGGGATTAACAGAAGGGAATTAAACTGTCATTTTGCAACAGCTTAGACCAATATGAAAGCCCATTTGTGAGTCTCTCAGTAAATATCCCTTTTGTTTTGTCTAATTGCTGGTTTGAATGTATCAGACTCATCAACGGGATTAGGGTTAATAGATGTTTGGTCACGCATAACATGCAGAGGAGGAATCTGATACACACACGCACAAAAATTGCACTTAATGAGCTTAGCAAATGTTTGCCATATTTTTAATGAACCCTGGGGCTGTCATTTAGAAATGCTTAGCAACTGCTTTTCCATCCTTGAAAATAGAGCAACTGAAGGACATTAACACTATGTACACCATAAATAATGTGAGCTATTTAAAGACACAAACTGGGACGTGGGAATGATGAC
>JAWWMO010000096.1:35950165-35961605 GCA_035047845.1 Dendrocincla fuliginosa | reverse complement strand
TGCAAACCCAAGGAAACTACTGCAGAGCTTCAGCTCTGAGTTAACTCTCCATACGAGCATGGACTACAAACTGGTTTCTTTGACAAAGAAAAAAAAAGGTGAATACTTTACACTGAAAAAATCAGTACCCTTCAACCTCAGGCACTGACAGCTCCTCCTCTGAAGACTTTGGAAAGGGTGTAGTAGCAGGTACTGCTTCTTCACCTGTGTATGTCACCCTGTATATGCACAGGAACACATTGAGCATAATATCTGGGTAAAGCTCCCCAAGTTCAAAATGGAGACTCTCTTACCGTATGGTTTCCTATAAATCAGTAAGACTGATGCTGTTGTGTTGGTCAGCATGTAAAATAACTTGTCATCAGTACAGAATGTGATGTGCAGAATATCAGTGTAACTTGAAATTCATAGCACTTTAATACTTGTTTCCATAGCTACAGTGTAATTCAGAGATCTGAGAAGCCAGTCTGCCTTTTCCAGACCTGTCATTTAGGGAAAGAAATTAAGGAAGCTGATCACAAGGCCTGGATTATACAGCTTCTTTAAAGTAGAGCAGCCAGACCTGAAATGAACATTGCTGGTACAGAGTGGATAAAACCCGTTTCCTGTAACCTTTGTAAGAAAATGTGAATGTATCCTTCCCTGTATCTTTTTTTACTTCCCACAAGCCATGCTGTATGTTATACCTGGCAGTATTTGCAGGACCATATTTCTTGATTTTTGGAAAGTTATACCATATTCTTAAGTGAAGGTTTGAAAAAATAAACAGATGGAAAAACGGGAGGGAGAAAGCACAGGAAAGAGATACAGTTAAGTGAATGCTAAAGGGCAAAGCTTCAGTGCCAGACAGTTATTTGCATATGCACAATATGTTTCTGTCTAGAGGCATATTTTCTCAAAGTCTGTGTGTGTATTTCTATGGCTCTATATTTATCTGTATTACTGGCAACATATGTATGGCTATGAATAGAGTTGGGGTGTTTGCAGAATGATTTATGATGCTGCTTAATTTTTTCTTTTTTTTTTTAAATACATACTGTTATTGAGAAATTATCTCCTATAGGTAGGGAAATTGGAAAGAAATACAGGCATCATTTCTTAAATGCAAAACACTGGAATCCAAAGAAGATGCAGTTATATACGTTTGTGCTTTGAGGGCAGATACATAATGGTTCTGCATGTGCGTTTTCTAGGCCATTTCATTTGTAAAACATTGAACAAGGAGACAAAAGCTGTCCTGATATTTGTATGATTGAGGAGCAAGACTGTGCTCTGCAAAGATGACTCTGTTGGCCAGATTTCACTGAGAGAAAGGATCAGAGGTTCTTCTAAAAATCATGTTTTGCACCCAATAATTTGTGACATCTCAAGAAAGAGGGAGGAGAAGGGTATGTAAAGGTTTCATAGCTGCTACCAGCATTAGGTAACTGGCCTGGTACTACAAAGGGTTTGTGTGGGTAAGTATTTGCCATGACCTTAGAAGACTGGCTTTATTACTGTCATGTTTGGCAAATGGAAATACCAAGGATGTCTATAGTGAAGAGTGGAAATGCAGTTCTTGTCTATTAGGTAATTTATCATCAAGTAATTCCTAAGGCCATTTATATTTCTTACATGAGTAAGTAATAAAATGAACAAGAAAATTTGGCTGACTTCAAGTAAGCAGAGCTTTGTATCTATTAAGGAAAAAATATTTGTTTAGCTTTGCTTCTATAAATAGATCATTGTAGATGTACATGTACTGGCTAATGCAAGTACATTGCAAGTACTGGTCAATGCAAGTAATGGCACTGTAATGCTGTATTTGACTTTTCCTTTTATAAAGCATTGTACTGGTGGACCATATGATAATGAACTAAGACAATATAATTCTAGAATAAAATATGGCTTCAATACTTGAAGGACACAGCTGGATAAAATCTCTTCTTGGGCATAGTGGAGCTTTGTTGGGATTTTCATTATTTTTCTTTTTCCTAGAGGTGGATATAAAGAGGCATGATACATTGACTTTGACCTGTTAGACTGAAGCTATTACAGTCTGCCAAATCAGTGATCCATAAGCTGAAGACTCTCACTACAAGCCTTGACCCAATAAGCTGAAATGCCTTAGTAAGAATTGTTATGGACTTTTGAAAGAATAATCAAATGGATTCTTTGTAGTGCCTATGCAATTGATAATTCAGTAGTCTGAAATGTCTCTAGAGATGCTACTCCAAAATAGTAAGGAAGTAATATGCTTTTAGACATCTTCTTATTTCTGTGTTCCTAAAGGTGTGGCTCTTTTAAAATATTTCCTTCAAAGTTTGCAGGCAAAATAAGTTTTGGTAGCTGTTCAAAATTCATAAAAGGAAAAGCTAACTGTTTATTAAAATGCATTATTTGGAATACTCTTTTCTTTTTGTCCCTTCAAAAGTCTTAACTATGGCTCACACTGCATTGCTATATATATATTTGAGGCTTAAGGAGGTTTCAAATTAGGCCTGCTGACCTAACTTATGAACTTGGGGGAAGAAGAATAGTGTTTGGAGAGTAGTTTTATGTAAAGGTAATGTAAAACATTTTAATCCACTCCAATTAAAAAAAAAAAGTTCTGAAAAATATGAGTTGGAAAGTTTTAATTAAATAATTATTAAAATCATGGACATAAGGAATATTATGTGGAATTCAATGCTTCAGATACTGGTTGAGGCTAAGAATGTACATGCTTATCAAAAAACATCAGGGAAATTCATGGAGGATAAGTCCAACACAGGCATTAAACTCAAGAACCACCAAGTTACAACTAAAGTCACCAGATCCTGTGAAGACACGCCAAAGAAAAGCATTCTGTTATGCATATTTTCTTGGGTTTATTTTCCTCTCTGTGACTGCTCCTGGTCCAACAGAGACGTGATGCTAGGTTAGGTGGAGCTTTGATCCAAGAGGTGGCAGTTCTTATCTGGAAACTCTGATCCTGTAGCTTTTTATGTCTACCTTCTCTGTTTTGAATTTGCATTGCTGCAAAAAAGAATAACCTGGGTGTGTAAATGCATGTATAAAAATACAGCAAAAGGAGATGAAAAAGATTTCTTTCTTATATAATTAGAAAAGAGGACAACAGGGATTTACTGCAAATTCAAATCCTAATGTATCCTTATTCTTTAGAATTTATTAGACTCACTTGAAACATATTTGTTGCAATTGTGCAAGGATGAATGGGCAGGGATTTCAGTTTCTCCCTAAAAAGAAAGAGCTTTTAAATGCACTGATTATTACATTGCTTTGAGTTACGAGCACATCCCAAATTTTGTGTTAACAGTCTAGGGAATTACATATTAAAGAATGCAGTAAGCATTTCATGCCAAAAGAGAATTTTGAAAAAGGAAACACAGTGGTGAAAACAAGTTGAATTAATAGAACATAGATATTTTCCACTGAAGACCTAAATCATAGAATCAAATTATTGTTTTGGTGAAAAAGATATTTATTGAGTCCAAGTGTAAACCTAATGCAGCCAAGTCCACCACTAAACCATGTCCTTAAGCACCATGTCTACAAGTCTTTTCAGTACTGCCAGAGATGGTGACTCAACCACTTTTCCAGGCAGCCTGTTTCAATGCTTGACAAACTTTTCAGGGAAGAGATTTTTTCCCAATCAATATCTAATCTAAACTTCCCATGGGGCAACTAGAGGCTGTTACTTGTCCTATTAGAGAGCGGTAAGGTCTTTCCTGAGTCTTCTTTTCACCAGGTTAAACAATGCCAGCTCCCTCAGTGGCTCCCCACAGGACTTTGTAGACATTTTAACAGCCTCGGTGCCCTTCTGTGGACATGCTCCAGCCCCTCAATGTCTTTCTTGGAAAAAGGAGCCCAGTACAGAAGACAGAATTTGCAGTGCTGCCTCACCAGTGCCAAGTGCAGGGGGATGATCCCTTCCCTGATCCTACTGGTCACTCTATTGTTGATACAAGCCACAATGTCATTTGCCTTCTTGGCCATCTGGGCACACTGCTCTCTCATGTTCAGCTGCTGTTGACCAGCACGCCCAGGCTCTTTTCTACCAGGTAGGCTTCCAGCCTCACTGTCCCAAGCCTGTAGAACTGCATGGTGGTGTTGTGACCCAAGATCAGGACCTGGCTCTTCACCTGGTTGAACCTCATACCGTTGGGCTTGGCTCATTGATCTGGCTTGTCCAGACTGCTCTTTAGAGTCTTCCTGCCCTCCAGTAGATCAGCTCTCACACTGAGCCTAGGGACATGCCACTTGTGACAGGTCACCAGGCAGATATAACTCAATTCCCTACCACAATCTGGGCCTGGCCATCCAGCCAGTTTTTAACCTAGCAAGCAGAATACCTGTCCAAAACAAAAGTAGCCAGTTTCTCCAGAAGAATGCTGTGGGTAACAGTGTCAAATCCTTTACTAAAACCTGGGTAGACTACATCTACAGCCTTTTCCCTAGTGTACTGAGGGGATCACCTCATCACAGAATATCAGGTTGGTCAAACAGGCCCTGCCTTTCACAAATTTATGCTGGTTGGGTCCCATCCCCTTATTGTTCTGTCTGTGATGCATGTATAATACAATAAATGATCTCTACAAAGAATAATTATGAAAATTAAAATATATAAATAGAACTACAAATGGACAAGAGTTATGAATATTTCTTAGGCAATAATAAGTATATACACAGAATAAACCGAGTGTCACTGTTATCAGAAGATTTGTATCCCAGTCTTCTTCAAATGTCATAGCTAAATATTGAATAGCACTGTAACTTTTTAAAAAAAAAAAAACTTCCTAGTTTAATCACAGCCTAGCTTGATCTCATGATATTCAACCTTGAAAGATAACAGAAATAATTTGTTGAAAAGTAAGAAATGAATAGCAACTCAGGTATTTCATTAATCCTCTATCCTGAGGGATGTTAAGGAGTTGTTAGCAATATTTTTCCTTTTAAAGAAAACAAAAAAATTAGAAACATTTTAATCTTGTTAGAATGTTTAAATTATTGTTTTTAAAGAGAAGTAAGTTCAGGAAAAATGTATAAAAAAGTGTACAAACTTATATTTTCACAATGAATAGAAGATATGTAAAGTTTTTAAAGATATGCCTAGATCTGGAAAGATCAAATTTTTCAGGTATTCCTCTCAGTCTGTAAATACCTAGCAAAATTAGTCTTAGTTCTCAGGTCCATAGGAACTTTTCCAGGCTCAGAAATGCCACCTCTCAATCCCTCAACACATTTCCAAATGAAAACTTTTTGAGAAATTTTGGACTTGTTTCAAGTGAAGGGTAGTTAAAATCTTAAAAATCAAGCAGAATATACCATACTTTATACATATTATTTAGTGCTGAGTGTCTTGTCTCCTCTGGTCTGAAGGGTGTCTTGAATATAGACTCTAATTTACAACTTCAACACTTTCTCCAAGGTATAGTAAAATGCAGTCTTGTAATATCTTACTTACTTATTTATGATCCTCTGTCTTTCCTGTTTTGCTCACCCTATTCAGCTTTCAATATGACTAAACTTTTCTTACAGTTCATCTGAAAAGGCAGAAGTTGTAGGAACTGTTAAAAATTGTGACAGATTCTGATTTCTCTTAATGGTTTTAGATAAGCAAGGCATAGACTATCTCCATTTCAGCACCATTTCATGTTGAGTGCCAGCAGGTTGCACATCAGTGCTTCTTCATAGACTTCTCCATGCTTAGGCAGTTTTCCATCAGCTTCAAAATGGACAAAGCAGCATAAAAAGAGTGAATTTGAGCGAAAAGACAGATTGTCCCGAGGTCCATTGTGACCAAAGTTGTTTGACTTCTGCCTCAGACTTGCCATCAGTGAGGATAATGATGGATTTAGCTTACCAGAAGTGAATGCTATTTCACAGAAGATACCATAGGCAGAACCTTTTAACACAACCTTCCTCCTCAGTGCAACTGAGAAGCAGTCAGCCTTTCCCTGGTCTGGGTAATTCTGTGATACCTTTGGTTATATTCAGGTCCTTTGCTCTACTGTGGTCACAAAACTCACTGAAGCGCTTGGAAATTCTGCTGCTCCCTTTAAGTTTTAAGAATAGAGACTGACTTAGGTTTTTTCTTGGGGTTTTGAGTTTTGATTTGTGTGTGTGTGTGTGTGTGTCTTGTCAACTCTGTGAAGGTGGGAGGGAAGAAATTATTTCCAAGGACATCACATTCTGTAAGATTCTTTCATAACCTCCTACCTCAGGTCCAAGCTCTTAAATAAATGGCAGGATAGCAAAGGCTGGAGCTGAGCTGTGTTCTGCGACAGTTACTCAGAGTCAAAATGTGCCACAGGGAACATTTGGTGGTAGAATTTAAAATCAAAGAGCTCTCTCCACAGTAGTGCGATCCAGACACAAGGGATGATGGTGGGCTGGCTCTCTGAAGGTGACAGAAGCTCTTGCCTCCCCAGTCTGCTGTGCGTCACAGGTAGCATCTGCTGGTGGGATTCGGCATCTCTACTTTCCTCCTTAACATAAATAGCTGGGCAGCAGTAGCTATAGGAAGAGAAACAACTATTGTGACTGTCTCATTTGACATAAGAATTTCTAAGTATTTCTAAACATTTGCAAATTCTTCATTTTTTTCTGACATCAGAGTCTTCTGAAATGAGGAAACTGAGTGGAACCACTACACTTTCCCCCACCTTGCCCTTGAAGGCTCAGTGTTTTGTAGAGATAATTAAACCTCAAAACAAATCTGACCGAATGGTTTTTCACAAGACTACATCAAGTTCAGCAGTCAGCACTCTGGAAAGATTCATTGCAGTATGCTAAGGGTACACCTAAGGTCTCAAAGAGTAAATCTCACGTCTTTTTCTAGGATGACAAGCCATCTCAGGTTGCCTTGTGCTAGTATGACTGCCTAAAAAATTTAACAGCTCTTTCTACTTGTTAAGGAAGGAAAATGTGATGATTACTTTCCAGTTCATTCGCAGTGCTTTTCCCCGAGTTCTCCTTGAATTAGTTACAATTGCATGTCAGAACTAATTTAGAAACAGGGCCTAAAAGAATACAAATACCTGAGTGAACTTGCGCCTGCAGAGCTTCTAACCCATGTTGTAGTTCAATGGAGTAAGACAGTGCATATGTTTTCCAGGAATTTATTAAAGAACAAGTAGACATTAAACACACATACAATTAACCTACACAATGAAAAGCTGCAATTAAAAATCAAATAAATAATTCAAAGCATTCAAAGTAGTTAAATAAGCACATTGAAATTAACTCATCCTGCTATAAAGTTGAGATTTGGCAGAGATTTGTGTTAAGACTCATTACGGAGGGGTTGGAATCCTAGATTGACTGGGAACTTTAAATCTCAGCCAGTATTTTAGTCAGTCCAGTGTATTGACCTAATTAGGTGAAGTCTGTAAGACTCACACAAGTGTTCTGTAAGTGGCATTGTACCCAAAGAGGTAGCTTAGTGAAAATCCCTTTATTTATGTTAAGGAAACACTTAGGCACTTAGAGCAGCTCTGGTTTACCACTTTCCATTTCTTATCCTACTTTCTTTTAGGTTTATGCTTTACTGTGTAAAACAAAAAAAGCCTGGAATCAAAACAAAAGTAGTGGATTAAGAACACTATCTTTAACTCACAACAATATATTAACTCATTTCATGGCAATCTGACATACAGAAAACCTTCCTCACAGAGATGTGCACAACTCTACTCTCCATCCACAGGCATATCAATGACAGAACAGACATAGATTTTAATAGAAATCAACAGAGAGTAATGTTTCTCAGGCAACTCATAAAAATGTTATTTATTAGCTGAAATTGAAGTTCTGTTCAATGTGCAATTATTTGTTCCTTGACAATAGGGTTCTAGTTTCATACTTCTACCTTTATGTGGTCTACTCAGAAAAGGAGGAACCACATAGTTTTGTCTCCACTTGATGTAGGAGAAGTTCTACTCTTCTGAACCTCTTCTTACTCTTTGAAATTTACCACCTCATATGTCTGCTTCAGTCATTTTTAGTTGACTCAAAATCAGTTAAATGAATATACATTTTCTCAATCTAGTCGTCTCCTCAAAGTTCTTCTAAGCGTTTCTTAGCAGTCTCTAATCATTATGGCTCCATTGTTGAGAAGTATTTAATCAGACTTGCTTCGGTTTTCCACTGATCAGACTTTAGTCTAGCAATGTGAAACAAGATATCAGAGTTAATAATTACTTGTATTTTCCATATTCTCATATTCTACCATTTCTCACATTATTTTGGACTTCTCAGTAAAGATTTAGTGACTATATGACTCTGGAATGAATTAAAGTAGATTATTTGTGGTTTAAGTCAAAAGCCCTCAATACAGATGATATTTTCTGAGAATAATTCGTATTTATCATTAATAAAGAGTTTTCTAGCCTGATCTCTAAGCTCGGGCTATGATCTTCATGTATTCATTGCTTCAGATTTTCATACAGTTTAGTGAATTATGTGAAAACAATTAAACCATACTGTTCTTCTTATAAGAAAAATTCTGCTGAGGTATCACAAGAGTATTTCCGTAGTCAGTCTCCTTAGTGAAATTAATTAAACTGTAGATGCAATGATGTCATTAAACACCAGTTCCAGTTGATCTTTGAGCTGGTATAAATTAGAAGAGTTTTCTTGCGCTGGTATGTAGCCAATATGAAAAATATTTTTACTATTTAATAATTGTTCCATTGAAATATTTACCCCCTTTTTATAGTGTTTACTGTTGGTTTTCTTCCTCAGCAAAGCAGTGCTTCACAAGAATGTGTTGGGGTTGGTTGTTTGTTTTTTTGTTTTGTTTTGTGGTTTTTTTTTTTTTTTTGTAATTAAGAAGAGACACACAAGTGTAAAAACAGTTTAATGATGAAAAGTAGTTTCACAGGAAACAGCTGCAATATTTACTCACACAACATAAACTAATGAATAGATAAATAAATTCATTTACCTCTTGCCATTCCTAGTGTAGATCCTCTTATTTTCTTGACTGAATGAACAGCTGATGGATGATACACTAGTCTTATCAGTGGCTGTTAAGATACCTCCAAGTAAAAGGGACCTGGTGGCAGATGTGTGAGGGACAGGATGACATGATGAAATCTAGTGAGTCTGGCTGTAGATGTGTGGAATCCTGACTAACTGAATTTCCAAATCAAGTTACACTTTACAACCACAAGTACTCTCTGCTGGGCTATAGGCATGCTGTGGGCTGGGTTGCCATGCATGAATATTGAAATAAAGTCTTCAATTGACTTATAGAAAATTTTGAAGATTTGTTAAGGAAGAATTTATGAAAGAGAATTGTCCATTCCTCCTTATTTTTAAAAGACATCTCAAGACTATTACTGCAGAAAAAGGAGTTTGAAAACATTGTGTTGAAAATAATTGGCTTATCCAACATGTTAGTTTATAGGTGTTACATTCTGCTTAAAGGTTACAGAAAGAACTTCAGATTCAAATATTTTTCCTGGGCAAAATTAAAATTCACACAAGTTATCTGTTGATACCAAAAACTGATTTTATTAATTGCTAAGAAATACAAAGAGTAAAAATAAAAAAGGTTGGAAAAAGATAAAATTACTTTTAGAAGCAAAGAAAAGATACCACCAAAACCTACCTTTTGCCAAGTCCATGTCTGGGGGGTGGGGAGAAGCACTTTCTGTCCTTTTATTTTTTTCTGTTTCTGACACTTTTGATGTTATCTGTTTAGCTGTAGGGGAGTCTTAGCCACTTTAGTTCTCTTGCATGCAGCCAGAAGGTGTGGATTCATCATTCATGAGGAGTGTTGCAGGCCATCTTGCACTAGTGGGGCCAGGTCAACATCTTTTTGGCCCTCAAAAATATGGTAAGGGTAGAAGGATAAGATATAACTCGCGCACATGGCATGGTGGGTCTCGGTTCTCTCCAGGCTTAAGTTTCAGTTCCTGGTGGGAGGCAAGCAGCAGGCAGTAACCACACAAAAGTGAGTGGAGTAAAGGTGAGGGGGAGGGGAGGGTGAGATTTTTGATTACAGTAACCAGTTTTCTCTCTCTTTTCTCACTCCCTAATTTTTCAAAGTTTCTTCTCAATTTCATAAGGTTCAAAAGAGGGTGTACGTGGTTGTTTGGCACATAGCTCTATTCAGACGAACAATAACAGGATCATCTGGCAGGAAACTCCAGCAGGAAGCTTTGGTGAGAACTTCTGGCAGGAAACCTGACTGAGAATTTTTTGGTAAAAAGTTTTGATAGTCAAAAGAAAAAAGGAGAAGCATTATTTATGGTATTTCCATATTATCTGTGTATCACAATAGGCTGATAAAGTTGTGAGAGATGGGAAAATTTTTGTAAGCAAGCTCTCATACATTATTATGTAATTTTTATATATTTATGATAAAATATCATTTATCTGCTTGAACAATGACAAAATGTTAAACGAGGAAGAAGGTCTCTAAGCATGCCACAGTTTCAAGTTGATGAAGGCTTAACTCAAATTATGTGATTTAGTGTTTTTTTTTAATTATTATTATTTTGGGGGGGGGGGTGGTGGCAGGTTTGTTTGGTTGGTTGGTTGGTTTTTGGTTTCTTTTTTTTTTTTTCATTCTGCCTGTTGCCAGCATTCATCAATGGTCTTTCAGAGGGTCTCACATTTAAAATACTGAATATTTTAATTGAATAAACATTTAAAAATCACTGTTTTCCTCTTATCTATAACATCCCAATCTATATCCCTGGACTTTGCAAAAATCCTTTCATAATCACATAAAAGTAGCATTCATACTGTTCCTTAGGAACTGATTGCTCCTCATACAAGACAGTCTTGAGTGACTGCTTCATGGTAGTCCCAGTTGGCTACTTCTAATTGACTTTTCAAATCAGAGTGCTTGATGATAACTTAGAAGTTGCTTGTGATATCCTGACAAAAATGAGTAAGATATGACAAACCTAAGCTGAGTTGAAAGTTAACATACCTTCCTATTTTGTTCTTTTTAAAAAAATTGCATTCTGTGATTTGAACTAACCCATTTTCTCTTCTTTCTCTCTGAAACAAAATATACTTTCCATGTAGTGTAGGTTACGTGAAGCTGTTTCTACGCAGCAAGTCTATGTAAGCACTGCTATTCACCTTTCCTCTAACTAAGACAGCTCTTACAATTCCTCAGATCACTCTCAACTAGGAAAGAAGTGATCAGGGAACTTTACCATTTTGCAGCTAATCTCACTGGTTTTTTTCATGCACAGCAAGCTACTAGGTGTATAGCAATATCTGCAAAAATGATAAGTACCATATTTTTATGATGGACAGCAAATAGGTGTCAGCAAATGCATTTCTCAGGTTGCATTCTCAAAATACTTTTCTTCTGCAGTGATTGATCAATAGTGAACACTTGTTTTCTGCAGGTCAAATACTTCACAGTTTTAAGGAAGTTAGAAGCAAAGCTGGTTTTTGCCTTCAGTTTTTCAGATATGATTTTCTTTTTATC
>JAWWMO010000096.1:35883666-35902995 GCA_035047845.1 Dendrocincla fuliginosa | reverse complement strand
TTTTTTTGAGGTGTATGACCCAGAATCAGGTACTCAATATCCCAGGATCTCATGGAACACTTCTGCTCTGCCACATGTCAGGATTGCTGGACCAGAAAAAAATCTGATGGTCTTTTTTTTTTTTTCCAAATTACCATTGGGTTTGAGCAACCAGGTGGCACATAGGAAACTGGAAGAAGGACTGACCTATTTTTATTCTCAAATTTCTGAGTTGTTTTTAAATTTAAAAAATTTGAAAAGTTTCAGGAAGTTTGTTTGACCTATCGGTTGTTCTCATCAGAGTCAATGTACATAAACCCTGCAATGCTTTCAACATTGCTGATAGAAAGGGTAAGGTTCTTTGTATGATACCTAAGTATGTAAAGGGAAAATTCTTAAGACTGAATTGTGCAGCTGACTTGCTTCCACTGCCTTTTATTGTGCTCATTAAGAGATTCTTCAATCTTGAATGTGCCTTCTATGATTCAGAAACAGTCACGTGGTCATAATGCTGTAAGTAAGGTTAAGATAAATAGAATAACTGTTCACAGCTAGCACCAAACTTTCTTCACCCATAGAGTGGTTGGGCACTGGAACAGACTCACCAGGGAAGTGGTCACAACAGCACTGATAGATTTCAAGAAGCATTTGAATGATGCTCTCTGCCACATATAGAGGGCAGTGAAAGCAAGTCACCTGCACAACTTAAGAAAGTCTTAAGAAAGTGTGACTCTTGGTTACAGTCCTTTTCAGGCCTATGACTACGAGCATTGTCCAGACACCAGTCCACCTATCTCAAAGGGGCAAGAGGATCTCAGCTCAGGAATTAAGAGGGGATACCTTGATCAAGAACAAGCAGCCAAAGACAAACCCACAACCCCACTGGGACTTTGACACAATCAAATATTTATATAAAGTGCCTGTACACCAATACAGACAGTATGGGGAACAAACAGGAATCTGTGTGCACTGAGAAGGCTCATTACAATTATGGAGTTATAGTGGGGTAGCTCGTGTGAATGGAATGCCATCAAGATGAGCTATACACTGTTCTGGAGAAATTACCAGGAAGGTGCAGTGGTGCAGCTGCCCTCTGGAGAGGGCGATACTTGGAATATATTGACCTCTGTCTTGGGACAGACGATGAGCAAATCAAATTACAACACAGTAAAAGCTTCAGTTTTTAAGGCATTTTGGTTAGCTTCTTCATTTTCTTCACAGACCCATTTCTTACATGATTTTTTTCCATTTCTGATACTGCTGGTCCTCTGCCACAGTCAAAAGCTTATGTGTTATGATCAAAGGGCTGGCTAGTAAGGGTGGCACTGTTTTGGGTGTTTGGTACAGGCCATCTGACCAGGAGGAGGAAGTGGATGAGGCCTTCTATGGGTAGCTTGAAGCTGCCTCAAAGTCACAGGCACTGGTTCTTGTGGGAGACTTTAATTTCCCTGACACTGCCTGCAGAAGAAGCACAGTGAAACACAAAGAGTCCAGGAGGTTCCTGGAAAGCAATGATAACAATTTTCTGTCACAGGTAGAGAAGGATCCCACAAGGAATGCTATACTGCTTGACCTCATACTAGCAAGTAGGAAAGACAGTCTTGGCTGTAGCAACCATGAGAATGTGGAGTTCAGTACCAGGTGAAAAGGAAGAAGAGCAGCAATAAGGTTGCAACTTACTGACTTCAGGAGAGCTAATTTTAGCCTCTTCAGAGGTCATTCAATAATCCCATGTGGAAAGGCACTGAAGGGAAGACAGGTTGATATTCCAGGATTACCTCCTCCAGGCTCAAGACTGATGCATTCTGATGAACAAGAAGTCAAGCCAAGATCCAGAAGACCTCCATGAATGAATGAACCCCTATCATTACTCAAGTGTAAGTAGAAAACACATAGGAGATGGAAGTAGGGCCAGGACATTTAGAATGAAAACAGAGAGGTCATCAGATTAAGTAGAAATGAAAAAAAGAAGGCCACGACCCCTCTGGAATTAGAACTGGACAAGCACGTCAGGGACAGTAAAAAGGGCTTTTTCAAATACATCAGTAACACCTGGGCAGACTTGACATCAGCAAATCCATAGACCCTGACAGGATGCATCCACAAGTGGTGAGAGGGCTAGCAGACACCACTACTGAGGCACTCACAGCCATTTTTCAAACGTCATGGAAATCAGAAGAGGTACCTGACTGGAAGAAAGCAAATGTAACCCTGTTCTTCAATTAGGGCAAGAAAGAGGATCCAGGGAACTACCAGTCAGTCAGCCTCACCTCAATCCCTGGAAAGGTGAGGGAGTGACTCATTCTGGAGGTCATTCCTATCCCCATGCAAGACAAGAAGGTGATCAGGAGCAGTCAGCATGAGTTCTCTAAAGGGAAATCATGCCTGACTAATCTGATTGCCTTCTATGATGGAACAACTACCTTGATGGATGAGGGGAGAGCAGTGGATATTGTCAACCTCAACTTCAGCAAGGCTTTTGACACTATCTCTCACAACATTATTACAGGTAAGCTTAGGAAGTGCGGCCTGGATGAATGAACAGCTGAATGGCAGATCCCAGAGGGTCATCATCACTGTCACAGAGTCTAGTTGGAGGCTTGTGACTAGCGGTGTACCCCCAGACTCAATACTGGGCCCTTAAACTTATTGTTTAAGTTATCCATCAGTGACTTAGATGAAGGGGCAGATGTCTCCTCAGCAAGGTCACTGATTACACAAAGCTGGAGGAGTGGCTGATACTCCAGAGGGCTGTGCAGCCCTTCAAGACCTCGACAGGTTGGAGAGATGGGCAGGGAGGAACCGTCTGAAATTCAACAAAGGCAAATGTGGGGTCCTACTCACAAGGAGGAATAATCCCATGCACCAGCACAGGCTGGGGACTGACCTGCTGGAAAGCAGCTCTGCAGAGAAACACCTGGGGGTCCTGGTGGGCAACAAACTGTCCACAAGCCAGCAGTGTGTCCTTGTGGCCAGCAAGGCCAATTACCAATTCCTGGGGTGCATTAGGAAGAGCACTGACAGCAGGTGGAGGAAAGTGATCCTTCCTCTTACTTAGCCCTGGTGAAGCCACATCTGGAGTGTTGTGTCCAGTTCTGGGCTCATATGGACAGGAGAGACATGCAGCTCCTGGGGTGGGTCCAGTGGAGGGCAGAAAAGATGATTAAGGGACTGGAGGACCTCACAAGGAAAGTCTGTAAGGCCTGTTTAGCCCTCAGGAGGGCTAAGAAGGGACGTCATCAATTTCTGAAAGTATCTGAAAGGAGGCTGTCAAGAAGACAAATTCAGGCTCTTCTCAGTGGTGCCAAACCACAGAACCATAGGCAATGGGCAAAAAATTATGCACAGGAAGTTCTACCTGAGTATGAGGAAGAACCTCTTTACTGTACAGGTGACTATGCACTGGAACAGATTGACCAGCCCTCACTTGGGATTCAAGAACTGTCTGGATGCAATTCTGTATAATGTGATCTGGAATGACACTGCTTGAGCAGGACTGTTGGACCAGATGGTGTACTGTGATCCCTTGTAACCTTACCAATTGTGTGATTCTGTAATTCTGTGACTTTCCCTTAGTGAACCTTTGCTGGCTATGAACAATAACTCTGTTGTCTCTTAAGTGTTTCCGCAGTAACTCTCAGAATAACCTTCTCCATCATATTACCAGGCACTGAAGTGAGACTGACAGTCCTGTAATTACCAGGGTCTTCCTTCTTTCCCTTCACGGAAACTCAGACACTGTTTACCAGCTTCCAGTTGATTGGAACATCTCCAGGTTTCACAGATCATTGAAAAATATTGGAGAGACATCCTGTGAAGACACTGCCCAGTTCTTTCAGTGAAATGAATCCCATCAGGTCCCACAGATTCATATGCACCCAGGTGGAGAAGCAAGTCTTGAGCAAGTTGAGTCAACAGTGAGTTTATTTATCTCTGCAGTTAATAAAAAGACTTCTACACAGGGCTCCAGAGATCCTAACTGCTGAAGACAGAGGCAAAAAAGACATGAAGTGTCTCTGCTTTGTCTGTGGCCCTGTTTGTGAGATGAGTGACAAGCAATAGACCAATGTTAGCTCTGTTCCTCTTTTTGCTTATAACATATTTTAAAAAATCCGTTTCATTATTCTTCACAGTGCTGGTGAGCTCAGACCTTAATAGAGGTTTAGTTGCACAAATTTTCTCCCTATTGTGCAAACAACATGTTTGTTCCTCCCATCTATGGTGTGAATGTTAGATCCAAGCTGTGGAGAGCTGCTGCTTTAATGCTGCTCTACTTGTTAATGTAGGTAGAGCCTTTTACTCACAAATGATTGCAGTGGATGGGAACAGAGAGTCATATCATTAATGCCAGTCACTCAAATTTTAAATCTTTCATATTGAAAAAGCTCAGTTTAAGAAGAAGATTACAAGATTTAAAAAAAAAAAAACCAAACAAACAAAACAACAAAACCACGTACTTTTAAAATCTCTACTTTCAAACTTAACGGTATGTTAATTTCCTACTTCTCTGTAGTGTCACAGTTTATTTCTCCCTATGTTTGTATTTGTTTCAGAGGGAAAGATCCTTAGAGTACAACTTCTCTTCCAATTACTTTATGCTTCTGGTTATACTTCACAATCAATTTGTAACAACTGAAGACTAGTCTTCAGAGAAATAACAAGGAGTCCATCCTCCAAGAAACTACAATGGTGTGCAAGTTGTGTCAGCAGAGATCTGTTTTGGCCTACAAGGCTCCATGTATGAAGATCTCTACACTATCAGTTGGATCTTTGGCTTCATGCTGAGCCAGGCTGAGCTCAGACCCAGCCTGTCTAGGCGTGAGAAAACTAGGGATTCAGAAGCCAAAACGAAATGTAATTACCTGAAGATGAGTAACTGTGGCTTGTGACCAGTTTGGTTGGAATATATGTCAGAGCTTTCAGGCAAACTGTATTGGTGAGAACAGAGAGAAAAATTTGACACTGATTTCTCAATGCAGTGTTAGAGTGTGACTTGAATTTGAATGCTGTGTCAAAAAAAAAGCTAAAAGGATGGCCAGAATTAACACAGTTGGTAATCTCAGCTGCTTGTCATCCCCTGTATATTTGGAGCACATACTGTATGGAACTTAGTACTGACAGAGCTACTGTGATTGACAAGAGAATTGCTCCGTCTTCTGGAAAGGTACAATATAGAAGGCTTTTCCAGATGAATTATTCATTCAAAGCTTCCACCAACAAGAAAAAAGTAGCCTTTGATTCAGGCAAGATTTTGATGAGTGGGATGATGATGATAATGTTGAATAGAGAGAAGTGTGATAATAAAAAGCCTGAAAGTAGTGTGAGGACTTCATTTGCTAAATAAATTCAAACTACTTTAGAAAAAACCTTAAACAATATACACAATATGAAATTGTAAAATAGTCAGGAGAATGGCATTTTGAAATTGGTGTAGTTAAACTTGTAGAGTGTGTTAAAAGGAAGAATGAAGTACTTTAAAACATGATTCTAAAATAAAAAAGCACCTTAAAACAATAATAGTACTAATTGCATTAAGACCCAGAGCACCTTTATTCCCCTACTCTTGATACATTTAAAAGTAATGTCTTCCCACCTTCCAAAACCAAAGACCATTACTGTTAATTCAATTTCTGCAGTGGCTAAGAGGCAGTACAATACTTTGCTTACAGAAAACCAGTACATTTTATTTTTGTAGTCCTCAGTTCAAGTCATATTTCTGTCTATCCCTTTTCAGTGAAATAATACCAAGCAACAATTTTGACTGCTAATTTAGTGATATGTTTTCCAGAAAAAAGCCTAATGATATTATAATATAGGACAACCACTCTTCTGCATTTCCAAAGGGAACACATTAGGAGATCCAAAACTACATTGAATATTGTATTAGTTGGGAAGACAGGAATTCAACTCACAGCTTGGATGGATGAAAAATCTCAGAATCTAATCAGTGTCACTGAATGAAATGAAACATTTATCTGTCACACAGCACCAGCCAGATAGTTCCAAATAGACTTTGACACCTCCTTTATTGAAAACAAATCTTTCACAGGAAGTCAAAATCAATCTCTGCCAGGGTGGAAGCATTCTGGATTTGTCAGACTACCTGGCACAATGTGAAATTTAAACTCACTGCAATTTTGTGGTTGAGTTAGATTATAATGTCTTTTTCCTATACAGTCTTAATGGGATAAAAATACAAAATGCTGCATAGTACATGACATTTGCCATGTTTCTTACTATTTTTTTATCAGTGAGAATTATGAAGATCTGGGCATCTATCTAAGTTTATGAGATTTGGTTGCTATTACAGTATTTCTACCATGGAAAGGAAAACAAAAAATAAAATTTGTTGCATCAGAGGACACACTGGAGAGTTTGTATGGTTTTGCAAACAAGACTACTAACACAGTCACAATAAGCTGCAGACGAAAGAAACTACTAATATTAACACTTCAAAATTTTAATAAATAATTAAATAAATAATTATAATATATAATTATAAATAATTATAATTAAATAAATAATTATAATATAGAGAATTGTTTTCCTCCTTAGAGAGTTTTGAAATTTGGAGAAGGCAAAAACTTTGAGTAGAATAAAAAAGCTAAGTCCAACGATCATAGAAGGGAATACAGTCTTAGGAAACCTCTACGAGAAAAAAGACATTTTTTGTTCGAGAAAAGAGGCTGAAATATGAGGTTCCCAAAATCAGAGAGGACTAGCCAGCTGAAGGACTTGAAAATCTAAAAGTATCAACAGTGTTAGAAGGACTTTGTGGTTTAAGCCCTCACAGTATAATGAGTTGCAGTGTAGATAGCAAATCCTTTGAGGACACTAAGTTCTTCCAACTAATGGGTATACTTAAATGTGGGAATTAAGAATGAAACAGTTTTATAGCTATATGTGCTTTCCATGCTGTTGAAAAAAAAGAACACTAAATTTTAAAATTAGTTGAAAAACACAATTTTTTTTGCTATCTGTTAGATACTTACGTGGGTGCCCTTTGTCCGGCACTGTTGCCCTCAAGCCACTATTTGATTGGATTATGACTTTATCTCTGAAATAGAAGAAGACAAAAAGGCAAAAAAAACATTGACTTTATGGAGAGAAACAGAAACTTAATGCACATATGTATAATACCGCACAATCCAACCTAGCAATTAAACAGTTAAATTCAAAAGTAATTTCAATAAACATATGAAAAATTAGAAAACATCCAGAAGGGTGATAGGATCCAGTTTGTTACTAATAAATTGTTAATTTTATTGATGCAATTCATATTGTAGACTTACGCCTAGTTAAGCATAGTTCATATTGTTAGTGCAACCTAAATGGCTCTAAACCAAAAGTCTTAAAATCACAGAAACAGGTGTGACAGGACCTCTGGAGGTCATCTATGCCAATCTCCTTCTCAAGCTGGATGAACTTGAAAGACACCGAAAATATGTGTTCTTATGTTGTGTAAGACAAGATTTTGCCTTCTAAGCTGAAATGTCTAGTCTCTGTTTCCTAAGTATTCTTTCTAGGCAATGGGAAAGTAAATGTTTGTAACAAGCCACAAATAACTCACTACATGTTGAAACTCGTGTTTTAAGCAGGTAGGAAAAATAGTGTTCTCTAGAATTCCTGTCCCTGTCAAACAGAAAAAGTTTTGGGGATTACCAAAGGAGAAATTGTTTAACAATGGACTTGAAAGTATCCATTACTTTATTTTCTTATGGATGCTAAATACTTTTATAGATATTTTATTTAATATGTTATTGATGTAGGTCATATTAACATGAACAAAATAAATGGGGCTAGATTGCGATTACCTCTTGAAACACAGTGGTAAAAGCTTGAAAATTACCATCTCTACATTAACTCTGGTTTTGATTGGGTGCAGACCAAATAATAAAAACAGAAATTCTTGAAGAGAGAGGTGGACAGATGACATTTTCAAGTGACATCAGCAAGGCCAAAAGATGCAGAATGAAAAATGTGTTGTGTTCTGACATATTTACTCAAATTATCACAGTAAAGTCTACAGTAGACCCCACAAAAATGACAAACATATTAATGCTCAGAATAAGAAAAGGCTATTGGCTCTTACCCAATACTTGGCACTTCCATACTTGGCACTTATACATAGCTTGATTTTCAGCCGTACTACGCTTTTCAGTAATGTTAAGTGATTGTACTGGCACCCATGGCAAGCGCAGCATATTTGAAAACTTGCCCATTTGTTTAGATACCTAAATATGAACTTAAGGTATAGAAATTTAAAAGTCTTTGCCCTTTTTTCACAATTGACTGAGAAACAGTATTCACAAAAAGTCCTTTAAAACAAAAATAAGCATAATTTCTGACTTATTATCATCTGATCATTCCAAATGTGGTAAAATGTGGTCAGTGTGTTTTGGGTTTTTTTTGTTTCATTTTTTAAATAGTGTTTTAATGCTAATGTTTTAATTTTTTAAAGGTCTAGCTTTTAATGTTCAGGTTTGAAAATTTGGTGATGGTAAGTCTTGAAAAGTAGCCCATCAAAGCCTTTGATCGTGTGAACAGATGAAGTGTTAATGACATTTATTTTACCTCTTAGATGAGTTTCATAAGTGATCACATATGATACAAAGACAGAGTACATACTTTATAACATCAGTGTACATAATCATCATGGTACAGAGTGCTATACTGTGAAAGTCATTCTCCTTTCCATGGCAAATAGCAGTTAATTTGTGCCTACATATAAAAGTGATTCAGCAACTTTGAAGAAGTTTATTTCAAACAAATTTATCCATTGATGTGATTTATAAAGCTATGTATCCTTTGATTAGCATATTATAGGGTAGATGTTAGTTTTGTCTGTATGTGGTTTGTCCACCTACCTTCATTAACCATTTGCACAATCGAATGTTAAGAAAAATACATTAGCATGGAATGCATTCTTCATTCATTCATACCTGTATTGGAGGTCTGGATAAACAAAAAAAAAAAAAAAAAAAAGGGCAAAAAAAAAAACCAAACCAAAAGGTTTTACTTATCTCTTCTATCAACAGTTTAGTTCCATTTAATATAGATGAGCATGACAAACAATATAATTTACAATGCTTTAGTAGCCACAGAATATGGATTTAATTGCATTTAACATCACTTCCACTACATAGGTCCAGTCCTGCATTTTAGAGAGATCATTCCCCTAGGAATCACTAGAAGCATTTAGTTAAGAATGTGCTGTCAGGTGGCTGAGTAAACTGGGATTGGCAAATGAATTATGATTTTAATGAGACTAGAACTCTCTAAGTTAAATTATGCTGCTGACTTAGCATGGGGAAATGTAAACAATTGGTTTGTTTTTAATATGTTCCAGTATTTATAATAATGATGCTTTTTCCCTTTTATTTTTTTAAATAAAAGGAAAATTATAAATCAGAGACACCTTTCATATTTCTCAAAATCTTCTTAAAATGTTCTATATAATAATATTGAATAAAAATAATGAATAATGAGAAAATATTTCCCTTTAAAAGTGTAGATTCAACATTATAATTTTCTTCCTAAATAATACATTTGTTTCTATATCCCTAAATCTTTTTTTACTCTGATTTATTTGGTTCTTGGATTTACAAATGCTTTCTGATTTAACTATGACAACCCTTTTGTTATTTACATTTTTATCCTTAAACTTTCAAAAGTAAAGACTCATTTTCATCCACTGTTGTTTGTTAACAGGTTTAAATCTCAGTCAGGAAGAAAAAAAAAGTATGTGTTTTTAACTAATACCATGTCATCTCTTTAATCATGCTGATTCTGAATAATTCACACACTGTGGAAGTTGCAGGGTGAGAATCTATAGCTCTATCTTTCACTGGGAGTAGTTTATTATTACTGAGTCTGACTGCAGAAAGCCCTGGCAGGTTAATTGCTGCAGCAAGACTAGCTGGGAGTTTGCTGTTGATATATAGTGACTAAAGGGAGTGAAGGAGATTGACTGTGCCTGTTACAGCACAAATATCTTCATGCGCCTCAGGTTCCTCACAAAGATATGAGAAATAAATGTTCGCTCTTCATTTTCTGTCTGCACAATACAAATAGCCTAGGGCTGAACATGGCAACCACAGCACACAGAGTACATACCAAAAAGAGAAAATTTGTAAATTAACATTATTACAAACATTCCTGCCTGAAAGTGCTGAAAATAAATTTCAATATAGTTTGCATTTTAATGAGGTGCCAAAATGATAAATCAGTTGTGTTTGAGGAGCACTTGGCTGGCAATGAGGATTTCTGATCATATCGTGTCTTAACTAATATTAGATTAAGTAAAATCAGTGTTAATTGAAGGCTTGGGAAATGTTACTGCTAGTTAATGAAGTAAACTCTTGCTGATCATACAGAGCTGTTAATTGAACTCAGACAGCCATTTCCTAGGAACAGCTGCTCCCTTCTTCCCTTCAATAACACAACAGTACTTGAAATTACGTAGGTTTATTTTTCTTAAGGTTTCTTAAGACATTCTCAAATAATATATCTTTATGTATCATAATGAGATGAAAGTATAATTATCACTGAAGACAAAAAAAGTACTGAGATGTTTTTTTTCTGGAAAAGAACAAATATCAACTTTTTCATTAAAGAGAATGTGCTGCTAATATTTTTGACTTCTGTGTGTCAAGAGAATAAACAATCAATAACTGTCTCTTTCTTCAAACAAATTCTCTTTACAGAAGAGAAAGTATAATTTTCACACTGTTTCAGAGGTTCTTTTTGCAGTGTGCTTTCCCTAGAGTCCAGAAAACTGACCTCTCTCCACTTGTTTATAGTTCTTGTTAACTGTACTTCACTCCCCTGTAGATCAGTTCAGCTCTTTATTGTGGTAATGAAAATCACCAAAGAAATCCCTTTCTCTGAAGGCGTTTCAATGAGAAATATCAGCTATCAAGTTACAGATCACTATGCAAAGTACAAAATATGGCCCAGTTTTTCTTCCATTTGTAGCATTTGTGCACCAGTATGACTCTACTCACTACCACAGAGTTTTTCTTTAATGCCAATAAAAGAAAGAAAATCAAATCTACCCTAAAGAACAAAGTGCCACAGAAAAGCCAGGGACACTGTACTATGTTTTAGAGCTCCTCAGAACAAAATAGAAGCTGGTTTTCAGAGATCATTTGAATAGATGTTGAGTCTTAGCTGTTAAGCTTCTTGCAATTGTTGTATCATCTATCTTAAAAATATTTGCTTTTAAATACGGAGAAGTCACTGTTATTCAACCTCATATGCTTTATTTCTTGTTATCTCCCCATTTAATCTATAGAAAACATGTAAATCAGGAAAAAAAAAAGTGTTGTGGACACTAGAAACTAGAAATGTGAGAACAAGCTCTAGTTGCAAGGAGTCTGTCTTGGCAAAAAGTATTGCAGTCTGTGTTACTAGTGAGGAATTAGTTTATGAAAAAGTTTAAAATTTTTGTTAGCCCTTGATAAACCGTACATATATGTCCAGACCATCAGTTTCAAATATGCTGCTAATTCTTGCATTATGAGTGGAATTTAATGCAAATTTACTGTTTAATTTAGATGTATCTTCATTCTTATTTTTGATGTTGGCTTCGTTGCTCTCTCCTTCAGGACTTGAAGACCCTTTCAGGACTCTTCTTCAGAACTTCTCTAATTCTCACTTTTGTATTTTGATTTTGGGAAGGAGGTGAAAGGTAGTCAGCCTTTTCACCTGAGCTGAAATGAGCTCACCTTTTTGTTTTTAACTACTGGTGATGTCAGACTTTCAAAAGGATAAGAAGCAAACACTGGTGACCATTAACATTACACATGCTGCAAAATAGTACCACAAACTTTTAATACAACTGTCTTTCAGATTAGTATGTCCATTTTCTGGTAATGCAAAGAGACAACATGAAAAAGGTTGTTACTGTTCATCTCTATGCTTTTCACCCACCAAGAACAGAAACAGATGTTACCTTCCTTATAATCATGAGATAACCTAACACATTCTTCTTTAAAACTCTTTCCTCAACATAGTCTGGTGGAACCCTTAAAACAATTTATCAAAGCACTCACTTCTTACATTAGAATGCTGAATACAGTTCTGGTATTCATGAAAGCAGTACATTTCACTTCTTTTTGTACATTGAGAATAATCTAAACACATGTATGAAAAAGAGGAAGATATAAGCATGGCTTTTGCAAGCAGGAGAATCTGTTGCTTTAAAATATCACAGTCAATGTTAATTGTAACACTGTCAAAATGAAACCAAAACAAAGAAAAAAAAAGAAATCAAAACCTTCCACAGTGGTTAGACTGCATCATGTGCACTAAGCTTGATAGAATTTCAACACTTTAAAACATGATGTCCTAACTGAACTTATTTTCCCACCGAAACTTTATATATATACATATATGATTTTGGATGGATGCTTAACTAGTTTTCCTGTATGTAGGATCAGAATAACATTGGGACAATTGTGATGAACAATGGTAAAAAGACTCAAAGACATGCATGACAACTGAATTGCTTTTTATCCCATATCCGTTGTAACGTTTATGGGGCAGACAAACTATCTTTCTTCACTCTGTCCTTATCCTTTATTTCTACGGCACACTGGAGGGCATAAGAATATTACTGATCATTATATAAAAAATTTATATCTTTTTCCAAATGCGCTGGACTGCTACAAGGGGTACAAGGGACTGCTACTTCTGTTTTCTTTCATAAGTAAGAAACCTACCTGCTTTCCTAAGTGTTTAAAGACTTGACTCCATTCTTGCAGACTTCTATGTTAAAATTCTGGTTTTTTCTCTAATGTAAAATTTCATGCTCTAAAATTCCACTTCTGTAACAGAAATGATGCTTGTACTTGTCAATGTTATAGGAATTAATACTTTAAGTAACATATCTAAAATATTTAGAGAATAATTAGAGTATTTATAGAATATCAAAGCAATGATATCACGTATTTGTGACTTAAAACTGGCTTTTGAAAAACATGTGCTGTGTAAAATACCCTGGTAACTTAAACCCAGAATTTTGATGATTCTGTCATTTCAGTAACCCTTCAGAATAATGTAAATTTGCAGCAATTAAAAACTGTTTATGGACAGTGGGATGTGATAAATGTAATTTAATTTGTATCACTGCAAAGCTGTGTAAGTTCTGGGGGAAAACACTACTAATAAAAAAGTATTTAGCTTTTAGCAAATCAGCTACTAATTATTTTCCTTCTTCAAAGCAGAGGCTAAAAAGCAAACAATAAAAGCACTCTGTTCTGCAGTTCATAATATATACACAACTTCACGGGCACACTATATTTGCTTAGAATAGGTAAAAAGAAACTCAAACGTCACTGAATTATATAGGATAAAATTTTAGTTTTCTGTACATACAATAAAATCCTAATATGCTCCTTTTTACAAGTAGAAAATTCAATCACTTCTAGCATGATTTTCTAGTAAAAGAATAAAGGAGATGAGTAAGTAATAAGTTCTGTATTAAGAACTCCTCTACATAATTTCTAGTACTAATTTCTAAAGAACACAGAAAATTCATCCTGAAAAAGAGCAACCTGCTTCATTTCAGGAGTTTCCTAATGAAAGCAGAGATTGTATTTAACAACAAAAGAAAGATTAGAAAGCATAGTCTTACTATAGCATGTTAGCTCATGCTAATAAGATTACAGAATTAAGCCCTTAGGAAATGACTCAGAAAATTAATTAAAATTGCTTATAAATCATGCTGGCTTGATGTCCTAATGGCAGTATGCTGTGCAACAACACATCAGAGACATTAACCTGATTTCTCTGCACCAGTCTCCCCCAGTTCTTGAGGCAGCGAGAGCTAGCAATATTGTGGAAACAGAGTAGTTCAAGAAATTGTATGGACAAGAGCATCAAGTCTTAGAGGACATGGAAGTGATCCTCGTAGTTGATTAAAGAGTGATATTGGCTGGAACCTTCTGTAGTATGAGACCTTTATGGGGATACTGTATAAAATGAGCTAAAAAGAGGTTTGGAGTTTGATTAAAAAAAAAAAAAAAAGGGCTTGTAAGAAGTAGAGGGGTGTATTTACATCTAGTGGAATTGTGGTATGAAAAAGGATAAAGAAGGCATGCCACTGTCAGAAAAAAAAAAATAGTTAAGCATATGTTTTTGTAAGCTTACATTTTTATAAACATACTAAGAAGGAGGGTAAATTTGCTAACGTAAAGTCTTTCAAATTCTCACAGCAACAATGTTCCCTTAAAAACGTGAAAGGCAAGGTGGATTGCTCTTACATGAAGCACTATTCAAATGTTTTCACTCTAAAATAGGGTGCAGGATATTTCCATTCTCCTGTATATCTAGAAAAATCTGCCAAATCCACATAGGTCACCTTCCAGAAGGCTGCTGGAAGCAGGGCATAGAGAAGCTGGTAGAATCCAGCCTGAAAAATTCTGCACTAGATGACATACCCATTCCAGGACAGCTCTATCCATTCAGGGCTAAAAATTCTGAAAATACTTAGATACCAGAAAGGGCATGTCAACAACACCAACTTGCCTATTTTAACCAGTTTAGAACATTTACCTTTGAACTCAGAAGGGAACAACTTAGCCAATTGCCTGGCAATCAGATGGATGTGTAGCTAATCACCACAATCCTGATGAACTTGAATTTTCCTGTGACAGAGACCTAAGCTCAGGAAATAACTGACAAGGTAATTAATATGCTCTACCACTGTTCATTTAGGAATCATCAACATATTTCCTGTTGTAACAATACATATTCCATCTTTGACCATCAACCACATGATTTTTCTGTGTTTCTTCAGCCACCTGTAAAGGTCTACCTTGACATTCAGAGCCTGCTGCCTTCTGAGTACAATTGCAATTTCTGTGCATGACTAGAATAAATTCCATACCTTGCACTGATAATAGAACGATTTGCAGTGGAATCATTAAAAATATTAGAAATGTTAGTCTGTATTCACCAGAATATCAACCTGTATACATCTCACAGGTTTGTTTGTTTGTTTGTTTTTGTTTTGAATATATAATGGTAAATGTGAAGACAGATCCACACAGTATTAGTCACGATTGTGTGCTCAGAACACAAAACCTCATTATAATTGAACAAAAAATCTCTGGAATTAAACAATTTGTCTGCTAAAAACACATATCATTTACACAACTGAGATTTTGGAAAGCATTTTGTAATGAAACAAATGAACAAACAGATGGTGTGAGACCTACACATGTATAAGATCCCAGGCTCTGAGCTACAAACTCATCGAAGGGGTTTTGCTTTAAGAATACACAAGGCTGCAACAGTATCTGCCCTCCATATATATTAGAAGAGCTTTGGTTCTTTTAACACCTTAAAAGAGAACATAAAAGAGAACATAAAAGAGAAAAGTTGCACACATTTTCTCAGGAGGCACTTCTATTTGCAAACTTCAGAAGAGTTTAAAGGGTAACATTCAGCTAAAATAAAGGATTCCACATACCATTGACTTAGCACATGCAAACACATACAACTTAGAAAAGCCAACCCATCCAGTCTCCAGCTACCTAAAATATTAAGAAAGGAGATTAAGAGATGAAGTAAAGAAGAGAGAAAAAGAGAAAATTACAGCTACCACCCAAGAGTCCAGCTCTCGTGTGCAGGTGGCAGAGTTTGAAAAAGCACAAACTGCACATTGCCGTTTTTGTTTGCTTTGGCCCTGCAGTGGCCACACACCCTGCCACCAGGAGGTGTGCCAGCTAATCTGGGCCTGAGTTAGGGACTCCAAGGTGTGATATAGGGCAGTGCTTTTGGACTGAGAACTTCCCTGAGGTTGCGCAATGAGGCTTGCAGGGGCTGAGGTGCAGGACAGGACATCAGCTCTGTGAAATTTGACCTGAGAACTATCCACCCACACCCCAACATACAGTTGATCTGAGTCAATAATTACTACAATAATCTAGTGTCTCTCAACATGAGGATGCAGGATCACTGATCTAACTGCAGGATAGCTGGGTATGCTGTACAGCTATAGTTCTGTAAGAGATGGATACAAACTCGTGAGGCAAGACAGAAAGGGAATGGTAGGAGGAGAGTCTTTCTCCATGTCAATAGGCATCTTGTGCAGACTGGGCAAACTCATGGAATGAGCAACAGGCTGGCCAAGACTATGAACTAGGATGATAAGAGAGAACAGAAAGAGTAGCTTTGTGAGTGAGAACTTGTTATCAACCACCCTGTCAACTGAAGAAGTGGACAAAGTTCTGTTTTAAGCTGCTCAAGCAAGTCTCTCTATCATCATCCTCTGGTTTACAGGAGACATTAACCTCCCTGACATCTGCTGCAAGGGCACAAGTAATACAGAGGTTGAGGGTGTTGGAGTGTTCTGAAAATGTTTGTCATAGAAGCTGAAGGAGTCAACAAGTGGCAGAAGCTCTTCTGGATCTGACCTGATCTGATACTTACAAACAAGGAAGAGCCAGCTGCAGATGATATGTAGTAACCAATAATACTTAGGAAAATGTGCAGACCACTCGGGAGACTGGCTTATCTAAATGTGGAACACATAACTAAGGTTAAGTATCACATATATTTTAAAATATGCTGTGAGAACAGACTACAAGGGAGGACTGTAGAACTGTTTCCCATGTATGCAGGAATATTATCAGGAAACACAAGGCCCCCTTTCAGATGAGACTTGCAACACAAAAACTTCTATCCCTGCACTAGCAATGAAAGAACAAACAATGAAAATCTGGACTCAGTGCTGAGCAGGATAATTGATTTCATCCAGTGAAAATGGCTGCAGATAAGATACAGATAATATTTTTATCTTAGTCTTCACCAGCAAAGTCTCAGGTCTCTGTGCCTAGAGAAAGGGCTCAAGGAGGACAGGAGCTGACAGCATTTAGTGAAAAGCAAGGGAGGGGTCTAGTCCATGAAACTAGGTTTCATAGAACCATAGAATGTTTTAGGTTGGCAGGGAGCTTAAAGATCCCCTAGTTTCAAACCAGCTACCATAAGCAGGTGTGACACCCACTAAATCAGGTTGCTCACTGGTCTATCCAGCCTGTAGTTTAACACTTCCAGGGATGGGGCATCCACCACTTCTCTGGCTAACTTATTCCAGGGCCTGAGTACCCACTGAGTAAAGAACTTCTTCCTAACATCTAATCTAAATTTCTTGTCTATTAGTTTAAAACCAGTTCTCTTTGTCCTATCACTATCTGGACATGTAAAAAGTTGCTCTCCCGTCTTTTTGTAAGCCATCTTTAAGTACTGAAAGGCTGCAATAAGGTCTTCCTGGAGCCTTCTCTTCTTAAGGCATACAACTCCAACTCTCTCAGCCTTTCTTCATAGGAGAGGTGGTCCAGCTCTCAGATCATCTTTGTGGCCCGTCTCTCAACCTGCTCCATCAAGTTGACATCTTTCATGTGCCTAGAATCTCAGACCTGGACACACTCCAAGTGAGGTGTTATCAAAACAGATTAGAGAGGGTAAGTCTCCTTTCTCTAGCTGTTGGCCATGCTTGTTTTGAGGCAACCCAGGATGCACTTGGCTTTCTGGTCTGCCAGTTTACACTGTTGGTTCATGTCCAGCTTTTCATCCACCAGAACCTCCAGATCCTGTCCACAAGGCTGCTCTCAGTGATTTCATTTCCCATGCACTCACATTTGGGTTTGCCCCAACCCAGGTGCAGAACCTTGCACTCGGGTATGGGGGATGGAACAGAGGGTGGAGCAGAGTGACAATGCCATGACCTCCCTCCATGGAAATCCCTGTAGGGAGGGGAACTAGATGGTACTTTGCAGCTGATAACCCACATAGCACCTATCAACCATGGGAGATAGTTGAAGATTGATGCCTTAAAATCTATATTATGTAGAATTTGGTACAGCTTGGTAGTGCCTCTGTCCTGCTAGTACCTTTGTACAAGATTTCTGAAAAATGCTGTTTAACATTCTCTGTTAATAATTTCAATGAATGAGGTTAATGAGGTGAAGAGTTTTCTACCTGTAAAAAGGTACTGAGAAAGAGGCATAATACCTGATATAACCACTTAAAGCTATTTAGAAGCCTTGAAAGTGCCCCAAAAAGGACAGAGATGTCAGTGAGAAGGAGGACAGGGATGAAAGGGTGCTCCTTTTGCAACAACCAACTCAAATTTGAGAGGTGTAGTGAGGATGGTCAGATGGTATTGATGGTTTTGGGACTTGTATAACTGATGAGTTAATGTCCAAATGTTGTAACTAGGAACTGAATATTGTAGTTCAATAATAGTATAAAGTAGAAATATTTGGAAAATATTCCTGTCATCCAGCATGCTCTAATAAATGAGTGTTTTTTGCTTTCTAATATTCAAAAACAGTATTAGAGAATTATTTACTGGCTTTTAGGCATCAAGATGTCTTGCTGTTGTATCAACAACTACAGTGAAATCTCTCTCTTTGCATGATCTTCATTCATTAAAACATAATTTTAATATTAACACACACATCCATCCCAGCATTACGTGCCTCCAAGGTACAACCACCCCCCACTGGGCATGAACCTTATATTCTTTTGGCTGTGTCTTTAAAAGCAAAGCAAAAGGATTTTACACCAATCAGAAACAAAAGTATTTATGACTAAAATCACTCAAGCTCCACCTAAACATAAAGAAATAATATAAAATTAAGTTGAGAATGGGGAATAAATTAGGAAAGACTCAATCATAACTGGTGGGATCAGTCAACAGGCTGAACCTGTTTTCTCCCTATAGGGATACCTATTGGGTGAGAACCATAGTCTACACACACTGAATATTGTTATTAGATTTAGAGCGTGCTTTAAAGTATAGTATATTGCTTTAAATATGTTTTTACAATCAGATATTATCACTGCCAATCTTCAGACTTTATTAATCTGTCGGAATTTTGTATTAATACAGAGTCTTATTCCATAAACTGTTAGTGTGAGTCCTTCAAAGGCGCTGGCAGTTCCTGGCAGTTGGTAACAATTAAAGTGGGAAGACACACTGAGCGGGTTTCCCTTACACTGTTGGCTTAGATCCCTGGAAAAGGGCGGTTGAATTGCCCTCTAATCCAACAGAACTTTTTGGTGAAGAGTCTCTATAACAGGATGCTGACAGACTTGTTGGGAACAAAGGTCTCATCTTGTCTGGGGCACTGACAGACAAATAGATCACTAAGGGTTGAGGAAACCTCTCCACATTAAGGGCCAAGGAAATCTCCCCTTTACACATGACTTCTTCAATCCCATTCAGTGGTGTCCTAAAAAAAAAAAAAAAGAAAAAGAAACAACAACAACAAAAAAACAAACAAACAAAAAACCCAATTAACCAAAAAAAAAAAAAAAACACAAGAAAAAAGTTTT
>JAWWMO010000096.1:35745369-35760484 GCA_035047845.1 Dendrocincla fuliginosa | reverse complement strand
AGGAAGGAATTCGGAAGGAAGGAATTCGGAAGGAATTCGGAAGGAATTCGGAAGGAAGGAAGGAATTCGGAAGGAAGAAAGAAAGGAAGAAAGAAAGGAAGGAAGAAAGGAAGGAAGAAAGAAAGGAAGAAAGAAAGGAAGAAAGAAAGGAAGAAAGGAAGAAGGAAAGGAAGAAGGAAAGGAAGAAGGAAAGAAGGAAGGAAAGAAGGAAAGAAAGAAGGAAAGAAGGAAAGAAAGAAGGAAAGAAAGAAAGAGAGAAAGAAAGAGAGAGAGAAAGAAAGAGAGAAAGAAAGAGAGAAAAAAGTACTTTGGAGTGTTAATTTTCACCAGGAAATGCAGAGATTTTTTAAAACCTATTACACAGCCTGATATCTGAATTCTGACTTCCAGAACTACCTATGAAGTGTTCATGCATTAAGCAGATATGACTTTCATCATCAGATTAAGGGGTTTTTAATTAATTTTCTGTAACAGGTAAGTTTCCATTTAAGAAGAAAGTTTGGCTTCTCTTTGCCTCCAATGGACTAAGTTTACTTAGCTTCAACTCTTTTGAACTCAGTAGTGTTATTTTACCTTAATTGTGGAGTAAAGCAAGGGTCTGGAGATCAGTGACAGATATTTATAAACTCGTGATAAAATCTTTCTTTCAATTACCATACCTAAACGTTATAAATACATTCCACTACCAACATCATTCAGAGGCTTGTTTCATTTGTTGCATGCTGGCTTTAAACATTGCAACTACAAAAGTTATAGCATTGCAAAATTGACAAATTTCATCCAAAAGATTGAGATAAAAATTTAAGCAGTTTTCCCAAGTTCTTGGAAATACATTGTCATCACAATGCAAAGCAAGTCACAGGAAAGCTTCAGGTAATGTGAAGATAAGATACACAGAAGATAACCAGTTGGTAAGAAACTTCTCACTGTCTCACATTTCTGCTCTTTGGCTTAGTATTTTAGAATTTTTATTCATTCAGATTTGGTTTTCATGGTTATGAGAAGTAATCAAAAAGAGATTTCAAGACTTCTGGTAATCTGATGCCATCCAGTACAGGAAAGACCATTTCAGACCTGGTATTTCTCCACTAGTTATGATTGTTACAAGAGCTTGCCACCAGTCTTGTTTGACTGGTGTTTGTAAGGTGTTGTCCCATGAAAATTGACATTTTTAAACTAAACAGAGTGTGCTTTTTGAGTTCTAGTTAATTATCCACTTAAAGTCAGTGACATGACTTAGAAACACTCTGAAATGCCATTATGTGGTATTACCTTTCCCAACATCACAATCAAGAGTTTGCTGCTAACATAATTTCTGCAGTTACAAGAAAAAAAAAAAAAACATTTTTAGTACATCTCTCTATTCTGATCTCAATAATATAAGACTACTTTTGTGTCCCTCTGCCAATTTGCTTTATTAACAGAAACCAAAATAAATGTATGTAAGTATCTCTGTACTCTGAATTTCTCATTAAATGGTTGGGTTTTCAAATGGGACAATCTTTCAGATGAGCACTAAATGAACAATTAGCACCCTTTTGGGAGTAGTTTTTCATGTGTTCTGTTGACTGAATAATACTCTTTTAGAAGTCAAGGCTAGAAAACTTCAACAGAGTTTAGATTTCGTCCAATATGTCATAAGATTCAGTAGAAATTTTTCATTAGTTAGGATCAGAGCTTAGTATCCATACAGAAATATAACTCTTATCCTAATAAATGTTTGAGCTACAGTTTTATGTGGGTTTCTTTGTTTTTGTTTGTTTGTTTGTTTGTTTGTTTGTGGTTTTTGTTTGTTTGTTTGTTATTTCCATGAAATCACAGAATATTTTATGTTGGAAGGGATCTTAAAGATCTTCTAGTTCCAACTGCTAGTGCTATGGGGGCACCTTCCATTAGACCAGGTTGTTCGGAGTGTCATCCAGCCTGGACATAAACACTTTCAGGGATGGGGCATCCACAATTTTTCTGGGCAACTTGTTCCAGTGTCTCACCATCCTCAAAGTAAAGATTTTCTCCCTAGTATCTAACTGAAACCTACCTTCTTTCACTTTAAAGTCTTTACTGCTTGTGCTATCACTACATGCGCTTGTGAAAAGTCCCTTTCCAGCCTTCCTGTGAGTACCCTTCAGGTCATCTATACTTCCTGAGCAGCACAGTTAAATCTTAGAAGTCAAGCCCAAATGGTGGAAAAAAACTCACATATCTATATATATATATATTAAGAATAAAATATTTAAAAGTAACACAATATTATTCATTCCTTATGGCAAGGACTAAAGAAGAGCTCAAATATTCACTGTGTTTGGACCTATGTCCAAATATTCATTGTCTTTGGACTTCACTGGACTTAGGAAATAGCAATTCAACTGTCCCACCAATGAAAACCATGTCTGGAGTTTCTCATCGTCACAGATATAGACATCTGACATATCTAAGACTACTGAGTCACATTTCCTATCAACAGGAGACTAGAAAGCAATAAAAAATATATTCTTGATACTATCTCCATTGTACTGTTGCAAATGTTGTATCTTTTACAGATAAGAGTTAATACAGAAAGCCAATAGGAGTTCTAAACACTGTGTTAACCACACTATTGATTCCAAATGCCCGTGTCAGTCTTTAACCAGACAGTCAAGGGTTAATGAGCTCTGAGGATTCCAAGCTAAATCCTGTCTTATTTTAGTACTCCCTTTATTTTATTCTTTTTAGTTTTCTCAGTGTGTTCTTCTCTTATCTTTTCCTCTTGAGAAACGTTGTATAGAAGTTAGACATGAGATTTATTGATAATAAGAGCAAAAGTATTATAATGCTATCAAGAAAGGACAGCCAAGAGTTACCTCCTTTGATAATGAAACTGCTGTTTCCTTTGAATTTAGCACATTGTTCCAACTTTTTGTGATCTGGAAACTTTCAGGAACTCAGACAACACCACCAGTTGAAAGCACCAAATTTTCCCTGAAATACTGGATAAGAGACACAGTCTGACAACTGTGTAGTACCCAGTCCTTTTTCATTCTTTATATTTCATTGCCCAAGGTCATACTGATACTCAGAATAGTCTATAAGGACAGCATATTAAATATTGTGAAGAAATAGTATAAACAACCATAGAAGATTTAAGATTCAAAGTCTTTGCTGTATACACACATTTTTGAACTGGATATCTTCAGATAAAGTTTTACACTTAAACATACACAATTTCTTCCTACAGGATATAAATCTCCAGCATTTCCTTGTTGCAAATACACAAGGAAAATTCTTTTGCATTTGGATAAAAATCCTTAGAGCTGATACATCAATATGTTAGGATAGCTGATAGACAGCAGAATGAAGAATTAAAATAAAAAAACAGAAATTAACAAAAAATTCCATCTTCTTAGAGAGTGTTTATGTGTCCTGAAAGCCCCAGCTCCAGGCTCTGGCAGCGGAGACATCATGTCTTTTTTCCCACCGTGTGCATTTGAGGCACTGCTTGTGTTAAGGAAATTATGGACTTAGACACGAGACATGTTCATGTGCAAAGGAATGTTTTCATGTGTATATGTACAGTTTGTGTCCCATAAGACTAGGAGATATGTGGATGAAGGCTACTTTGATTCTGCTGTTCTTTAGATGCAGGCATTTGAAAGTTCATCTGAACATATATTTAGGTTTCTGATGTATAACCTTATCTATCAGTCTTACTGTGTGATATTCTAGGGAATGTGGCTTTTCTCATCTGTTTCTGATTTTATTACACTCTCTGAGATGAAAGCTGAACAGCTAATTGCCTGAATTCCTTTGAATGTTGGCTTGAAAGATTTTTTCACTCTAACTATTTTGTCATTTACCCATATAACTCAACTTTAAAAACTAAAACAAACATGTGCTTCATTAGTTATTATTTTTCTTATTCTTTAAAGCCCTGATGCTTGCAAAAGGTGCTGTAAATCAATAACAGTATTATTTGGCAATTACATAGTGTTTGTTAAGTTTAATGAACTCCACAAACATCCATTTAAGTTAATTAATGATAATTACTGGGCCCATAAGAGAATATCAATATTTTGTATTCTGGTCAGAAGACAATTTTTCTCACGCTAGCAGAAACCACATTTCCAGTAGTAATACAAGCTATGCAAAGCTTGTTCAGAAGAAACCTATGGTCTTTCTGTGTTATCTCTGTACATTGCACAATGAAAACCTTAAGGTATAACTTGAATACTATTGTGGTTGTGCCATATGAATGGATCCCTCTGTTTTGCGACCTGCAGTTTGAGTGCTAAGACATCTGAAAACTCTCAAGAACCACTCTGCTAATATGTCCTTCAATCTATTAGAACTATTGCATGATAACCATAGTTCATTATTTGATCTATATCATGTCATCAGATTTTACAGATGATTTTGTCTTTTGTTTTCCTCTAGTCCAGATGGTTTTATTTGTATTCTCCATTTATAGTTTTTCCTCCAACCCCCAGGAAATCTTTCCATTACCAGCAGGATGAAATACTGTAAATACTCCAGGAAAGGAAGCATAATGCTTTTGTTAATGCACAGGAGTAGGAGGCAAAAAATTTGGGTTCTATTCCCAGCACTAGTATAAATCTTACATGTTTTTAACACCTCTTCAACTCTTTCTACCTTAATATCCTTGCCAGAAAAGGACAATAATTTTTTAATCCTAAACCCCACTATGTTTCAAGGATAAATTGACCAATGCTTTTAAGGCTGATTCTAGTTTAGGAATTTTCAGCATAAGTAACAGCAGGTACCCATGGTGATGGATAACCATTTATATATGCAAAAACAAAAGAGAAAAAAAGTCCATTTTGGTGTGATGGCAACACAGCGTATTTCTCTGAGTAAAAATACAACACATTACTGAAAAAACTGTAGGCGGAAATTGTTCTATTCAGAAGACTTATGACCACAGAAAACTTTACAAAATTGTTAGTGCCTAATCAACAGTATAAGACAGAAAAAGTCTCAAGTGCTTTGAGTTCGTCAGAAGAGGAGCTATTCTTCTCATGTGTTGTTTCAGTATAGTCACCAGTGAATTGTGGCATCCCTCAAATTTTTAAATTAATGTTTAGAAATTTCTAAATTTTTAATCCTCACATGAATGATGAGGACTCTGCAGAAAAGAAAGAGGTAAAATCTCTGAGGCAACCATCCTATGGTTACTTTTCTTGTCAGCAAAAGAGGTTCTTTTTTGTATACTTACGATGTTTTGTGGTGGGTATTTTTTCATTCATAGTGGGCTTTTTTTATTACTGTTGCCATTCACTTTTTCTTTATTTTTAAGGAAAAAATATCACATTTATTTATAGATCTTTCCATACTCCTGTATTCACAATATAAAAAGTAAGTGTCTTAAACAGCTATTCAGTGAGGTACTATTCAGAAAATTCCTGCATAAGCCTAGCGTGACTGCCTCCATTTCCAGGAAACAAAACAAGAGCCAGGCACTCTGGGCACTAACTAACTAGATCTTTTGCAGATGATGTTTTAAGTTACTTTCCAATGCCTAAGGGATGGGACACGTTGAGAATAAATCTTCAGAAAACAGCTTGTTCCACGTTTAACACTGTAATACCTCAGAGCAGTGCATGCCTGTTTTGAATGCAAACTTAGAGCACATTCCAGGCTTGGTTCATTTCAGTCCTGCACTACATGACCATTTTAAGTATGTCCAGCATGTCAATTCTCTAGCTCGCAGGCTTGCTGTGAGTAGTGATAGCGATTAATGCTGTCAAAGGAGCCCTGATCCAATCAAGAATAGCCAAACAGATGACAGATCTAAAACCAGTCCTGAAGGAATGAAACTGAAACCAACACATTTTGTGCATGTGGGTGGGTTTTCATAGTCTCCCACCCCCTGAGGCAGAAGCATATATTGAACAATTTGTACAACCTGATCCCATCTTGGGGAAACCTTTCCTGCTCCAAAGGATGCAATGAACACAACAGAAAGTAAATCCTGAATATAAAGTATTATCACCGTACATTTCAGAGAAACATTATTAAAATTTTCAGCTGTAGAAATGTAGCTATTAATCACACCCAAATTAAACTTATGCCATCTAAATTATTATAAGCTTTCCCTGTAAATGAAATAGTTACTAGTTCCACACACAATCTTGATACAGACATTGGCATTCTAAAAAAAAAAAAACCCAAAAAAACCCAAAAACCAAACCAACCAACCAAACAAGAAAAACCCCACTGATTTCAATTTACAAAGGAGTTTTGGAGGAAAAAAAAAAAAAAAAGAATTTTCTTTGACTTGATTACAAAAGAAAAGCCACTTCATAGTATAGTCCCACAGTAACTGTAGCTATATATCATAACATGTCATAACTCTCAGACAAAGCTAAGCTGCCTTTCATGTGCAAACAGCTGAGAATGCAGACAGAGCAAGCTAAGTGGTCAGGTCATGGAATCTTTTCCCATATTCCACTAGAGAGCAGTATTCTTTTGTACAAAGCAGGTAGGCTGTACTCTGCAAGACAAGCTGTGGGGAACGTCTGTTGCTGAAAAGAAGCTCCTGTGGTCATTTATAAGAGGGTTTGCGATCATTCTGCAGCATTGGATGTTTTAAACTAACAGCAATGGTTTCTTATTAGTATTGCTTGATGTGAATAGTTCTCTTGTAAAGTTTTTTGTTGTGCGGTGTATTTTTTTTCTGGAAAAAAAAAAAAAGTAGTAAAAGATGCAAATAGGCATGCTATGCACTCAATTTTCAAGAATAATGAACTCCTGTATATCTATAATCAGGTAACACTCTAACCGTCTGTATAATAATAAAGTTGCAAAAATGTAAAAATGAAGATGGGCAACACAGGAAAATTTGAGCATCTTTGGCTATACTAAATTTAATAACAAGTAAATGTGATAGCAAACTGTTTCATCTACTGGAGGGAGTAGATGAAAATGGCAATTCCTGCCGCTAAAAAAACCTAAAGAGATATTTTAATTGTGCACTAAAAACATAGCGCTAAAAATATAGTCCTACAGGCAATTTGTTAATACCTGCTTTACTGACGACTTGGCAATAGAAGATACAGAAAGAAGCCTCTGATTTGTAAACACAATATTTACAAATGTTTTTGTTATATAAATGTCTTTCTAACCTTATGTGCTAATCACAGGTAAACAGAAATCAGAAAAGAAATACTTTTAGACTGCCTTAGTTGCTTGATAAGCATAAAACTCCTGGGTATTCCATTTACTTTCCCCTTGAGAACGAAGTGAATATGTCTGTCAGGCAGCTGGGTTGAATCCTGTTTTCAGGGCAAAGGTTTGTTCCTGGTGACACTCAGCAACTGAAGTGTTTCTTCCTGTTTAGGGGTCACAGAACCATTTTTATCCAGTTATGTTTAGGGGCTCTCCCTAACTCCTGTGTGCCATTACTGGTTTTGTTTTCACATGGTGTGTAATTACTCTCAGCCAACAAGCATCATGGGCTGGGGACAGGGAGAGGGGAAAAAAGCTAATATGATGTTATATGACATGATATGATATGATATGATATGACATGACATGACATGACATGACATGACATGACATGACATGATATGATATGATATGATATGACATGATATGATGAGATGATCTGATGAGATGATATGACAGCAACAAGAAATCTGCTTTGGAGCAACAGTAACACTAAAAGGTGCATTTGTGCATTTTAATTCAAGCAGCTGTGATTTTTTTTCAGTCAGGCTTGAGATATTCACTGCCATGCTCTGTTATTTGGTAGTGGTTGTACAGGGTACAACCAAAAACTTCCCAAGCTCCCGCAGAGAAAACAAATTAACACACAACCAAAAGAGTAAGTAAAAGAGCAGTCCTAAACTTCTGATAACATAAAATTTAGGTATTTAAGGAAAGTCTGGTGTGTTGGGGAAGCAAAGTCAGCACCTCCCCCAGTACCTACCAGCTTGACAGATGGTTAATTCAGGACTCTTCAGTCTCACTGTCACTTTACAGCACTTACTAAAAATACTTCCCTGATTCGCTTGCTCCCTCCATCCCTGAAGTTCCTGCATGTATGAAAATTTCCCATCACCAGTTGTGGGGAGCTCTTAAATTCCTGAGGCTTCCAATGAATTCTCTCTTTGAAAAACAGACTCTGATACTCTTCCACACTGTGCAAAGAAGCCTGGACTCAAAATAAGCATGGCATTCACAAAGCAGAGGGATAAAACTTATATGAGCATTCAGAGTAACGGATAACAGTTAAAAATGTACATTCATAGGACAAAGGTCCCCATGAAAACATTAGGTACATGAGAACAACACTGAAAAAGTAAACATTGGGGAAAAAAAACCAAACATGTACAAACCTATTTTAATAATAATTAAAATTTTGTCCAGATTCATGCATAGTTTTATGAGTCTTGTATATAAATGCACCAATATGGAGCCATTTATATTGCAGCTTTATGCCTGAACGTTCCTAAAGGAAAGCTGTCAATCTGTTATTCCTCATTGTATGCTGTTGAAGTTTTACTCTGACCTTTTATAAAGGATGAATTAAGATTATTTTCCTTTTCTTATTTCTGATACTCAAACAACTTCAATGGCCCTTGTAATCCAAGGGTTTGGACCAAAAGAGATGAAATGGAAAGTGTCCATCCAAACTTGAACAATATAATTCCATTGCTTTAATGGCAAATGAAAATATTTCTTTTTCTATTACGACTCCCAGAGTCCACCCTTATTATAGAAGAGTCTGGCTTGCAGCATCACTGTTCCAAGATAATGAAGGGTTGTAGGCAACTTATGGAAGTTGAAGGTTGTTTGTTTGTTTTTTTTTTTTCATTAAAAATACATGAATCCTATTTATCCCACTAATGGTGATAAATCACTGGTAACTTGATGAAACTAACGGCAATTTTATAAAAATATTGTACTGCTTTAGCCAAAAGTCTGATATCTGGGCCTTTGTATTCATATGCAAGCCTGAACACCCAGTGGTCTGCTCTGATCAAGACCAGCTGTTTCCCAATTTTGTAGATGAGCTTTTAACCAAAGAAAGACAGACAAACAATTTTCACTAGTAATGGCATTCAAAGTCAGAAGCAGGAAAGAAATGAGACTGCAACAGAAACTGACTTTTTTATCAAGTTTACTAAGACCTCTTGCTTAACAAACTAATTTGACTGTATCCTCACATGAGTTTTCAGTCCTATTCAATGTGATATTGCTCAGGTTAGGGAAAGAATGTCTGGTACACAGGATGAACATGGATGTCTGAGTAATAAAGTTAGCTTCATAGCATTTTCTACAAGGTTCTGCCTCTTATTTTGTTTGGCTGGATTATTTGTTTGCTTAAGAAAATATATTGTTCTCCATTAGTTGTGATTCCTTAAAACTAGAACTGAAAATAACTGTATGTATTCCTTATTCCATAAAAAATTTGGTGTGAAGATATCTAGAAAATATTTGAAGATGTATGAAAATATAATAATACTTCATGTATATACATTCATATATGACAAACTTCCAAAAGTTCATATGTGCTAATTCAATATTAAATTAAGCATATAAATAGTTTCAGTCTCCTTTAAAATTAGTTGCATATTTTAAAACAGACATATGTTTAAGTGTTGTACGTTTTTTTTTTTTGCACTCCTGCTATATGACTTTTCTCAATAAGCATAATAACTCCAAAAGTAAATGGAAAAATGCTGGTGCCCAATTAGAAAATGTAGCAGCACCAGAATGAAATACATAGATACTATACAGGGTACATAATACTCCAGACACTTCTATTGTGAGGTTTTGTGTTTATTTAAATCAATGAGTATTAGCCCTATTAGGAGTAAGAAGCAGGTTTAGAGTAAGGACATTAGAAGAGTATAATAAAAACAAAAAAGAGGCAAACATTTCTTACTAATAAAATACCGGTTGACATCCAATAGGAAGTGAATGAATGCATCTCATTCCAGCAGGCAATGATGTCCTTCTGGAATAACCATGGCCTGAATAAGATTGTGAGAAAAATCTCTTTTATTATATTTAGAAAATGGCAAAAATAACCTGTGAAACAAAGAAGTGTAATGAGCAGGAAAGTTTATTAACAGCATACACCAGCTGCTGAGGCCATGAGGGTCCAAAAGCACATCCCCATTTCAAAAATTGTGCTTTTTGTAGGTTTTTCTGGTTACAAAGTCCCACCCTTTTACATCAGTTAATATGGATCATTTTGCCTTAAAAGGCTGCTTTTAGCAGGGGAGGGGGCAGTGCGCTTCCTCTCGTGGGTCTTGATGTCTCCCCCCTGTACCCAGTGACTCACCACCCCCCTGTGCAACACGGCTGACCCCCTGGACACAAAGGCCTGCCTCCTGGCGCAGGAGTCTTTGTTATACTCCCTGATTAATTTCCCTAATCCCTGCCGTGAGTAGTTCCTGGCATTGGGTCCAGGCTGGACCAGACACCTCGCAACTTTGCTTCACACCTGTGAACTAATAAAGGACCCCTGTTTAATTGATTTGCTTGTAATAAAACCGTGATGTCTGTTTCTCATAAGATTGACTTGGATCTTTTGATGACTGTCCTAGTTTCAGTCAAGGGTTAATTTTTACAGTAGCCATTAGGAGGTGGAGCCTAAAGTTGTGTGAGTATGGCCAAGACTTTGTGCTATTCAATACCATCTTATGTCAAGGTTGGGGCGTAGGGGATAGGGACTCTCTCTCTTTCCCTGAGAGAAGGGGCATTCTTTTTTACAGGGGAGTGAGCAGTGAAAGGAGTGGTAGCATAATGCTAGACCTAATTGGAGGGTTTGTCCACCAAAGTTTTTCATTGTCTTGGGCTTGGGAAAAAAGCCCCAAACGCATGCATGGAGGGTCCAGGTGCTATTTTGTTCTTTGTCTTTCGGGCTGTGTGGCATCAGATCAGAGCAGTCAGTTGATGAGCATTTTTTTTTTAACTAAGTCACCAATGTTTTGTATACTCTTGTCTTTAGTTGCTGCTGTTGCTGTTCCGTTTTCTTACCTCATTGCTGTTTCCACTGAACCATTCTTATCTCAACTTCATATCTCTGCCTTTTGTTTCTTTTTCACTGGAAGTGATGGAGGGAGAAGTAGGTTGGGGTTTTTAGGGGGCGGGCTAGTACCATTCCTAAATCACCACAGTCTTTAATTGTTGCACAAAGTGTGGAACAAAAGGTTGAGATAACAACAGATCTGCCCACAGTGTGTTGGAAACCAATTTGATTTAAGCCTTCATGTATTAGGTAGTGGTCACAACAGCTGGTAAGTCTGTTCATGTGAGTGTGGTACTTACCCCTGTATATGTTTCCCTATATGCACTATATGCCCATCACAGTGCTCTTTTTCAGAGCAGGGAGAGGGAATCAAGATTGCTTTGTTAATTTACTGTGCAATATCAGTTTATGGCATGATAACATAAAGGACAATGGGACAAAGTCTTTTGGGATGAGTATTCATTGTTGCTCTCCTGCCCTGGCCTTGAGTGGTACCTCTGGGAACTCATAATAATCCTACTACCCTGCCTGCGGGGGGGAACAGGAGAGAATGATTTTTTCCAGCGTTTCACCCCCTTTTCCTCCTTCAGACCTTATTACTAAGTCTGCCAGCTCTCCGCAGTGTGATGCATACCATGTTTAGAGACAAGAAAGAGATTTCTCGGAAGATTGTTCAGACATTTGTCTTGAGAATGAAGGCTCATGAGTGGCTCAATCAGAACTTTTACATACCCTAGAAGGGGATAAAGTCTCCGTGTTGCTTATGAGAAATGTATTAAGTTAGTCCTAGGCAGTTTACCTGTCAGGTTTACCTGTCTTGAGCAAAGGTAAACCCATCTATGGGATTTGTTTTGCACAAAGACCTAAGTGCACTGGGTGAATAATGTAGAGGGACAGAGAAACACAATGTGTACCTCAAGAGGATTTGTGCAACAGTTGCGGGGTTCGCTCCCCCCCTTCCTGTCCCCTCTAGGGGCCACGTGGACAGCCACGTGGTCTCCAGGTCCCAACAAAGAGACACACACACACACCGTGGGGCAGGAAAGCAGAGAGATTTATTCACCTGGCTTCATGTTACAGCACAGTAAAAGAGTTATTCTCGCTGGGTTCTCCATCCTCTCCAGAGACCCATCTCTTGCAGGATTCACTCCACTTCTGATATTGTGAGTCCATTCCCACAGGTTTGATTTCTGGGTGAGAACAGCCTGTAATGTTAAATTGTATATTATTGGTTGCTGAAACACACAGCCACTGCATGCCATAACTATCATTAACAATGAGAATAAACTCTTCCAGATACACCAGTTATGATCTTCTGATGTAGCTTGCAACCAATGAACAATACACCAGGTCTCCTGCCCTGGAAGACTTCTAGGACAGATGAAACTCACAGTGATTGACTAAGTGAACTCAGCAGACATTTTTGAAGGACAGTCATTGACTATGGAAATGATACCTGAGCTTGCCTATATTTATATTAATATTTTATATAGTGGGAAGGTGCATGATCTGGGCATGGCATAGATAGTATAGAATAAGGGGTGGATATGTCCTAGTTTTTGGCTAAGGGTTAATTTTCACAGTAGCTGTGAAAGAGGTGGAGCCTAGAGCTATGTGGCCAAGACATTGTGCTATTCAATACCATCATGTCTTGGGGGCAAGACAAAAGTACTCTTACTTCCTGGAAGGGGGCATTCCTTTTTCTGGGAGAGTAAGTGGGAAACAGAGTGGTGTGGTAATGCTGGTCCCAACTATAGGGTTTATTCACCATAGTTTTCATTGTCCTGCAATTGGAAAAAAAAAAAAAAAAAAAAAAGGCACCATGTGCAGGGAGCATCCAGGCACCAGATAAGTCAGTCAGTTGATGAGCAATTTTTGTATCTAAGTTACCCTCTTTTTGTATACTTTTGTTATTAATACTTCTGCTGTTACTATTGGTTTTCTTATCTCATTGCTAGTCCCAGTAAATTGTTTTTACCTCAGCTCAGGACCTCTGCCTTTCATCTCCCTCTCACCAGAGGGTGGAGGGATGATCTGCTTGTAACTTTTTGTTTTAGTGGAAGCACTAATACCATTCCTGAACTATAACAGGCACAAACTCAGTCAGCCAAGAGGGGAAGCTGGAGATGGAAGCCCTGAGGAGCAGTCAGCAGAGCACACTGAAGAGGTACAACAGCAAGAGAAGACAGGGTCTGATAGTGAGAGCCTTTTTCAGTGTGTATGGATGATCAACTGCTGCAATCCCTGTCTACAGAGGCATGAAGAACTGAACAGGACTCCATGTGGGTTTTTAATTACCTGTTTGTAGCTTATCATTATTGAATGAGAAATTCAGGTGTTAGACTACTTAGTATTATCCCTTGCTCATATACTGGAAGGGATATTAAGCAAGTTTGCAGATGGGACAGAACTGGAATGAGCTCTTGACTCCCTCAAAGGCAGGGAGGCCCTGCAGAGACACCTTGAAAATTAGAGGACTGGACAATCAGCAACCACATGAAGTTGAACAAGGAAAAGTGCTGTATTCTGCACCTGGGATGGGACACCTGGATGTTTATACAGACTGGGAAAAGAGATGCTAGAAAGCTGTGTCACGAAAAGGGACCTGGGGGTCCTGGTTGATGGCAAGTTGAATCTGAGTTAGCAGTGCCCTAGCAGCCAGGAGGGCCAACCGTGTCCTGGGGGGCATCAGGCAAAGCATCACCAGATGGTCAAGGGAGGGGATTGTCCTGCTCTGCTCTGCACTGGGGCAGCTTCGCCTTGAATATTGTGTTTTGGGTGCCACAATACAAGAAAGGTATAAAGCTCTTAGAAAGTGTCCGAAGGAGGGCCATGAAGATGGTGAAGGGTCTTGAGAGGAAGCTGTATGAGGAGTGCCTGAGGGCACTCGATGTGTTCAGGCTGGAGAAGAGGAGACTGAGGGGAGACCTCATTGTACTCTACAACTTCTTTGTGAGGGGCAGAGGTGGGGCAGGCACTGATCTCTTCCCTATGGTGACCAGTGGCAGAACCTGAAGGAATGGCCTGAAGTTGAATCAGGGGAGGTTTAGTTTAGATATTAGAAGGACGTTCTTCACGCAAAGGGTGGTTGGGCACCAGAACAGGCTCCCCAGGGAAACGGTCACAGCACCAAGCCTGACAGAGTTGAAGAAGTGTTTCAATAACACTCTTGGGCACATGGTGTAACTCTTAGGGATGGTCCTGTACAGGGCTAAGGGTTGAACTTGATGATCCTTGTGGGTCCCTTCAGCATATTCTCTTATCCTACTCTGGTAAAAGGTTAACTCAACTCCAAAGTTCTATGGCACAAAACAAAATCAGTAAAAAAGCAAAGGGAGAAATTTCTCTATTGCACTTGTCAACAAATGCTGATTCAGTCAATATACCAAATCATTTCTTTCAACAGACAGATTTTATTCTGTGGAGGTGTATCTCTTATTCTCATTTGATTTTTTAAGGAAAGACCCAAAGTCTTTTTTATTCTTGGATTATGTGTGTTTGTAGCTGACAGGTAGACACAGAAAGAAAAATATCACCAAGCAGAGTCACAGAGAATTGAAACTCACTGAACTGAAATATCAAGATCTTGTTGGAACAGCCTCTTATCTTGTCTGGTAAGCAAGTTGTCCTAAAAATTTCAAGCTAAGGAAGGCAAAAAAGATGCCAATCTTGCTCCTTCTACAGAATTAAACACAAATTTGAAATACATGAAGTATCACTTAGCAGTGAACTAGTCCTTTTTCTGCTGATGGTGAGAGGACCACAATTACAAAGGAGCATAAAAAAGACATAAGGAAGGAAGAGCAATTGTCACCCTGCCATCAAATAGTTAACAATCTATCAGTCTAATGATTCTTATATTTTTCAGAGTTTATATTAAAATTGCTGGTTCCAGAATCATCATCCTATACTTCTCAATGATGTATAGTACTCTTGTATAATAACCTGTTCAACTGCAACAGCTAAATTGTAGCATGCAGACTACAACTCACTCAAGGGTGGCTAATTTTACAATTCAGGCCCATGAGCTTGATTTAAATTTAATAGGATCATCACTTTTGTTACCCTTTTAAATGGAATTACACAAATGAAGTCACCATGTCTCCTTTCCCTATTAAGTGATTTCTTAATGTTTAT
>JAWWMO010000096.1:35684348-35697573 GCA_035047845.1 Dendrocincla fuliginosa | reverse complement strand
TATAGTTTCTAACACAAGTAACATCTAACAGTTACTAAACCTCTTTCTCACAGTCTATATAAAATTCTCAAAATTCATGAAATTTTGTTTCATGCTCTTTTCAAGGAAAAAGATTTTCGCAAGCACATCCTGTTTGGGACACATACTTAGAAGGACATAATAAGATATCGTTATAGTCAAAGCAGAAGACCCAGACACTTTGGAAAAGCTCCAAAGAAGACAAGTGATGTGAGGGTGATGATGGTGAGGAAGTAGGGGGTCTTGAGATCTCTGACACAATTCCAGGAAGGCATGCCAAGGGGCAGACCTGAGGGAGGGTCTGGGGATGGACAATTCTCGAATTGAATGTATTGAACCATTAGATATAATAATTAATTAGTATTATATATTTGTAAGAACCTTATGTTGTCTGTGAAATTAGGTATATTAGACCTAAAACCACTTTTATTAAAGGTCCTGCTGTCTATTTTATCTATACTAATACTGTCTAGAAAGTTCTGTCTTCCATTTTTTAGGCATCATTCTACCTACTCTGGTGCGCATTCTAACAATTTAAATTTAATTATTCTGAAGAAAAATTTCAGGATTTTTTTAAAGTTAGTGACTACTGTTTCAAGTATAATCAATGCTTTTAATAAAAAACAACATGCAGAAGATTTTTTTTTTTCCATATGACTAGTCACAAAATTTTTATCCTAATACAAATCTCTTGCAGGGTAGTTTTCTGTCCACATTATTTTGACATTATTATTTATTACTGTTTTTCCTTGCAACCCATGTTTTCTAGAGAACTGCCAGCACAAGCCCTCTCAGTTCAATTCTGTGGCTAATTAAGACATACAATTTTCAATAATTCTGCTACCCAGTCCAGAAAGGGGCAGAATTTGGTGGGATTGATAGTATCTTCTAACAGAGCAACAAGAATCAGAAAGCTAAGAAATAGCAAGTCCAGTGACTGACTTACTGGAAAGAGGCAATGTCTACTTCTAAGGTCTTATCTGCATTGTATCCTAGATCACTGTCACAAGGAGGGAAAACATACACTGAAAAAGTAAATTTGGTGTCTACCATAAAAAGCTAAACTTTCCAAGTGCAGCTTAAATGCTGTTTTCATCTTGGTGCTTCTGAGAACAATTAGTTACAATTCTGGCAACTACTTTGTGTCTCACTCATGTGGACTTCTTTACAGAAAGGTTAGTATGCATAAATATTAGCTGCATAAATATTTACTTTTTTGTTTGGACCATTGTTACAATAATTGAAAAAAACCCAAGAGCATAAGAAAGGAGATAAAAATCTTAAGCAAATAAAACCACATGAAAGAATTTCTGAATGATTTTGACACCTCTTTGGTAGAAATTAATAAAAACAATAATTCTTACTGGTTTTAGAATTATGTTTTGTCCCTTCTCTTTTTAAGGTCTAAATATTAAACTCCAATAGAGAAAAGAAATTTAGCTTTGGTCTTGGATTTAATTACTTCTTTTTTGTTTCTCAAATTCAGTAAAGTTTTGAGCATGTTAGCTGGAGCTTTGATTTAATTTCATCTCCATCTTAAAGAAAGATGACATAGTGAAATATTTCTGTTACTTTCTGTTATTTCTTCTCTGTTACACAATGAATATGAAAACAAACGTGACCTGTCCAAAATGAGTGTGGCAGCTATTACTTCCCGAAGCAAAATAGAGAGATAGATTTGAGAAGTTAAGGAGTACACACAGCTTTAGATCATACAACTGGTAGTAACACATTTGAGAACTGAAACCGAGATTGAGCTGAACAACATTATGACATTACGTACAATTAACTATTTTTGAAATATTTGTAAAACAGGTTTAGAACAAATAGGTCTTTCTGAAGGTGATGAAAAACCTCCTGTTTCTGTGACATTATTTGTTGATTTGTTTGTCTGTTTATTTACTTAAGAATGTAGGTATGAAATAAAAACTACTTTATGGGAACAGGGCCATTGACATGGTTGTTTTCTCAGTCATTTCAATGATACATGAAATAATGTAAACTATGTAGATTTTTTTTTTTCTGAACTAAATAGAAAAACATCAAGTTACTGAATCACCTTACTAGGTCCTGACCCGTTGTTTTCTCCCACATTTTTTTTACCAGCGACATGAATCAAATTACCTGGAAAATAATGAATTATGTTAACAAGACCAAAAGCCAGTACAAAAATTATTCATAGTCTTTCAAATATTTTGACTACTTGGATTTCAAGGAATATTAGGAACCTGTCTTTTATTACAGAACAAAGACCTAGTATTAGAACCTTAACACTAATGTTCTAACTAGTGTTAGAACAGTAACGTGCAGATAGATTAGAGGCAAATATATTTTTAAAAGTTTAAAATTACCTCTTTGGAATGAAAATAAATCTCAGTGATTTCACTGTTGTAATTTTAATCTTTATAACCATTTACGCTTTAAGACATAGTACTTCTAATTGTACTGTTGGTTTTGGGGAGGTTTTTGATTGTTCTATGCAATTGGCTAGGCCTTGTGAAATATGGTGTTATGTTCACATCTCCTTTTTCTCTGGAATATGATATAAGCTGACATGCAAGTTTGGAAATCCTCATACCATATTCTAAAGAATTAATACCAGTAGTATACATTTGTATCTTGCCTAAAAAATGAATACATTACATTATATTACATTGCCAGTACAGACTCACTTTTCTTGTTGCAATTTCTGAAGTATAAATATGTCTTCCATCTTCAAACTTGCCTTTTTAAAAGGCCTAGTGTAGTGCCACAGATAATTTGAGACCTTAGTGAATATTAAGAATGCTGCTGAGGATCTGAAAAGCTTATGGCAAAGAAGTTTCAAAGGAACTTTATTCACCTTCTCAAAATTGAATCGTTTACCTGTAAAAAAATTTCAAGTTGAATGTTAGTGAATAGTTATGCATCTGATTTGACTAGCAGGTATTGAACATTTTTCTTGAGCACTTTTATTTGGAATATAAGATATCAAGTAAATACCACAATTGAAACAGTAGTGCTCTGTGCTCAGTTGCATATTTACATGATGTCTCCCTGCATAACTCAGACTTAAGTATGTATAGAAGAGTTATATGCAGACTTGTGCTTCCATTTTAAAAGTTTTGTGTTACCTGTGTGAGCTGTATTTTGATGGCACATTGCAGTGTTATTATTATGAAATAGCAATGCATAGCATATCTTTACTAGAGTTAAGTAATTAGTCACATCCAATGATAGTGTTTGTATCAAGTCTTTTTTGCAAGTAAAAAATCATTATTAACACTTTTTGCAACATCCATCATGATAGAGCCTTTAGATATTAATCTAAAGTGGTGCACAATATATTCCTTAACTGAAAGATTTTATATTTACCTTATGTTTCATTAGACATTAATAAGGTAGGCGTCAATATTTCAAATACTGTATAGGTGTATATATATGTATATATATATGTATGTATGTATTTGTGTGTGAACATATGCATGTGTATTTTTTATAAATGCATTTATATACAGATCTACTTATCCAGCTTCTCCCAAGTCTAACCAGGACTGACCAAGTCCAATACAATTTCTATGAATCTGGTTACCATTTATAAACCTTCTGCACTTTTCTTTAAAAGAATAATTTCTTTTCTTTGTATTCCACTTCATATAAAATATTCATTTGGTCTTTTTGCAGATCATCAGATCAGCAACTCCTTATCTTCCCCATCCAAATGAATCGTTAACACTTCAAGCATTTCTTGCTCAAAGTACCATATAGCATATACCCTTCATAGTATGTGCTCCAAGGCTGTTTGTCAAACACCTTTTAGAAAGTTTTACTGATATTAACCACATTTTTTATGTACAAGAAAATATTTTTGATTGGGAATTCTACAATGTATCCATCCTAGACTCATTAAATACTGCATACAAATAGAAATGGCTTCAGATGACATGTTTTTCTTTTTTATAATTTAATTGACTTTCTCAGTCAATACTTTTACAACAAATGGAAGTTTATACTACTATCCTACTACTTTTACCAGAAGCAGTAATCGAAAAAAACGTTGCATGTAAATAAAATTTAAGTTTTAAGCCTTAATTCTCCATAAAGATTTCCAAATAATCTCTTTAAAATAGAAAAAAACCCAATGATTGCTTTATAAGAACTCTTTGAAATTCAATTTGCAAAGATCACTTATGTTTATGTCTTGTTCTGGTACCATTTTCTTCCTAATTATTAAGCAAATGCAGTCAGAGTCTTGCAGAAATCTGTGTCCTCCTGAAGAACAATAATTTCAGTTGTATGCAGCTATTTAGATAGATGTTGAGCCCTTTGGTATATAACAGACAACAGATCAGATTCCTCCTATTTTTTTAATTATCCACTGATATTGTATGGACAGTAGAATGCTAAAATGTTTTTTTTTTTTCCTTTCCCTCACCTTTTCTTTTATATTTAACTTAGGTTGGTTAAATCTGACAATAACACTTGGAAAAGTCCTAAAAATTTCCCTTGTAAAAGGAATTTAGCTAGGACTTCTCCCCTTCAGCTTGTGCATTATGTGCTAGCCTTCTCCTTGCACACTCACAAATGCAATGACACTATTTGCATTATTTCCAGGAGTAAAATGGTGCAACTCTTCTAGGCCACAACACCAGAGAAAGCATTGATCTCCAGAGCCCAAGAACAAGGGCTTCTCCCCTTCCTCCAAGTGTAGGGGCAGAGAGTGATTGCTGGTTTTAGACAGGCAGAGATATTCCTGCTGCAGTCATTTCTTGGTCACAGGCAAAAATGTGTCTGGGAAGCTATCTATCTTTATTTATTTACAGGTTTGGGGTTTTTTTATGAGTAGAATCTACTTCAGATTTTGCCCCCTTCAATATAAAAGTCTTCTGCTATTGTTTGTGATTTCCAAAAATAGCATGTCCAGTAGCACAATTTCCATTGAAACTGTACTGATGGGTGTTCTTAGCTGTGCTGTTTAACAGTCCCTGTGGATTTAGAAAATTCCACATCAGTAGCATTCCTAATGCATTTTCAAGCTTGTCTTTGTGACTGCAGTGGCTGGATCTTGACACAGTTGCATGATTCTCAAAGAAAAGGCTTCAGAAATAAGTCTATAGTGTGCATGCCCAGTTTAGTCCTAACTACTACAGAAACTCTTCATAAAGGTTCATGACAAAATGACTGATTTGTAATCTTTCTTCCATAAAGATGTTATCATTTCTGTTTTTCAAAACTTGCCATGTAGACACCTGAGAAAGAGGCAGCCACTGCTTGATAAGGAGCTCTCTCATATCTAGTGTCCACATAATTTCTCTAGGGAGAAAGAGCCGCAGTTACCACTCCGCTCGAAAGGGTTCTGTCTGGAATTGTTTTCTCCATGTAGAGAACAAATGCCAAAATCACAAAAGGTATGAAAATGAGCATACATTAAAATCACAGCAAACCAACAGCACAGGGAGGATACAAGCTGGAAAAGATGATTATTTGTGGACCATTTGGAGGAAAGGTAGCCTACATAGCAATGACACTAATTTTAGAAAATCCACATTTTTAGAGATGTATGTATCATATTTAAATAGTTCTAGTCTCTTCTAGATGAGAATTTGGCATTGGTATTTCCCTTGACCAAGTGGTAAAAGGATACAAAAGATAATTGCAATTATCACTCTCATAATCTTCACAAAAAATGAAGTTATGGCCTCAAGCCTTGGTTTTAACCACAACTGAACTGCCTTCAGAAGTACAGGGAAGTTGCTCAATAGGGAAATACTTTTAAGAGTCAGAAACCACATCTGCATTTTCATAAAGGCATGGTCATTTTAGAGGCATATGATGCTTTTCAGTTACTAGTGGCAAGCTGCAGTGTTAGTTAGGACAGTTCTGTAATATTCTTTCTGTAATATCCACAGATGCTCATCATAAGTTTCAGTTTATTCAGCTTAAAGTAACAAGGGGGCCAAAGGCTTAAATTAAGGATAGAGAAGCTTCAGCTCAAGAGATTGCTTAGTTCCCAGTAGCTCAAGATAAGCTTTGTTTGCTTCACCAAGCAGAGCTTTTGCCTTTGGATCATAAAAATCCCAATTCCACTCCCAGCTAAAGTAGTATACAAAACACATTTGCACAAAGTCCAAGCACCATATGGGGGAACTTTGCTAATTAGAGAAATCTGCTTGCCTTCCAAAGGACACACACAATAAAAGTGAGGAAAGAGTCTGAACTCTGTAGCAGTGAGGAGATTACTTTTCTAAAAAAAGGAAGCAGCTGAACTTAGGCTAGAACTACATTTTTATCTGACAGTCTTAGAACATTTTGGAAGATCATCCTTGGACTGAGAAAGTATAAAGTTTTCTCATTTTTAAACTGTTGCAATAATTGTAAATCAAAAGACTGATAGCTGTGTCTTGGGGTCCACCGAGGTGGAGAACTGGTTTTTGCACAGCCTGAAAAGGCATTTTCAGTAAAAAAGTTGAAAATATTTTCTTTGCCCTTCCCTTACAATTCAAATCGTTACAATCTAGACAAAACCCAGTAATTAACTAATTAATCTAACATTCACAGATTGAAATAGTTGCCATTCTTTCAACTGAAGATTTCTGAAACTCTTTCCACTATTTTCCCGGTTCTTGCTCTCTCATTTCTGTGAAAGTTTAGCTAGGATATGGAGAAGGTTGAGATGCTTAAGGACTTTTTTTGGCCTTGGTCTTCACTAGGAAGTACTCCTGCCTGAGTTGCAGGGATCAAAGACAGGGACTGTGAAGAAAGAGGGCTGTCAGCTATAGAAGATGATCAGGTTCAAGGAACCAGAAGGTACAGGCCATGGGACCTGATGAGATTCATCCACAGGTCCTGTAGGAACTGGCTAAGGAAGTGACTAAGCCTCTCTCCATTATACTTGAGAAGTCATGGCAGTTCTGTGAAGTTCCTCCTTAAAAAAAAAAAAAAAAAAAAAAAAAAAAAAGGGAGAAAGGGGAAATGTAACATCCATTTTTAAAACAGCCAGTAAGGGAAACCTTTAGAACTGCAGTCTGATCATTCTCAACTCAGTGCCTTACCAGATCATGGAGTAGATTCTTTTGAAAACTATGCTAAGACACCTTGAAAATCAGAAAGTGATTGGTTCATTATGGTGACTGAAGGTGTTTGAACCCCCCAAGATGGGTTCACTAAGGGCAAATCATACCTGACAAATTTGGTGACCATCTATTACAGTGTTACAGTCATGGATGAGGGAAGAGTGACTGAAGTCAGCCATCTGAAGTTGTGCAAAGCATTTGACACTCTCCCACATGACATCCAAGTCCAAAGTGCTGCACCTGGCTCAGTGCAAGACCTGGTATCAACATAGGTTGTGTAGAGAATGGATTGAGAACAGCTCTGAGGAGAAGACTTGTGGGTTCTGTTGGACAAAAAACTTGACATGACCTAGCAACTGGAAATTGCAGTCCAGAAAGTTGACTGCATCCAGGACTGCATCAAAAGCAGTGTGGCCAGAAGGTCGAGGGAGGTGATTCTGCCCCTCTACTCTGCCTTGGTGAGACCCTAGCTGGAGTGCTGCATACAGCTCTGGGATCCTCAGAACAGGAAGGACATTGACCTGTTGGAGCAAGTCCAGAGGAGGCCATGAAAATGATCAAAGGCTGGACCAACTCTCCCATGAACACAAGATGATGGAGTGTGGAGGTTTGGCTTGGCTCTCTGCCAAACCCCGCTGCTGACCACACAGACTCCCCCCTCCTGAGAGAGAAGAAAAAAAGTACGAAACTTATAGTAAAAGTATATATATATATTCACATGCATTACAATTATATGCAATCAAACACTATGAATCTACAAAACAAGAATCCCAAACAACTCCAAAAGTGAAAGGGGGGAAAGGGGGGAAAGGGAGAAAAAGAAGAGGGACAAAAATGGGTAAAACCAAAACAAAACAGACACACACATTCATAAACTCAGGGAAAAACTCAATAAGTAACTAGCACAATAAATTCTCACCAAACTGCCCCCAGGAGAATCAGGTCCTTCCCCTACGTGCAGCTTCTCTGATAGGCCTCAGCTCATATAGATAAGAGTTAAGCCGACAGAGACCTGATGTCCTCCAAGCACACAAAAAGAAGAGAGAGAGGGAGGAAACCTTCCTCCTGTCTTATATACAGCTGATTACGTGAAGGAATGATGTGGAATAGTTCCTTAGTTATAACCTTGTTACCAGGGAAGACCTAGATCAAAACCAGGAAAACTAAACCACCACATAGAGTTGGGGCTGTTCCGACTGGGCAAGAGAATGTTCTGTGGAGATCATATAGCAGACTTCCACTGTCTAAAGAAGTTCCACAAGAAAGGGGAGGATGAACTTTTGACAAGTGCATATAGTGATACAGAAAGGAGTAATGGTTTTAAATTGGAAGAGGGTATGTTTAGGTTACTTATTAGGAAGAAATTCTTTACTATAAAGGGGGTGAGACCTTGGAACAGGTTGTGGATGCCCTGAAAGTGTTCAAGGCCAGGTTGGATGGGACTTGGAGCAACCTTGTCTTGAGGAAGGTGTCCCTGCCCATAGCAGGGGATTGGAACTAGATGATTTTTGAGGTCACTTCCAAGCCAAAACATTCTGTGAATCTATGATTGTATGAAAGACAAGCACCAGAACCTTAGATTCACTTGCTGTAAGGGCAACATGACTTACAAAAGAGACTTCATGGGAAGGAGAGGCTTTCAGACCACTCTTGTTAAACACAAGTCTTGAGAAGGTTTTGTTGTTTTTACATAGGCTAAGGCTCAGAGAAGTATTACTTGGTCTTGAAACAAAGCAGTGTAAAGAGCTCTGCTCTATTTCTTGCCCTTTACCTTTTGTGTCTTACAACATTTTCAAAATACTTTCCCTACTAGCTTTTGCAATAAGATGGCACAGTATGTATAAACACAGTTTCCAGCAACTTTATAATATCTATCACTGATTTCATTGATGTGCAACTCTAACATCGCTCACAAATATGCCTCATCAGCCATGCTTGTTGTGGAGGAAGACTCAAGACAGGAAAATGGAAGTGAAGGAGAAGATGAAGAGGAGGAGCATGAAAATGAAAAGACAAAATGTATCCATGTACCTAGGGAAACTCCAGGATGTGTTTTCAAACTAGCAAATCAACAATTAATATTTAAAGAAGAAATAAAACCCAGGTCAGCAGAAAATGTACTTTGGAAGTGAATATAAAGACAATTTTATTGAAGCTTTCATTCTGCTGACTGTTTTTTTTTATGGATCTTTATTGCAGGATACCTTTAGTTACCCACACAGGTGCATCATTTCAAAAAAACCTTAAAAAATGAAATTTCAAAAGACAATGAATATTTTATCAGTATTCATTAAGACCTAAACAATAATAATGAGACCCATCCAAATCCACAAAACTTGGAACTGCTGCTATGAGACAGAAAAATGCCATAGGGGCTTTGTCAGAGCAACAGAACCATTTATTATTATTGCAACCATGTTCAGGCTGAGAAAAAGTTACTGCTGTCATAAACAGGAGTATGTTGTATCCATCTCATTCTGGTCTATTTAGAAGGGTTAGGGAAGTAAAAATACACAGGCTTCCACCTATTTTCTCCATCTGCAAACTGTTATATTTTGAGCAACTGCACCTGATCCATCATGCCATAGTCTGTGCTGTGGCAGTATCATTAATGCTACCCAGTATGATTTGGCCAGCAGAAAGATATAAATCACTTGGGACCATGAGAAATTAGTGAAGTTTAGAGAAAATCAGCCACTAAAGAAACTGTCACTGTCAGGAAAAACAAAGGAAATGCAATGTGCTGTAAAAACATGTGCATGTTGCCAACGTTCAAAAGAAATGGAAATGGCAATGAACCAATTTCTCCATCATGTAGGGAAATTCCAGTGTAAAGTTATTTTTCATCATTCATGTAACAAAGACCAGAGTCTGTCAATAAAGTCAGAGTGCACTTCTACATCTACTCCTCAAAAAATCAATGTAATGACAAAAACTACCCAAAAAACCAAACCAAAACAAAAAAAAACCCCTCAAATCACAAATTATTAATTATTAAATTAATAAATACTATCTTTAGTACCAAAACAAAGTAGCCATGCTGTTAAATAGTGGCAACTGCTAATAGAAAAGGAAGCGTTTTCTCCCCCACCAACTCTTTTTTCTTCAAATTCCATCACAAGTCACAGGAATAACCTGGAACTTTGTGGGACTTGGTCACACAAGTGTACACTGCATATCACATATTAATGTGATACTTGCTCCTGACCTGGCATTTCTGCAAAGTGCACAAGCTCTTTTCAACACAACCAGCCTCCTGTTGACCATCATGACCTATATATAGCATCTAACTTGCATTCATTACCATGAGTACCGCAGCTATGACACAGGTCCTGAGGCTGTATCTACACCTGCTCATCAATACAGCTCCCATTCATACCTGCAGTAGGTTGTTCGTGCTAGCAGTCAAATCCTCACCCAGCTCACACATTGACCGCAACAGACAGAAGTGAGAAAGCTAAAGACTAAGGGTTTTCTTAACAATTACCACATCAGTCATAAGTGGTTTCACTTGGGGAAGTTCATTTATTGAAAATAAATATATATATATTTAGCTACTGATTGTTGGATATTGTTAATCAAAAACAAAACAAAACCACAAATAAGAGAATTGCAACAGCAAAAAGAAAAAAAAAATAAAACATCTCGTAGAAATATCTCTCTTCTCCACTTCACCAGGTTCAATTTCATCCCTTCACTCTCTATGCCTCTCATCTGTCCCAGTGCTCCTTGCTATGATGCAGGTTACCCTCAGTCCTTTCGACATGGAAGGAAGGAGTGCGAACAGGGGTCTGCCATAGTCAGTACACATCAGTTTCTCTTTCCTCCTCCTTCTTCTTCATACCTTTTATTTCATCAGCGTAGATCATTGGTGGGCTGCTTCTCTGGTGTGGTCTCTGCTCTTCCTCATCTGAACTAAATCTTCCCTCTGAACTTACTCACTCCTTTGACAACCTGCTTTTCTGTATATGATGCCTTCTACCCATTCAGAATATGTTTCCACTGAGGTGCCATCAGTTTTAGTGGTGTAACTGGCTGTGTACTGCAGAGGGCCCACTGTGAAACCAACCACATCCAGGACAACACAGCCCTTGGCTTCTTCCTATGGACACTGTCCCTGCAGTCTCCCACCATGCCCAAAACCTGGTCATCTACACCAAATATGTTGCTAATCAAAACTGAACATCTTCCAATCATCTTCATACTTTGAAAAGTGGGTTCTGTCTCAACCTCTCCTGTTAATTTGTGGATACAACAAGGTTACCACAGTTTTAAGTATGACTTGTCAGACCATCTTTTATTCCTTTTCAGAAATATTTCAGAGTTCAACTTACAGTGTTTTTTGTTATTGTTATAAAATTCTAGAAATCTTCTATGTTAATGTAAAATAAGAGACATATTTTGCTCTTTTTATTTTTTTTTTTTTTGGAAGATGAAGTATTGATTTTGTGCACTACTATTCCTGACCTCAAGTTAGAATGTAAATTGGCACATTTCTCTAAATAAGGTTTGTTTGGAAATGTGACTGTTTATTGCTGCTTTTGATAGTATAAACCATAAATCAAAAGAGAAGATTGCTAGCATTTTTGTAGGTAAATCAGAAGTCTAGAATTCCACAGTAAATGTTTATTTTCAGCCTTTCAGTCTCTACAAATCTGGCACCAGTTCTTTGCCTTATTTGTCTGTCCATGTTAATTTATTCCACTGTTATTGTGGAATAACTCACTTTCTTGAGTAAGGTGAGGGCAAGTTCTTGAATGCTTGGCAGACATACAGGAAGAGTATCATGTGCTACCCTAAGAACAAGATGATAAGATGTCAGCTTCCTCTTCTGATTAAGATTAGCTGAGCTCTTGCATGGTGATGAATAATGGATCAAAGTCTAATATATCTTTTCATGCTGTAAGCTTCTCTTAAAGTTTTTATATTTTCTAAGTACTGAACCTCTAATACACAATTAGTCTGTTTTATTGATACCTGAAGCCAAACTACTTTTTCCCCACTGTTCAAACATTCTGTGATGGTCAATCATAGTAGAAACAATAAGTCAAGATGGATTGAAAAACAAAGAACCAAATTATCTACTTTCAGCTAGTTCAGTCTGCTCATTCAACACCTCACTCACTGGGGACACTATTGTTATAATAATTCCCCATTTAACACACAGACTGCTAAAAAACTACCATCTTCATTTTGAAACTTTGACTGGAGTGTTTTTTTAGACTTTCTGCTATATACCACATACATCTTGAGACAGTCACCTTCATTAAATACTCTAACCTATTGCCAGGGTCCTGTGTGATCTAGCTCCACATTCTTGGAGCTAGACAAGAAATTTGAATTTTATGTTACATAAGTGGCAATACTTGTGAGTCCTGATGTTTAACTACAACAGCAATAAAAGAAAATGCTCATCATCCCCCTTTAGGGGTTTATTATGGTCAAGCATTTGGGCGCAGAGTTTCATGATGCAAACGAGTCCCTTTGCATTGTCTCTGGTAATGGGCATCAAAGTGAAGTGTTTGACATGTTATCTGCCTCCCACATTTTAAGATTACTGGTATTTTGCTTCAGGACTTTTATGTTTAAAAATCTCAGCAGAGGGAGATCAGATAAGAAGGCACACAAAGACTAACTCTGAAGTCCTCATTAAAACCAAATACTGTAATCATGGAAATGAGAAAAATCTCTCTCTTCCTTGCACATGTGTTATCTACAAAATTACTATAAAGACATGCAATATCTAGGAAAAAATAGTTTGAAAACAATTATGACATATTTGGGTTGCAATACAAATAATGTGAGCATCATATCTGTCACAAGTCAACACTTCTTCACTGGTACATGGATTTTCAGCATTAATTTGAAACAAATTACTGAATGGAATCATGGTGATAAGAAGCATGCTGTTTGCTATAGTAGAGCTCTCATTGTCAGCTATATAGTAAGATACTGTCTTTAGGTCTGTACTGTAGGTTTATACTGTAGGTCTCCTCACTTTCAACTACTTTTTCTACTATTTAGTCTACTGTTTGTTCAGAAATTAATACTTTCTAGTTGTACATTTTCATTAAAATTTACATAATTATTTCCAGTGATACTGTAAAAATATCAAAATTGTGTCTCTATACAACATATTTTTTTTCCTAAAGTTC
>JAWWMO010000096.1:35648116-35658878 GCA_035047845.1 Dendrocincla fuliginosa | reverse complement strand
AATTTGCATCTATTCTGTTAGCCACTGTACAATGTGGTCCCAATGACTATTAGCCTCACACGCAGGAAAACATAGCTGGAGAGGAACTATTTAAATTACTTTCATTTCTCAAGGCCATTTTAAGTTTACCTTAAAAAGCAACATCAATTTTCATTTTCATTGCAAAAAAAAAAAAAAAAATCATGGAATAAGGAATGAGGAATGTAAAAACATTATTTCAAAGTGAAAGCCTTCTTGGTCTCAAAATCACATACAGCTATTTAAACTTTTGATTTAGGACAACCTTTTCAGCATGCAAATGATATATGTGAGCAAGGTGAAAAGGATATTTGAGTCACCATTCACTGCAATACTGAAAAGATAGTTATGTATATGTTGATATAATGACTTGCCCCAAAATTGCTTTATTTTTCTGTCACACATAAAAGGTGTGGTGCCCGATTCAGGTTTCAAACACACTTTCATAAGGTAAAACGGTTGTCTAAACAATATTCAATTGACAGTACTTCTTTAATCATCAAAAATTAATAGGCTGGCTATGTTGATAAAACAGAATGCCTGGCATGTTGCAGAACATAAAGGAACATGTCTTTAAAGAAGGCTTGTACCTTTGAATAGTGACTTTTTTTTCTGCAGTGTTTCTGAACAATACCATAGCTGCAAATAAAAAAAAAAAAAAAAAAAAAAAAAGGGAAAAAACTTTAACAAAAAATTAATTAAAGCTTAGATGTGAATTAGGAAAAATCAACTTCAAAATTAAATCCAGCATTTCACAAATAGATATTAAAAAGCATACAAAGATATTTTAAAATGTCTGCTCCTCTTCATATGTTCAAACATCTCAAGTATTTTAAATTACCTCTTCCCCCTTTTTTTTCCTTATTTTTCAACAAAGAGCATATGAAAGTGAGGGAACTTACAAACCTTTGTACTCTTATGGGAGAGTGGAATGTAGTTTGATAGTCCATCAGAACCATAGGAGGCTGATGTTTCTTTTTAACTGGAAGAATAACTGTAGAATACTGTAGAATAACACAGTAGAATGGGCATTGATATTAAGTTTAGTATCCTATACCAGAGAGATGTACCATACAATATTCTACTTAGTGTCTGCTACAACAGATAAAGACATTATTGCAATTATGGTTAAAAATGAGCTCAAGAATATCTACACATTTGAAATGACACTTGCAATACCAGGATGATCAGAATGATTATTTCACTAAATAAAATCATGTTAAGTGTTTATCTAAGAGCTTAAAAGCCACTCACTACAACCTTCTCAAAACCTGGAATTGTACATCCAGAGTCATTCTGTTGCTATCCCCAGGGGCCATCGCATGGACTGAGACTATTTCTCAAACTCCTTTGAGACAGCAGCCTTCAAAAAAAGGTAGCGTTACACAATTTTATCTAGAAAACAGGTGTTTTGCTAGCAGAGTACACAAAATTAACTGACAATCTTCTAATTTGATTCCAGACACTTTCTCAACCTGTAAGGAAAACAGAGAAAAATTTTGACTGAAAGTAGGTGGCATAGTATGTCTGTTTTCAGTTATTCCTCAGCTGGAAAGGCTATAGAGATATTCAAAAACCGTCTGGACACAACCCTGAGTGACATGCTCTAGGAGATCCTACTTGAGCAAGAAGGTTAGACTAGATGACCTCCAGTAGTCCCTGCAACCTTCCCCATTTTGTGATTCTGTGATTCTGTGAAAATGAATTCACTGTTCACAGCACAGACAGGAGAGTTAACTCACCTTGAGGTCTGCTCATGTTTCCTGAATACACTCAATGCTTATGAGGTAATAATTGTGTGACAGTAAGAAGAGTCCTGGGAATACTGATCTCTGTATTTAGCATGGTTTTGTTACATTGATGTTGTAAAAAAATCTGAACTGTTGGTGTCATCCCTTCATTTGCAGTTCTAACGTTTCTTAAGGATAATGGAAAGTCTTACACAAACTTGTAAAGATTAACAAGACAAAGGCCTTATAAATGGGCATTTTATGTGAGCTAAATGTAGGGTGAAGCCTTCAATAATAGTTCATATTTCATGGGGACTTTCATGAAATCATGTCAGTGCCACCTTTCATACATATTAGAATAGCAGTACATTAAAATTCTCAATGTGGCACTGAATTTGGTCAGACTGAAATAGGATTGACATACTGTATGTCTGACATACAGATAACCAGACTTGATGAAGGTGAAACTAGTTTTCAGGATCTGAACTGTTCGCTTGATAGATTTCATCTTAGAAGTCATGTGGCTTAATGTTTCCTGCATGGGCTGCAGCTGTCATGCAAACATGACCTTATAACACATTGTCAGGAGCTCTCTAGAGAGCTTACAGAAATCTAAGATCTTTTCATGGAGTATAAAGTTCCATCTGTAATGTGAATATTTGATAAGCAGTTCATCTTCTTCTATCTGTCCTTTTCATTTTCAGAAAGTTAATCATCTCTGCTCCACTGAATCCTGTGTCAAAATGAGCTGGTTCCTCAGAAGTACATCAGGTGTCCCCACATCACTGAGCCACCAAGGACAGACAGGTTTTGTCACCCATCCCCAGACAGCAGCATGGATAGGAGCAGCAGTGTGTTGTGCTGGTCAGTCCCTTTCAAGGTGGTGGACTTCCAGGTATCAGGATAAAAATCCTCTTGAATCCAGTTTGGGCTCAGATACAGAATATAAACCATTTTTCCTCTTGAAGAGGTGTTGTGATCAGGTGGGCTGTGCTATGTATGAAATCTGCTTTTCCCACATAACCTCCATCCATAATCTCAGTATACTCCAGAACAATTTCAGGCAATGACAAGTTTCATGGATTATCACAGCAGTGCTTTGTTACACCTTTAGCTCTCAGCAGTTTGCTGTCTAAGTGTCTGTCCCCACACTGTCAGGGGTGACCTTAGCTTTCACACCACACCAATCAAATCTGTACAATTGTTTTAGCTGCCTCTGCTATTTATACTGAAATAACACAACAAGCTATCAGTTTCTACATTCACATACACAAAAGTCAAGCCACAGCACTTTATGTGGCCTACAGTTTGCTAGTCATTCACTAACCTCTCCTGCATGAATTGCTCCTGAATTTAATGCAGGAACAATTTAATTTTTTTGTGAGAAAGAACAGTTTGCCCCAGCATCTGCTATTTCACAGAGGAAACTCAAGAGAGACTCCCTGAGTTACAGAAACCCATTCCTAGGTCAGATTTAACACAACTCAGTATTTCTGGCCCAATGAGTCACCCTGAAGGGGTGAAGAATCTTTCTTTCATTGCTATAGCTATTTGACTGTATATTGGTTATCTGCATTTGCAGCTATTGAAAACATTTTTTTTTCAATTTCTAATTATTAGATAGGTTAAAAAAGGCAGGGGGGAGGGGATGAGTGGGGGAAAGGAAGGATGAAATACCAATATTCTATTTCCATGGAAGGATGAAATACTAGTATTTATTTTCATACTTAAGGTCTGACATCATAGTTTAAACAAGGATGCTGACTTTAGTGCAAACAATAGATAACACTGCATAATATGGCACATCATGGAGGGGATTGTAATTGCACTGTTAAATTTTACAAATGATGCTTCAAAAGTTAGACCTAAGCACTAATGTTTTTTTTTTTTTTAATTATTCTTTTAAATGTAGCCAAAGGAAAGTGCTCTCAAATACATCTTGCTGGACAGCAAAGTTTCCTTGCCTTAGCTGTTCTCCTCACAATTGTTTTCTAGTGACAGTGCAATTTTGCTGGAGTGTGACAAGTTTTTTTTTGCCATGTGAGTTGTGTTCTTCCAAATATGAAGACAGGAAAATGTCAGTGTTTTATCTCCTTCAAGGGTTTGATGCAACCCATGAAATTAAAAAAGTGAAACACTTCTCCACCTTGACTCTGAAAGAAGACAGCCATCTATCTACACAGAGGCTGAAAAACACGCTATGCCATATGCACTGTACAGAATCCTCTTACACATTCAATATCTGCTAAACATTATTAAACAAGCACTAGCTACACTGTGCTGTGATGACTCCTGTTAAGTTTTAACAGGAAGCAAGAGCTGTCTTTTTCTGCATTTGAAAGCAGGTAAAACAGAAGAATGAAATGATATTTGATTTCCAGTCTAGCCTATAGCAGTGACAAAAATGAGACCAGTGAACTCATCTAAAATTATTTTGGAGCAACCTTGAGGCAAAAAAAATAACCAAGATTGAAGAGCAGAGTTAAAATAAAGCTAAACTTCCCATTAGTCTCACAAGCTGAAAGACACACTTCTGCCTCCTAGACACCCTTTAAAATGACCATTTCTAGTACAGTGATGTACACCCAGCAAGATTTACTAGGCCTTTTTTTTACTATTTAATTATACAGATTATTTTTAACACACTACTGGATTTTCCATATCCAGTTGCAGAAATAACACACAAAACAGTGCACTTGACCACAGTTGTCTGAGATGTTAAAATGTTAGTTCCCTGTAGGAGAACAAAGTCCAACAGCTACTGAAATTCAGCTCTTCTAAATTAAAAAACAAAAGAAAACACAAAATAACCCCAACACACCTTCACTCAAAAAGCAAAAAAAACCCCAAAAACCTCTCAAAAAAACCCCAACCCCCAAATTAAAAAACAAACAACCAAAACAAAAAAAAAAAAACCACAACAACAACAAAAAACCCCACACCAAAAACTATGCCAGGAGATGATGAATACTTCTAAAAATTATTTTTATCCATATTTCAAAACATTGACTCCTAGATTGTCACATGAAAAAATCAATAGGTAAAAATTGGGTTGGACAATTGAAATACCCAGTGAGCCTGGTGCTCAGACAGGTTAAAATTCTTCTGAATCAGTTAGGATATTCTAAACAGAACAGCTGCAATAAAATGCTCAGGAGAAGAGGGAATTGAAGCACTGGCTAAAGGCAGAAGGAGCAAACACTGCTAATTCAGCCATTTTGTCTGATTATCTGACCTGCTAGGTCCTGATGGTCCTGATAGAACTAATCTCACCCTTGAAAACTGTTTTTCTTGTGATATACTGTCAAATCCTCAATTAGTTTTTAGAAATCTCTAATGCATCTTCACTGTATGTTGGTCATATCAGAACTGTGGTGTTTAGCCAGATGCATACCATTAAAATCATATCTCTACAGTACAGGAACCCAGGAGGTCCCACACTAAGTTAAGCATGCTGAAGTAAAGTTTCTTATATCTCTAAATGCAAATCAGTTTACTGCTTCTCAGTAGCTCTTCCAGTGTTGGGTTTTGGATTCAAAATGACAATAATGTTGATAACATAATGATATTTTGGTTTCTGCTAAGTCATGTTTACCCTAAGTCAAGAACTTTTCTTTATTGTCTCATGCTCTACCACTGGTGAGGTATGCAAAATAAAAGTGGAATGGGACAAGTGACCTGAACTGGCCAGAGAGATAGTCCATGACATAGTGTATATACTCTCTAGTATATAGACCAGAAGTGAGGCTGAACTGGGTTCAGGAATGGGGTCTGGCATCAGTCAGCAGGTGGTGAGAAATTGTACTGTGCATCACTTGTTAGGGGTTATTTTCCCTTCCCTTTTTATTATTATCAGTATTATTATTCACTATTATTATTGTATTTTACTTTGTTTGCAATTATTAAACTGTTCTTATTCTCAACCTAGAAGTTTTACTTTTGACTCTTCTCCCCACTGCACTGGCGTGTGGAGAGAGGAGGATTGAGGGAGCAGCTGTGTGGTGTTTATTTTCCAGGTGGGCTTAAACCATGACAGCATCCTAAAGAAAGATACAAGAGTTGACATATGACAGTAAGATATTGATCAGAAAATTTTTTAATGGACCTGCTTCATATCCTTCTCCCTCTTTCATTTCTCTCTTTCTTCCCACTATATATTTAAATACATATACAGTACGAAATTAGACTGCTGTGTATACATGAACACAAATGCATGTGTGGACACAAAAGCATACCTGCAAAAAGATAGGCCCAGTGAAAAAATCTGAGTCCACTGGTGGTTTTATTTGCTTTGTTTTTATGTCTCACCTGGGAAAGGGATTCAAATAAATGCAACCACTCAGAAGCAATGTACAGAAAGCATTAACTTGAGTCAAATATTGTGAAGTTAGAGTTGTGTAAGCTTCTCTAGATGTTTCTATCAATCTGCTTTAATATCAGCTTACTGACCTACAATACATCTTCAGCATTTTTCTGTAGAAAACTGGACTATGTGGACTACACAGCCTGGACTGCACTGGCCTGCAAGGGCTTCATCATTTACAAAATAAAGAATGCAAAAGCTAAACCTCAGCTTCTCAAACAGGAAAATACAACATGTGCAATAGTATGTAAATATGAAGAAGAAATAAAAGATTTTTTCTGTGGAATGCACATCTAATAAAACAGAACCAGGACAGAAGAGCAAGGAACAGAGATTTTTATTTTCATGTCAACCAACTGCAGTGTGATTGTATTTGGAAGCAGTAAATGACAAGTGCAGGCTTTACACTGACTGTTGCTGTTAATCTGGTTTGGATATCAATTAACTGCAATCACAGATTTTGTATTGCTCTGACACATTTATCTATGTGAGTGCTAAACACCATAAATATAGATTAAAATACCTTCAAGCTGTTGTTAAATTAACTTGATAGCCACTTGGAAATGTGAGCCACGAGAGAGGGAATTTTTCCTCCATTTTCTTAATTAGTCACAGAGTTGGGTAGCTGTCAAATGAGCCACCTGATTTTGGCTAACTTAACTCCTTGGGCACTTTTTTGCAGAAAGCCCACAGCTACCTGGTTTTGAACAGTATTGTTACAGAATCACAGAATATGCTGACTTGGAAGGGACCCATAAGGATCACCCTTAGCCCTGCACCACTCCCAAGAGTCACACCACATGCCTGAGGTTATCATTCAAATGCTTCTGGAACTCTGGCAGGTTTGGTGCCGCGACCACATCTGTGGGGAGCATGAGTCATGCTGAAGAGTACCAGCCACTGGTGGTTGTGACCTGGCTGGAGACTTGACCTCTCTCCAGCCACTTCACTATCCAAAGCCTGTTATATTCTACAGCTGAAGCAGATTTGCTATGCTAAATGCATACTGACTGCCCAGGGGCACTCAAGGGATTAATGAGTAGTTTTGTAGCCAGACCAACCCAAGAATCCCATGAATAATCAATGGTACTTGAGGCTCTTTGGGTAATTGAATTGCAAACCTAGTAATAACCAGAGATGCATCAGCAGCAGAATTATGCTTATGCCTGACTCTAAATGTACAGACTAAAGAAAAAAACAAAAAAACACCACTGTTTGTGAGGATTATTTATCTACTTCTATACCTATACTAAAAAAGTAGAATCTATAAATTTGTGAATCTGATTAATGTTCATCCTCCCTGAGTCACCCTCTAATTGTGCCTAAACCGTGTGATTCTACTACACCCAGTGGCAAGACTAGGAAAGAGGTAGAACACAGTAAGATTATATATATTTTTTTAAAAGGTGGAAGGAAATTTTAACATTAGAAAACAGATTTCAATGAGTTAGTCATGGCTAAGCAGATAAACAATATCATGACTAAATGTTTCTGTGTAGAATCATCTCTAATTAAGTCTTTTACAATAAGTTGTCCTGCAAAAAGTGTAAAGCTGAACCAATTACAAAGTCAGACTTCATTTCTTTGTAAAATGTTTGATTAGAGCACAGGTAAGTCTTACAAGTTGATGACTAGGTGAAGATGGATTTTCTAATGCATAATTAAAAGTAGTATTGAGAATCAACTATTATTTTTCCCCCTTGAACAATGACATCCAAAGGTCAAATAGTTAAATCATCTGAAACAAACAAGAAGGAAGAAGAAAATCAATCACAATTATCTGTATATTTAACTACTGAAATATCAAGTGTGGCTTATTGTAGTGGGTTGACCCTTGCTGTACACCTGGAATCTACTAAAGCCTCTCTATCAGTCCTCTCTGCAACTGGACAGAGGAGAGAAAATATAACAAAGGGTTCATTAGTTGAGATAAGGATCATTGTAAGACCCTAAGCCTCAAGCAATCAGCTCACACAAAGAATTTTACTCTAAAAACTATACAAGACTCAAAAAATATGCCTGCCAAATTTTTAGAAGAGTCCTCAGTTCTTAAAACACCTTAAGAGAGAGCACGTAGGAGAAAAGTTTCATACGTTTACTCAGAGGCTTTTTTTTTGTTTGTTTGTTTGTTTTATTTTTACTGGTAAATTTTAGGAAATAAGATTACTTGCCAAAAATTTGGAAGGTAACAACAAAAATAAAGCATTCCACAAAGCATTGACTTAGCACATGTTGACCCATAAAACTTAGCAAATCAACCCATCCAGTCTCAAGCTACCTAAAACATTAAAAAAAGATTAAGGGAAGAAGTAAATAAAGAGGAAAAGAGATAAAAATTGACTACTACCCAAGAGTCCTGTGCAAGCTCAGCTTTTGCATGCCCAGGTGATAGGTTGTGAACAACATGAAGGCCACATGCTGCTACTTTAATTTGCTTTGATTGCCCCTCCCAGACTGGGCTATCCCTTCCTACACACACAAACGCAGACACACTTGAGTTAATCTGAGCCAATAATTAGTATAATAATCCAGTGTCTCACAACTGGGAGACGTCACTCACCAATTACCATCATGGACAAAACAGACTCAAAGTAGGGGAATTAATTAATTCAATGCTTACTAAATAAGAGCAGGACAATGAAAAGTAAAATACATCTTAAAAACACCAAACACTTTTCCCTATACCTCCCTCCTTTCCAAGGTCTATGTCCTCACAGCGCTGCAGAGAGATGGCAACTGGGAGTTAAGATCAGTTCATCACAGGTTGTTTTCTGCCACTGCTCAGAGAGAGGAGTCTTTTCCTTGTTCCAATGTGGAGTTCCTCCCATGGGAAACAATTCTCTCTGAACTTTTCCAATGTGAGACCATCTCAAAGGAGACAATTCTTCATGAACTGTTCCAACATGGGTCACTACTCCACGGGGTGCAGTCCTTCAGGCACAGCCTGCTCCAGTGTGAATACCCTACAGGGCCACAAGTCCTACCAGGAAAACCTGCTCCAGAATGGGCCTGCCATGTGGTCAAAACATCCTTTGGCCATCCACCTGCTCTGGCATGGGCCTCTTCCATGGGCTGCAAGTGGATTCCTGCACCACTGTCATCCTCCACTGGCTGCAGGGGCACAACTGCTTCACCATGATCTTCACCATGGGCTGCAGAGGAACCTCAGCTCTTGTGCTTGAAGCACCTCCTCCCCCTCCTTCTCCACTGACCTTGGCATCTACAGAGTGTTCACATATTCTCACTGGTCATAATTTTAATCTGCACAATACCTTTTTTCTCCTTCTTAAATATGTTGTCACAGAAGCATTACTATCATTCTTGATTGGCTCAGCTCTGGCCAGTGGCAGGTCCATTCTGGTGCAGGCTGGCATTGGCACTGTTGAATATGGGGGAAGCTTCTGGCAGCTTCTCACAAAAACCTACTCTGTGACCTCTCTGCTACTGAAACCTGGCCATGTAAACTCAATACATGTGGAAAAGTTGAGGGATTGTTAGTGGTGGGACATCACCTCTTTAGACAGAGCTAAGATTTTAGCACAGAGCTTGTCACGTTTCACTCAAGCGCCAGTGCAGCTGTCATAGTATGATTGGTTCTCCTCTTGATTATTTTCAAAAGTAACAATGTCTTGATTATTTTCAGACACAAAAACAGGTGTCACTTTTTAATCATTAACAAGGGGTTTCTCCCATATTCATATTTCCAGTGGTTTGTAGCCACGCTCTAACACAGGATTCTCCTTTTGATCAGGTAAAGCAACAGTCACATTTGACTTAACCAAGCAGCTCCCACACTGAATCACACAGAATCACAGAATATGCAGAGTTAGAAGGGATCCACAAGCGTCATTGAGTCCAAATCCTGGCCCTGTACAGGACCATTCCCAAGAGTCACACCATGTGCTCAAGAGTGTCATCCAAATGCTTCTTGAACTCTGCCATGCTCGGTGCTGTGACCACTTTCCTGGGGAGCCTGTTCCAGTGTCTAACCATCTTTGGGGAGAAGAACTAACCTAAACCTCTCCTGACCAACTTCAGGCCATTTCCTTGGGTCCTGTCACTGGTCACCACAGAGAAGAGATCAGTGCCTGCCCCTGCTCTGCCCCTCTTGAGGAAGTTGCAGAATGCAGTGAGGTCTCCCCTCAGTCTCCTCTTCTCCAGACTGAACAGACCAAGTGATCTCAGCTGCTCCTCATAGGGCTTCCCCTCAAGGTCCTTCACCATCTTTACTGCCCTCCTTTGGACACTCTTAACAGCTTTATATACTTATATCGTGACACCCACAACTGCACAGAGCACTCAAGATGAGGCCACCCCAGTGCAGAGCAGAGCAGGACAATCCCCTCCCTTGACCAGCTGGCGATGCTTTGCCTGGTTCCCCCCAGGACACAGTTGACCCTCCTGTCTGCCAGGGCACTGCTGACTCAGATTCAACTTGCCATCCACCAGGATCCCCAGGGCCCTTTCCATGGCACTGCTTTCCAGCATCTCATTTCTCAGTCTGTACATACATCCATGGCTGCCCCACCCCAGGTGCGGAATCTGGCACTTCCCCTTGTTGAACTTCACCTGGCTGGTGATTGCCCAGTCCTCTGATCTGTCGAGGTCTCCCTGCAGGGCCTCCCTGCCTTCCAGGGAGTCAACAGCTCCT
>JAWWMO010000096.1:35525586-35536246 GCA_035047845.1 Dendrocincla fuliginosa | reverse complement strand
AATGCAGTCTCATATGAATTCTGTTCAACTGGGGGGAAAAGGAGAGGGAGGTCACCTCTTTTACTAGAGAAATGACTGAATGAGTTATGATCAGGCACGTATTACTGTTTTCACCAAAGAACATATACATGGCACATCAGAATAAACTTAAAATAAACTGCACAGCTTTATGAAATGTTCAATTTTTATATTTACACTATAATTAGTACAAAATTGCCTTTTAAGTTTTCTGTAGCACAAGACAGTATCTCCTGGACTTGTTACCCTAGTATGTTAAAACAACTACTTTGAAATATGATAAAGAAATCTAGGAATAGTTATAAAGAATAAGACACCATTTTCAAACTATACATAGTGTTTGCTTTTGCTTCTAAAAAGGTACTTATATCCCCAAAAGGTTTTTAATTTTAAATAAGCAGGGTGGGCAGGGAGGGTGCAAAGGGGAAGACTGGTTGTCGATACTAAAGCTTTTACTGTAGTAAACTAAATATATTTACAATTTATACAAATGTTTGACCTTCAACGAAAATACAAAAACGTATCACAAGATGCAAAACCAGGAAACAAGTTCTTCTCAGACACTGCTGCTCTACACAGGACAGAATTCAACTTGAACTGCAAGGAACAGAAAGGTATTTATCCCCCATATTCAGGCAATGAGAACAATTTGTATGAGGTCATAAAGAAAGAAAAAAATAAAAGGCTGCAACATTCTTCAGTAGACTTGGCTTTTAAAAACTATGCCAAAAACCTAGGCTACATCAGTCCATCTTGCCTCTGTGTTCCTTCTGGTCCATGTAGCCAGTACTTAGTTGCTGGATGTTGCCTTCTATTCTGACAAATTGGAGTAGTTTTTATGGCAAGGTCTGGAACCTCAACACTTTCGTTCCTTTTAAAAGTCAAAACCTTCCTACTTCTACAATTAAGAACAATTTGGACCCAGTTCAACTTCTAAAAGTTATATCCCCATCATATTTTTCAGTAGATAACTTCATAGACTGTAGCTTTTTTGTCTCCAGAGCCAGTGACTATGTACTTATCATCCACAGAGATGTCACAGCTAAGCACTGACGAAGATTCTTTTGACTAGAAGAAAAACAGAAATATATTACATCATTAAAAAAATGTCTGTTACCCTCATCTAAAAATCCCATTTTGGGTATTTCACATATGTGAAAATATCTGAAGTCCATTCTTGGGACGCTGGGTGTCCTAATTTTTTCTTTAAAAGCATCATCATCCTCACCTGAAAGATACTGGCTCCGTACGGAGTTCTCCATGCATTAAGAAGGTTATCTTTCCCAGTACTCACAAACCATTTACCTAGAATATAAACCAGCAGGATTATAAACCAAGAAATAGACAACTGACACATTTTGGGTTTTCAATGCACATCAATGAAATCTGTGAACTAATTAACATTATAAAAGCTCTCACCACTAAACAACATAGTACTTTTGCTTATAATCAATGTGGACACTCATGCTTTTGCAGTGTGTTACATACTAGGAAATCCCTAGACTCTGTAAACAGAAACAGGTTTTTACACATGAATCAATCCTCACAGCAGCCTTTAGAGAAACAGATGGTTGTTTGTAGATAAGTGCATTTGAATTCATAAAGCAGAGATATTTATTCATTACTTAAGCAACTGAGATACTAAATAAGTTTTGATTATGAAATGAGCTGTGACTATGCAACAACTAATCAGCAAAACACAAATTAAGAGCCCTGACCTCCAGTTCTATATTCAGGGCAACTTACCACAGTAAGCAAACTTGAGTGACAATACGCAACTCTCATGAAGGTGCAGTTGATATTTGTCTGGTTTATTTACATGTAGCACTTCTACATTGCTGCTCTCCATTCCCACAGCTAGCCATTCACCAGTAGGACAATAACCAAGGGAAAATATCTGAAAATTAAACCACATTTACATCTTTTATTTTCTTTCCGAAAGATAATTCTTTTTTCTGCAGTTAAAATTAATTAGGAGAGGGAGCAGGGGAGAGAGAGCGAGAGAGAGAGAGAGAGGGAGAGAGAGAGAGAGAGAAAGGCAAATTTGTATAGTTTAGTAGCAAGACTGCAGTTCAAAATTCAAGTAACTAAGTAACTGCTGTTCTTACGCATTAATTTAGAAAACTAGGAAAAGAAAGCAGTGTGAAGCTATAATTTTGTTCTGGAATCTAAGCATATGAGAAAGCTTCAAAATATTGTGTTGTGATCAGCTAAAAGTAAGAGAGGGAGCCACCTGCCAGTTGCACTGGGCTCAGTCTCACCTCTCATCTGAAATGTTTCCTTCCCATTGCACACAGTACCCCAAGCTGTAGGAAAATCCTGCTACCTGTGATGTGAAGTCATGCTGTTGTAGCTGTCTCCCCTCTCTCAAGTCCCAGGATCTGACAGTGTTATCCAAACCGCCTGTCCAGAGCTTGGTACCATCATTAGAAATGTCAATACAGCTGGCTCCGTCTGTGTGGCCCTGGAATTGCCTGATGAAACAAACAAGATTGAATAATGATTTCCTGCCAGAATTCAAGGTAAACACTGTTGTGGTGTTAGTTTTGGACTCTGTACATGTGTGTCATCTCTATTGTGTCTGCAGATGAGCAAGAATCAGCCGCTCTCTTATTGAGCATTAAATACCAGTATTACAGAACCATTTTCCAGGTGATAGAGGAATGAATTGCATCATGGCTAGCTGAATAAAGTCAAATCTTTTCTATCAGGTTTCAAAAAGCAAAAATAAATAAATAAATAAACAAACCACCGTACTATAGTTAAAACCACTAAGGCAACTCAGATTAAATCAAGTGCTTAGGGAACAAAACTTCCCATTTCAGAAAAGAGCTTCTGTACTTTTCTCTGGGTGCCAAGTCAAGAAGATAAATAATAAGCTGATATTTATAGAAGGGAATCCAGACAGAGAAAGGTGCATTCTCTGGGGCAGATTAGAAAAATCTAAATGGTGCAGTTTGTTTTATAACCTTCTCATTAGCAAATCTCAGCTTTCAGCAATCAGGCCATCTCAGGTATTTCTTAACCCTTTGGCAAAAGTATTCTGAGGCTCCTGCATTCTTCATCAGCAATCAACTTTTGCAAAGTCCTGCATCTCAGTGTGAAAGGTGGAGGGCAGATGGGGAAAAGACAACTAGCTTGGGAACGAAGGGTATGAATCACTAAGAGCTGCCATGGAAAGGTCATGCAGCGCATTTTGTTTTGTAGCTCTGGTCTCAAAATTCCACGTGTCAGCAATATCAGCCAGCAAGTGGTAGGAACACCTACAGGAAACATTTAAAAAGCAAGACAGTCATGGATGGAGAGAATGCACCTTTACAGGGACTAAGCATGTAGAGGGCAAACTGAAGACTTTATATAACTAAAATTTCCACAGAAAGTAAAATTTACATTCACATTAACACAACTCTGCATATAATTTTAAGCTAATTACTGATACACAGGAAATCTAATTGAAACACAGCAGACTAAGCCTATTCTTTAGTGTTTGTGTTCAGAAATTTTAAGGAATCATGGCCTTTCCCAAAATAAACTTTCTCTTCTCAAAATACTCTAAACCACTACTACTTTGGCAAGCATAAATTTAAAAATTTGTCTTCTAGTTAACCCCTGTGCTTTCCTAAGGAACTGCAAGGATCCACACTTTCAACAACTTTTGTAAGATTAATATTACTACTTAACATCACTAAATAAGAACTGAAAATTCTCTTTATTATTTAGCAAGGCTTAAAATAAAGGAAAAGAACAAACCTCAAAGAGGTCCCGAAAAGGCATGTTTAGTCTATGCCGATCACAAACCAGCAGAAATGCTGCTTGTAGAAATCTGCAGACCAATCCCAACTATTTGAAACCACAGGAACTTTTACACTGTCTGCAGCAGATTATCAACCAACCCACGAGACTCTGAAAGCACATCTTCCAAGACTAGGCTGAAGCTACCAAAACTAGTTTCTGCTCAACTTGGGTGCAAGTATCTGAATAACAGACACTATTTATTTTGCAGTCATGAATCCTGTTCAGGGAGATAAATACTTATGTAGCTGTCCAAAGAGTAACTTCTATTAAAATTTTCAGTAAACAAGTAACGACTCACCTGACTAATGTTTGATTGTGCAGATCCCACACTGCAATGTTCCCATCACTGCAGCAGGAAAAACACACCTTGGAATCAGGGCTGATAGCCAGTGCATAGCAGGCAGGTGCTGAGGATGTCAGCTCTGCTTTTATACGAGGCGTTGGTGCTGCCAGGTCCCATATGGATAATGTGCTGGCTTCCCCGCCAACTATGAGGGTGCATCCATCAGGCAGCAATTTACACGAGCGGATGTAGTTATCTCTGTTCTGTACAACACAAATCACCTTAGTTATGCTAATACATGCCTGCCAGTAATGACCACTAATATCATTCTGACTGCTTCAAAGTTTTAAGTAGTTTGCTACTTTTTCCATTACCAAAGTACTGAAGAGGAGCCAGCAGATTCTAGAAGGTTTTAAACACCTACTTCTCATCACTAATTAGAATGCAGCTGCAGAAATTAAAACTGCAGACTCCTATTGCTACAGTCTATGCTGTTTCAAACCTGATGAATGGCAAGTTTTCTACGTCATTACACAAAAACAGAGACAAAATGAGCTTGCATTTCTGCAAATGCACTCCATAAGTGAAGGTCAGCAACAGTAGAAACATTAAAGCAAATGATGTTTCATTTGGCATTTACACAACCCTATATGAAAATGTGGTTCATCTCTTGCCCTTTAGCTTTTGGAGTTTTTCTTCCATATATTATTTTGCATTCACTGTATTAAAGTTGAAAAATTAAGTACTCCCATATTGGTCTTGTATTTACACTGGTCCTCTGCTGTTCAGGATGATTCTTACTGTACTTATCAATTTCATATTTGTGATAGTATTGCTGATTTAGAGGTACTATGGGAGAGTTAGCAACAGAAGACATTTCTACTTTCACTTACAAACTTGCTTGACTGGCAGCAGTTCTTTAGGAAACGGATGGTTAAGATCCGTAACTCAAAACACAGGAAAAAACACTGCAAGAAGTAGTTAACAGCATTCTTACTCCTATATATATATATATAATTTTTTGAGGGGGAAAGGAACAGTAAACAAGGCAGTGGAAATGTTGGCTTAATCAGTCATTACTCTTCCAGAACTAAAATGAAGGCTTTCCATCCAGAAAAGAATACCTATTCAACTGCACTGTTACTACTAGGCAATTCACAAAAAGATAAAAAAGGGTTAAATGGTGAAAAACTCCAAACCAAAACAAAAACCCCACTGCATTTACTTGGACCAACAGTAAAGCTAGAATTATTTTTATTCAGAATACATTTTGCTATGCTTTACATTTAAGTCTTCTCAATGAGCATTGCACAAACATCCATGCTGCTTCTGAAGAGAAGCATTTTTTAGTCAGCCATTACTTTTTTTGAGTTAACTTTTCAGCTACCTGTACTACTGCACCCAGTCCCTTTTGTATCCTGAATATGTGAAAACAACCAACCTATCCAACTTGTGGATCATGAACAAAAGTATAGCAAGACTTAAAAGTGACCATGGTACCTTGTCATATTATTTCACTATCTGGTTGTTACCATATTACAAAATATGAAGTTGTTGCTCCTTGTGTGAGTGAAACACCTAGGCAGGTTCTGTGCAGTCCTGCATAAGCCAAACTACATTCCTTTTAAACTTATGCACAACATCAGCATAATGGGGAGGGAAAAGGGGAGATCAGGTGCACATTCTACTCAGAAATCTGACCTAATCTGTTATTTGACCCTCAGTGATGACATTTATCCCTAAATAAACCAGCACTATTCCCCATAACTCCACCGGTAACATGCTAAAAAAAAGACACCAGGAAACACATCTACCTGCTATTTCCTTGTTTCCTTGTCATGTGAACAAAATCTAGGCAAGGACAGCTATTTCCTTATTGAGTCTTCAAAGAGAAGCTACCCTCTTCACCTACCAGGCAATCCAGCTGAGAGACAGGGCTCTTGTTGCCAGGCTGGCTGATATCCCAGACTTTGACACACCCCTTCCCACCCGTGTACACATGTCTCGTGGGGTTGCTGATGGTAACTGCACACACAACTTCCCCATGGTTCAGAGTGTTGATCTGACGTGCGTGGCGAGGGATCCCTGGACCGATGAGGGCATCAGGGGGGAAAGGAACTGGCTGCATCTGTCCATCTGCAGTAACGTGGAATGAGTAGGCTCTTTTCAGGAAGAGAAAGATAGAAGATATAGCAAACAAAAAAAATCAGCCATTACAGTACTGTAATGCAAGAAAATCACAGTATTTTTTATTTTAATTCTTTGCCAGTCATCTTTTCATGAAAACCAGAGATACAGTGCCAAATAATACAGGCATATAAAACCTCAGAGTGAGATAAGGATTCACAATAGAAATTTTCAGCTTGCCTCACCTAAAGTATTTGTACAATGGGGATGCACATTAAATTCTATCCTTAAATCTACAGCCCAAAATCATGGCTGCTATCCCTCAACCACATGAGTAATCAAAAGATCTTCCAGCCCCTGGTTTCTAGCCAGAAGTTCCAAGTCTCAGCACCACAAGTCCTACAGCAGCAGTCCAACTCTTTCATCCTTCTTCCATGAGGCTTGCACCTATTGCCTTGCAGTAGCACTTGCCAACGACAAAGTTTTGCTTGATTTCTGCACCTTAGCTTTAACATCACCACCAGCTGTGTTCACATGCCCCTCTTTCCATCTAGTAGCTAATGCTTTGAAGAGAAAATAAAAACATGTGGAGTGGTTGTTCACATCTTTTCTCAAGAAAGCTGCTATCATGTTCTCGTAAGTGTTTTCCTGAATAAGTATCTTTGAAAACCTGAAAGGCTCAGTGGCACTTCTCTTGGCACTTCTGAAACACCTTTTATTTCTATTCAGTGCATGATTTCAAGCATAAGGAAATTTGAGTGTTGAGGAACTGAAATCCCAGCACTGAAAAAACCCCATTCCTCCTTAGGAAAAATACCATGAAAAAATTATTTCTTTGTGGTCACTAAAATGTTGAAGTCAGCTCTACTCAAGGACAAAGTCATAAACACCAACTCATAAAGGTTTCAGGTTCAGGGATTTCTTTGGTTATTTTAAATAACAACGAAAATACTAATGCAAAAGACTGGGTCTTGTTATAATAGTGAGCTCCTTGTTTGTTGCTTCTGTTTTAAGCACATCCATAGCTCATGTATTTCATGCTGCTGTTACAATGCTGTTGTTACATTAACAACATTGTTCAAGATGTCAAGAAATGGTGAGATATGAATATTCATTCTTTTTTTTAACTAATGATCTGCCATCATTAGTAAAATCACCCTAGTGATAGTATCACCCTAGTGATACCTTTGTTTTTCTAATATTCTTCTGTTCAGAATTTCCTTTCTTTTCCAAATCTACTTTCTTCCTCAGAAATCTTCAGTCACTGTAGCTCAACTATTAGTATTGCATTTGTCTTCCAAGAACCCAGCAGTAGATATTTCTATTTAATTTCTTATTCTGAGTAATAAGCTAGTATTTTCAAAGTATGTTACTATATGTTCCCAAGTATCACACAGTTTGAAATGAAGGAACAAGCAAGATGCCTGGATCTGTAACAGACTTCTCCCTGGAGCAGAGCAGAAGATATTGCTTTGAAAAAGAGTGAGAAGAGGAGAGATGAAAGAATTGTACAGTTCTTTTATACAGGAGATAACCGTGGAAACAGTGACTCCATGCAATATCACAGTTTTCTCTGAAAGGAAGGGTAAAACATGGTTAACAGTAACTGTTATTAAACAGAAAACAAATTAACAGTGCATGTACATGCAATTCCTGTCCTTCGTTCATGCTTCACGGTTAGACATATGAGTGGACAGCCTACTCAGAGGATACAGAGAAATAGAGGATGAGCAAGTGAAAAAGATGACAGAACTTATATGTCACGGAAGTGTCAGAAATGGGAAAAGTAAGATAAGAAAGGAAGTGCAGACTCCACATCCTTACATGTATACAAGGCATACAGTGTATCAAATGTATTTTGTCCCATGGGACCTTTTCTATTCTTTGTATGAAGAATTATAGTAATGATAAGGGCTTAACTAGAAACCTACATACTTTCTGTGAAGAGGAGTAGAGACAAGATTGTCCCAAAGTAGCTGTTCACTAAGCAGATCAGACACAGGATGGGAGAGGAAACAGAATAGGAGTGGCAACAAGACTGCTTGAGGCTGAACAACCACTCAGGTTCTTCTAGAGAATCCAACAAAAGAGTCATAGTAATTAAGACACTGAAAGGCTGGGCCCCATCCTGGGCTCCAGATCAAAGTCCGTTGCAGAATATTTGTTAACAGTAAGAGTACACAGAACTACACAACTTTGAAGTCTCAGCCTGCCCTTGCTTTTATCATGGACTGAAGTAAAACAATTAAGCAAGTATTAGGCAATTTCTTCCAGCATGATCAAGAAAGTTAATCTACTTGTCCATGACTTGTTTTGCTTTTTTTAATGGAAGGTTACAGCTTAAATGTTCTGTTCAAAATACCTAAATAATTGTGTTTTGAAATACTTAGGTGTATACACAAAGATTCTCGGTTCTTGCTGAGACGGGTTGTGAAGAAGATGATAGAACTGTTTGCAAGCATTTTGTGTTACTGTAGAATTGTGATGACTCTCCAGCTCTGCAACATCAGAGACCTACCCAGTGTAGGTTTCATCATGCAGTTTTACCAGTATGCCTGTGTTAAAATTGTGGCTATACCAATCACAGAAACAGTTTCTCTTTATCACCATGAGTTGCCATTTGCTTCTAAGACTAATGGATTAGGACCCAGAATGACTGAATTTGACAGCCCAACAAACAGACCAGCAACAGTTTCTTACAAGTCAAGACAGCTTTTTCTACAGTGCAAGTTATCTGCAATCCACTGTAGAACGAAAAGTCTATACTTTGTCAAATCTCTCTGCCAAGACAAGAACACAAAAAAAGTAATGTTCCTGTTTGCTTGAATGTACGTGGCATGTAATGCTAACACCACCATTGCCAGCATACTTATGGTATGGTGGTCTAGTGATTGTATCTGCTACATATAACTTTTTTTTACACATCCCTTTTACCTTTGACAAAATTTGTAACATTTGCCAGACTGACCCTCCCTAGACAACAAATGTCTCTGTCTCCAGAAGAACACAGTACTGGAGACAGCAGTGCAAATGACTCTTTGCAGCTCAATCACTGTTGTCCTTGGTTTTCTCTCCACAGGTCACTATAATAAGAGGACCTACAATGCTACTTCTGGAAAGGACTGTACTTACAGTGCTACGCTTACAGGAGATTCAATTTGTAATGCACTAGACATATTCACAGCCCGCATTCTCAAAATAGACAAGCATTTTCATTGTTCTCCCTCAAAAGAGTCAACAGTCAGTAAAATCTCACAAATTCTTGAGTCTTCTAAAGCTCAAGATATTTCTTAACTGGCACCAACTGACCACCTATCTTTCTCATAGAACTGATAGTGCATGCCAGAAACTGCTGTTTAGCCTCATGACTAGCACAGATTTCTGTCTTGCTCTAAGCACTCTACCTATACAAAAAATACCTATCCAATTATGGGTTCCATGAATATCCATCTTCGGTGAAATGACTGATAGCATTAAGAGATCCCTTTCTTGTGCTTGGCTAGTAAACACAGCAAACAAAGAAAATAGTTTTATGCAAATGCAATTACCATTTAATATAAAGCATTTTCTGTATTTGTACAAAATAACTAAATGTTTAACTTCATACATGTTATCAAATAATTCTATCCAGAGATACAAAGTAGGGACACACACACCTCTTACTTCTTCAATATCGTAAAATTAGCCTTCCTTTACAATAACTCTCATTGTACATTCACTGAACAAGTGTGAAGATCAGTAGAACTAAAACTGAGCAATTCCAAAACAGTATACTACACCTCTCCAAAACCACAACAAAAAATAGTTTACAACTAAACATTGAAAGAATTAGCGTTTACCACATAAAAGTTCCCTTTTCTACTAAGATGAGAAACATGTATTTTTAGCTCTTTCTAATCCCTGGGAAAAACATACTGAGAAATATATTTGTCCTCAATACTACCATTAATTCATAAGTTTAGACACCAGGGAAGAAATACTGTGGACATAAATATTACTACTAATCTTGAAAATCTGTTTTCAGTCCACAGTCCAACTATTAGAAGGCATGATCCACATCAACCAGAAAGACTAAAGACCAACTAAGTACATTGCTAGAAAGACTATGCAAAGCAAAAAAAAACAAAACCAACCAACCAAACTAAAAAATGCCAAACCAAATCAAACCAAGCAAATCACAAAAAATTACAGCAACACACCATAAACTTATAGTCCAGAGCACAGTTACATGCATCAAAACAACAGAATGCAGGACTTAAACACCACATGTCCATCACAACAGGCTAGTAATTTTTTAAGTAAGCTAGTCATTAATAGATCTCAGAACATACAGGGGTTAAAAAAACCTGGGTGCTATCAGAAATGTCTATCCTTTAGAGAGTAGGGAATTAAATTTTCTCTTGAAAGGACTGGGTGAAAAAAACAGTACCAGCACAA
>JAWWMO010000096.1:35481013-35494256 GCA_035047845.1 Dendrocincla fuliginosa | reverse complement strand
ACCTAAACATTAAGAACATCTTTATTGTTCAAGTGATTGTCCACTGGAACAGATTGCCCAGAGAGGTCATGGAGTCTCTCTACTGGAGACACTCAAAATACATCTGGATGCAATCCTGTGCAATGTTCTCTGAGATGACCCTGTTTGAGCATGGAGGTTGGACCATGCTTCTAACCATGGTTAGAAGGAACCATGGTTCCTTCTAACCTTGCCCATTCTGTGATTCTGTAAATACGTTTTTTAGCTTATATTCAAAAATATTTTCTGTTTTCAGATTTTTTAAACAAGAAAAAAAAAAGGTCTTCCAACATGAAAAAAGCTTGGGCTGCTATCACTTAGAATTACATGTCCAGTTACCAGTACAAACACAGTACTTCTGTTGAAATTTAAGATTCCTTTTCCAAATGTTATATACTGTAAATTTTATTACTTTACACCTACAGAACTGAGAAAGTGTTTCCCAATATAATTCAAAGAGCAAATAAAAATTAATATTCAAGGTCACTTATTAACCATTGATTAGTTCCCACATTACCACTACACACTGCAGACATATAGGCCACAAGGGAGGAAGGACTCTACCTTTTCCTTAGCACAAATCTGAACAGCAACTATAACCTTTGCCTTTCTGTCTTGCTGTAAACAGCTACATTTCACTCCCTTTCCTTCTGGCATTTTTGAGGGTAAGCCGAGGCAACAGAATTAGAAAGATAAGAGATAATACACTTCAGATCACTTTTGTAAACAGTAAATGACAGATGATGGTGACCTCACACAAATGATTTGTCATCAAACCCAATGAATAAGCACATCAGCTGGTTTTCCACTAAAGTGATCAACAATTAACTATTTAACAAATTTTTAGCAATATTTTTTTTTAATGGAAGGATTTCTGACATCCCACTGACACAGAGGAAATAATTATAATATAGTGCTGCCAGCATGACTGGTGCTTTCACCAGAGTATATCTGCACTAGCAGTCAAGCTATGCTGTGGAGCCTCTGCAGATCATCCCACTCCATACAGGCAGAGCCCTAAACACAGGATGCAGGGCATTGCCAGCAGATGGAATTCTTCCAGTTCAGTGACATCTTCTCCCCAAGGTGCATTAGCACTCCACGGGTATAGCTGCACCTACACAAGAGCTTTTGTCAACAGATAAGGGTTTCCTTCCCTCCTCTGTGCTTTTAGGCACTGCAAATCAACCTAAAACTCTGCAGGCTGTACCACATGCAGACCTAGTGAAGCATAAGTAACACTTGTACCAGCAGCTATACTGCCAACACAGCAAGCAACCCACAAACTAAAGAAGCTCCTTTGCTCGTATAGCCTTATATATATGTATACCCCCTCACACACATACATTTTATATGATATATACACAATATTTTACATTACATATGAAATACACTATTATACATACTATTCTGGATATGTTACATATATATTGACTGTTTATACATTTATTTAAAAATAGAAAAGATCTTTGGTATGTTTGCACATATAGTTATTCTTCTAAAAATGTGTCTGGCACGGAAACAGTTCCTGCCTCAAACACTTTATAGCAAAAAAAAAAAAAAAGAAAGAGAAAAAGAAATAAAAGCAAGTCAAAAGACCAAGTTTTTAAGGGTCCTTGTATTAATTATATAATAATAATTCAGCCTTTTTCTTTTTTTTTTTTTTTTTTTTAGGTTAAATTATGTCAGCTATTTTGTTTTTCCTAAGGATAAATTCCGAAGAAACAAGGGATGAACAGCAAAGCTGAAGGCAACTGGAAGAAAAAGACGAACAATGGAGGAGCCAGAGCAACCTTTGTAAAGGACAGATGCCATAGGGCAGGAGGACTAGTCAGCTACCACAGAAAAAATGATCCTTGCTCAGGAAAACATGTCTCCACCAAAGGACTTCCCAAACGCTAAGTGAAAGTAACATTCAAACCCACAGTCTACAAGTTACAGAAGATGACCTTAAATTCTCTTGGTCCCAACAAGACAAAGGCTGGGTTTCTGAAACCACTCACACGCATTCTCTGATCACTGGCAGTGTAGGTCAGTTCAAGAACAAAGATTTTCTTTAATTTTAGAAAAGTATATATTGCTTTCTCTGAAGACTCAGATGCAAGCCTCAACTCCAGAAGGAAGCTGTCAGCACACATTGCTTCTGGTCTGCAGAAACTGCCAGCACATTTCTTTCCTGTGGCAACCATAAATTCCTGCTGCTACCCACCTTCTAACCTCAAATCTTTGTATTTGCCTTTTTAGCTACTGTTAGCATACCACCACCACCCAACAACACTTCAAAAGCATGCTCCTGCTGCACAGCAGCCAAGAACAACTAGTTCAAGCATGCACCAATTTGGAAATTATTTACAGATATTACTCTAGGGGGGGTTATTATTATCTTTTATTATTATCTTGAAAAGTATGTATTTTCCTTCCAGACTCTTTTAGTCTACAGAAATTTAACTCTTGCTGAACATGAAAATAGTAACGCTTGAGTAGCTTTTTTGTAAATTAAAATCAAGAAGTTAAAAACAAGATTTGAAATTATATTTATCACCCTTTTGTCCAAGCTACTACTAACTACAAAAACATTTCAGAGACAAAAAATTACAAATTACAGTCTTAAGAAAATCATTACACCGATTTTTATTTACTGTTCCAAGCCACAGGCCAGATTCTTGCAAGTTTCCTCTGTATTCCATAACAACTCTGTCATGCCAAACAATGATCACTTCTGAACATGCATTTGAGCAATCACTTTTGCTAATTCTTGCTTTTATTTCCTTAATACTACTGCTTGTAAGTATTCAATTTGAACAGCTAGTTAGCCAGCAGCTTTATAAATAGTACTGAATGTTTTCAGGCAATTAAGTATTATACAAGACCTTGGTAGTTCAGCAAATACTCTGAAAAAAAAAAAATGCAGTTACTAGATAACAGGAATTCTGCAATAGATACAAACTCCTAAGCATATTGAAAAATTACAGCTAAATGCCGTAAAAACTGTGTCTTTGCTCTGCCTGTAATATTCCCTAAGTTTATCTTAAATGCCTACACTAGCCTCACTCCATACAGGAGTAAGGAAAACAAGCTTCTTTTCTCGTCCTTCCACACAGCCCCTACCTCAATAATTTCTGTTGCTCTTCCCCATGAAAAACCTAGCAGGTTGCTATTTTCTTGTGTATTTCCAATGTTTAATACTTATAGTACTTGCGTCCCCCCTGTGTCTTCCTCCAGTCCCTGTGCACCTTCCTACTCCCACTGACTCCATTGTTGTCACTGTCACTAGAGATTTTGCCAATGAAGTCCACATCACTCCCATCTGCACAGTGACAATTAGTTCACTTCGGTGTATCAGTGTTTGCTTCTCAAAATCTTTCTGGTTCATTTTTTGCACCTCTCTCCTACTCCAAAGTAGGCCAACTTGGAGCCCTACATCACTCAACATATAAACTCCAAACAACTTTCTTAACTCCTATTCACATTGGAATAAGAGAACTCCAGGAATATAATCACGCTTCATCCTTATTCAATTAACTTATTTGCATTCAATTTCTCCCATATGCAGTCAAGCTGAGTTTCTCAACCAATTCATTCCTCCCAAATCTACAGTATTTCACACTACTTTCAAGAACTAAACATCACATCACATTTTTATCTTAGCCTACTGACTCTTCACCTGCTCCAATTCCCCCACTTATCTCTCCTGAAATATAAACACAAAGCAGACAAGTAAGAGAGAAGAAATTACGTTCATCTCTTCAGTTTGTTTCTTTTTATTTATTTAATAATTTAATTTTTGTGAATATTATCCACTTTATCTTCAAACATGGAAAGCTGTTCTGCCTGCATATGCTTTAATCAATAGAGGTGGATTGAATCACTATCTAGAGGAAGTAATCCTTTGCTCAGGATTAAAATGTTAACCTGTGTGCTAATCACATATATGAATATATACATATACATGAATATATACCTACGCACACAGTGCCCCAACCACATTCAAAACCAAACCCATTCCTAACACCCATTTTGTCTTTCCGATAGCACTCCCATACTGTCAGTATAAAAACTCACTGAACACATCTGCTGCAAATTCTTGCCCTGAACTGTACTGCTACAGCGTTTTGACCCAACCTTAATTCCTTCCATTCCACCAAAACTATTCTTTCCAAAGCAGTCTAAAAGAATCATTTGGAGCCAAGTTCACTAAATGAATCAATCACATCTTCAATATCAATCTCCCCTGCTTGACAATAATCTTTTTTTTGTTCATTATTACTACATACACATTTTTCTAATTCTACCAGTTTCCTCTGCACCTCTATTCTGCTGCAAAACAGAAGAGCTTAGAGCTCTACATTCTTCAGTGTGTGCATGCCACCTGCCCAACAACTGCTCAGCAGAAAGTAATCTAGCAAATGGTACCAGCTCACAGTGGATACATCACCTGTTATCTCTTCAGAATCTGCCTTCTTTCTGCATTCACAATTGCAGCTGGATATCTTCAAATTTAAGTTCTAGCTAACAATCTCTTTGCCCAACCATTGCCCTTCCACTCACTTCCTGAAAGCTGTTAGGCTTCACAAATTTGTAACCATACCCTTGGTCTCACCTTTGACCTGTAGCTCCAATATTAGATCTAAGTGAGAGAGCCACCTAAAGATCTTTTGTTTTTCTTTTTGGACAAGATCCAAGATGCAGCTTTTTCGATCCAACTCACAGGGAAACCTTGCAAGCCAAGGGAGGCCTGGCCTGCAATTCAGTTCCGTTTAACTTTTGGATACAATTTTGCCCTCTGCAAAATAACTGAGAATACCTTCTTCTGCAGGACAGTATCTCTATATTGCTGCTGCTCTGAGGTTCTCTATTTCCTCATCAGTCCCTAGTGCACAGGGGGAGGGGGAGCAGATGTCAAATGGAAACCAAGTTTGGTTAACACCATTAATTCATTCATTCACATTTTACACACCTTCTACCAGATTTTGTCTTTTGGGTAGGTCAAGCTACCACTACACAACAATAATGGCTTTCTTTTTTTTTACCTCAAAGCTTATTGGCATTAACAATAAAAATCTGACCATTGTTTGGGGACTGGTATTTTGAGAATACTGGCTGTCATGCTGACAAATACCTTCCTCCCTTGTTTTAGTCTGAAGCCTTTGTATTCTAAAAGCAGCTACCATGACAGAATCCTAGGGTATAATTAACATTTCTATGTATTTTAAAAAGAAGAATAACCCAGGATGTTTCCATGCAATAGAGCTCCTATTGCTAGAGTTTAGTTATTTAGACTTAAGAGTTATCTAGTTTGTTAGAAGTGCAGAGAGTGCCTTGTGCTCACTAGATCTCATTTTATTTAATTTAAAAGAACTATGCAATTTCCCCTCCCTCAGCACATAATGGCTGAGGTCATGGCTGAGAAGGATCTAAAGTAATGCTACAGCTGCTTAGCTCTTCCCTTGCACTAAGTTCTGCATTCATTTCTGCTCTAGTCTGTATTTCTATTTTATAAAGAAACACACAGCCTAGTTATTTATAAGCTTTCTAAGGATTAACTACACACTCATGAGAATAAACCCTCAAGAGGTTAACCTCATCCTCTTAAGCTTCACACACTACAATCCCAGAGATAGCTGGCAACCACAGCCAAGAGAGAAAAAATAATCCCACATCTTGCTAATCCTTTAACCAATCACCTCATGCAACAGTGGAGAGGCCTCTCAGAGGCCAACAACTCAATCTGTCTCAGGAGCACTGTCAATCCAAAAGATACATATTTCACTGAATCATTAGCAAACCACCTCAAAAGGCAAAATAAGACATACCTGGCCACTCAGTGGTATGCTGAAAACATGCTTCAAAAATGCAAAGCTAAAGAAAGCTTTCAATTTGCTGCATTCAGATGTTAGCATATTTACTCATAAAACTAGTTTATTGATTAGGAAGTAATTCTAACATATTTTGCATTGTTCACACCTAGACATACCAATTTTTTTACCCTTATAGTTCTTAACATGAACTTTGAGTATCTGTGATTTTCTTGACAGAGCTTACCAAGAAAACAAGTCAAACTCCACAACACCAAAAAAACAAACTGAAAAACCAAACCAAACAAAAACCAAAACAAACACATAAAGATCCACAAAGGAACCAAAATAATCCTTCAAGTTAAACCATAATAATTGACCTAATTATATATTGTATTTCATACCATGATCTCGATTTTCCCTTGACCGCTGAAGTGGACACTGCTCAGTTGCAGCAATGCCAAGGACTTAATGGATGCACTTACATTTTTAGTCAAAGGTTGCTGCTTTGTTCATTATTTATCTAGTGAAATTGCTACATCATTCTAATATATACACCATTTTAAAAAGCTGGAAAGAAGACTGTTTAGCCACACTACTACCCCATGGCTGAAAGTTAAAGCCTTCAAGAACATGAAGGATAAGTATAAGGCCAGAGGTATGACTATTAATAACCGAATATCCACGTTTTTTCCTGAAGTAAGAATTTTTAATCAACACAGAAGATTAGCACTGCCTGCAAGCTAAATCCAACTATATTACTATTCAAAAAAAAAAAGTGTCAATTTATGCATTCTGTTTAGTACATGCTTAATATACACCAATTTCAAAGCCTAGCTTTTGACTTTGTAGGCAAATTATCTGAAAAATCTCAGTCCTGTGAGACTGTAAGTCTCTAGCCTCACCGTCTGCCCTCTAATACAGTTCCATCTTTTTAACTGGAATTAAAAAAAGTATAAAATAAATATCATTCAAAGTCATTTTGTATTTCAAAACATTAAGCCCAGTAGCTAAACTCTTTGTTCCCTTCCAGAATTCACACATGGTGCAGCAGCAACAGGAATTGCTCTAACTGAAGTAAGCCAGTTGGGAAGCTCTTGAATCATCTAGTGTCAGGAAACAGTGGCCTCTAAGGACAGAGGTGGGAAAAAAGCCAAATCCTGACAAAAATGCAGAATTTTCTTTAGTCAAGAGAAACTATGCAAGTGAACACAAGCTAGAATTATCTTTCCTCCTATCCTCAAAATTTATCATACGTAAGTATCCTCATAGTACAACCAGAGGCTACTTGACTGCATCTCCTATTATTACAGATTGGCCCAGCCTATTTGCATTCTGAAAAGAAGTTTCATGATCTTTCATGCTCATAATAGGTGTCTAAACCACTAAATTACTGTATCTTTTCTTATCTTGAAAGACACTGCACTTCGGCAGCATGGCCCTTCCACAGTTCTTTACACTAAGTTGAGTCCCTGAACAATACTGACAGATGCTATCACACTGTGCCGCGCTCAGCCTCAGTGCAGCTGCCGCTTGTAGGAACTGACAGGCTTCTGATGTGTCATCCCCTCTGGGGAAAGGGCTTGACACCCTGAGTGCTCAGTGAGGGGGAGCAAAGGTCCACTGAATTGTCAAACTGATTTTATGCAATTCAGATTTCCCAGGACACCATCCCTTTCAAACAAAACCAAGCATATGTCAAAGCATAAAACTTATTATGCAGCACAAGATAACTACTGATTAATAAGACTGTAAAAGATCACCAGGACATATCTAATTTTATCATTATGTATACACAGGCATCTACATGGTCAAATTTTTTTCCCAATGTATTCATTTCCTCATTCACAGTTTTGGATTTGCATCACAACATTCAGAAGTCTTTCATAACACACAAGAAAGTATCTCTTCAGTTGAAAACTTAGATAACTAAAAACCAAAAATTGGAGGCTTCTATTCCTGCTTCCAAAGAACATCCTTCCCCACTCCCCAAAAGAATCTTAATTGCATGTAATACTTGTAGATCCTATGGCTTTTAAAAGAATACGCTGTGCAGACTTTAAAAAGATGTAGACAACATCCCTGAGAGAAAAATTTGGTATGTCTAAGTATCCCTATCCTAAGCCAAGCAAGAATGTTTTAAAATATATTTTAATACATATTTCTTTTCATTGCATAGACTCTTCCTTAGAACTAGTTCATTAAGAAGGGTTTTCCATTCCATTTTCAGCCTAAATAAGTAATTAATTTAAAAAAAATGAAAGAAAGTGCAGTTCAATCTTTGTTAATCAAATACTACAAATGTACATGTGCTATATTTCAAAGATAAAAACAGGTATTCATAAAGTCATTACACAAGCAAGGCTTACAGGAGAGTGACAAATACAGATGTAATTGTGTTGGGTTTCTAAGATATAATTAGCAAATCAACTAACTAACAGTCAAAATTTGATACCAAGGAAAAACAGCACAGATTTGAAGGGGGGGTATGTTTATGCAAAGCTAGTCTGTCAAGTGTAATAAAGCAGCTTGAATAAAATTTAAGCTGAAAATCCACTGAAGGTCCCCATTTCAGGGAGGAAAAGCTATTAAAAGGAAATGAAGGTCACCCTCCCAGTTTATTTCACCTAATTGACTGCCAATAGCTTACCACAGGCAAACCGACTGCAGATCTGCAATTGAGAAACTGATGAAAGGAGCATTTTCAAGCTGAGGCTCATTCTTTTAATCCTCCCTACTCCTATTTTTTTTCCATCTCCAGTTGGGATGTAATTTTAAGCACAGATGGATTAACTGGTTCCATTGTCTGTAGACGTCATTGGACTATGGCACTGTTAATCCGTACAGCAGCATGTCTAATTATCATTACAAAGTGTCTGAGGGAACTATAAAGACCAGCAGGGCATCTTCTCACAAGCAATTAACATAAATTGATAAATGAGTAATTTGAATCTGCTCAAGGCGAATGAATTTTATGAATAAAATCAGAATGGACAGCTTCTTGTTTCGGCTACTTCTTTCACTCAGTCTGGAAGGGCAGAAAACATGAGAAATATTCTAGAATTAGTGGCAGGGGAAATGAACTCATACAGGGGAAGGAATGTGTGGTTCAAAAAGTTCATTAATACAAAGCAAATGACTTGTGATTGACAACCAGTCACAAGCAAGTAGTATTAACCTTTTTAGCATATTTAAAAGCACATTCTTGCTGAAATGCTATTAGAACACTGTGTCAGACAATTAATACTACTTCAAAAGCAAGTGAAGTTTCTGTTCAGTAGCTTGCTAATTTAAAATTCATGAAAGATTCACAAGAAAGGGAAAGAAAGAAGAATGGATAGTTGTACAGGCTCCAAGAACTCAAGTGTCACAAAAAGCATGAGGCAGAAGTAACTAGATCAACTGACTTTCAAGATCTATAAATAAACAAGCAACTCTCCTAATTACTATATTTCTTGCAAAGTTTTCCTACATGCAGTATTGTTGAACAAAGCAATGTTCTGACAAAGCAAACTATTACCTTTATTCCTGCTAAAATCTATGTGAAGCAGAAACACTTCCGCAACACTGGACATCAAAACAGTGTTAGATATCAAAATATTAAGTTTATTAAAAATAGCAATGGTAAGATATGAAAGCAAGTTATACACACTGTAGGAGGTAGACCTGGAAGGCCACGTACCCCGATGATGGCATTCAGTTCAGCCATGGTCACTTGTTTGGCACGTTCTACAGCTTGGGCCACTTGTTGCTGATGCTATTAAAAGAAGAAAGGGTATGGAGAGGAATTTATGTTAAGGTATTGACCACACCAAATCAAACCAGTATCACAAACACTTGAACAACTGGTTTGTCTGCAGAAGCCCAGGCTACCTATTGCAAGACATCTTATGAAGGAAAAAGGTAACAGTGCCCTGTTTCTCACCTGTTCAGAAGGAAACAAGAGCCCTGAAAGCAGAGAGTTTATTTCTTACTCCATGCCACTTCACTATTAATTTTCTGGCAAACTAATAATCATTTCTAATTGAGCTGACAAGTCAATAATGTCAACTTCACAGGTGTCAGTTTTAACATTTATATACTCTGTGCCCACACAGCAGAACTTACTGAAATTTCAAACATACAGAAGTGCTTCATGGAACTCAAGAATAACAAACACCCTATAAACTGCAGAATTTGAAAATAACAAGCTTCAGAATGTAACACCAGCTGCCCATAATACGCGAACATCACAGTCATTCAGACCAGATGCTGGTTTATAACCTTAAACAGTGTTTTGTATCTGAGTTAAACACTCATCTTTAACTGAAGTTTGATACAAATTATACAGAAAAGATAAGCATGCTTATTTCACTAGATCAACGTTTGACAACTGAATATCTAAGAAGCAATCACCAAGATTAGAAATGAAAGCATGTTCTTGTATTGGTGCTACTTTACAGACTCCTGCTTAGACAATGAATGAGGCTGAGCCATTCTCACTAGTTTGCACACAGATTTGTTAGACCAAATTAGCAGGGGGGTTGCACACTTCAGCTCTAGCAGATGTTCCTTACACTTGTGTATTGTGATAAAATTAACATCTTAAAACTAGCTAATTTGCAAACAGAAAAACAACATAATTGCACTTTAACAGCTGAACAGTTTTACTTACTTCCTGAGACAAAAATGGGATGACTTGTGCACAAATTGTATTCAATCTCTTGGCGATTTCTGTCTACAGAAGAAAAGTATTTTGATTAAAAACTGTTTAGGGGTTATTACATACATTAATTAGTATGCAGGATTATATTAAATTCAGTCAATAAAGTAACAAAAAAATATCCATTTTTCATACTACTGCAAGTTTAAATACTTAATACAAGAGCCTAGATGAGGAATGAGATTTAGTTAGGTACTCTAGGACATCTGCCACATCTAAAGCACCTGATCTGTATACACAGAACAAATCTGGTCCTCGTATAAAGTTCATTAACAAGTAGGGCATTTTTGAAATCCATTAAGTCCAGTTAAAGTCTTTTAAAAGGTAAATTTATTTATTATTACTCAAATTATCAAGAAGTATAACAGGAAGGTGATAGGCATAGAAGAAAAATCTTCTATCGTGATCCATTTTATCTGCCTATTAAAAGACAAAACTAGTTTTATCAACAGAAACATACCTTGAGGAGTACAAAAGAAATACCAAAACAAAATTGAGGAAGCATGGAGACAAAAAGTAGACTTCTAAAATCCATATTGAAAGAGTATTAAAATAATACAGACAAGAAAAAAAATCAGATCAGAAAATGTGATAGTCAGTAACAGCAAATTACTGAAACCATAAGCAGCAGGAGAACCAGGTTAGGAATGAGTAAAGAAGAGAATAATCCTTCACTAAAAGCAACAGATTACTGCAGGACAAAGAGTTTGAGTCCCACTTTTCAACAGCTTTATGTATCTCTCACTTCTTATCTTCCACTTCTGGCATGTCAATTTAAACACGGGATTTTTGGTGGGGTAAACAGACTTTTTCTCTCATTACTCAGTGTTGCCTGTGCTAACAGCTTTTCAGACCTACGTATTTGTCTGTCATTCGGAACCACCATTATAATTCACCCTCAAGGTACTTAGACAACTCCTGTAATTTTCTTTAAACACATCTGCTTCAGTCACTGTAGCACAGTTGCACAAAAACAAAGTTAGCATCCAGACATGTACACAGCCTAAATACAAGACACTAAACAGTTTCTGTCAGTCTCTGTCATACCATTAACCCATAAAGTATTTGTTGATTAGTTGGGGCTTTTTTTTTATGTTTTAAAACAGAAGAAACAAGAGGTCACTGCTGCAAATCATTAGGCCTTCGATGAAGTGACATGTATGAAACCTGAGTAAAGAAACTCATTTAAAGAAGTCAGACTAAAATATTGCTAACTCTTCTGCCAAGCCTTTTCCTGAACCTTGCCATCATTTTGAATTGTTGTTGGGTTTTTTGGTGTTTTTTTTTTTGTTGTTGTTGGGGTTTTTTTTGTTTTGTTTTTAAGAAGACACAGTGATGTATTGATTCTTATAGATCAGTTGCACAATAATTAGGATACACAAGCTAACCTCTCCTTTTATGTCTCAGTAGACAGACTTAGATTTGGTATCTAAATTAGCGAGGTTTAACACCTCTTTGCCAACCTCTGATGGACACTGGGAAAATACATGATAGTATCTAGCATCAAGGCTCATGAAACTTGTAAAACCCCACAGCTCTGACATGAAGCACTCCACCTGACTGAAGCCTGGTATTTGACACACTCATTCAATTTTTGTAGAAATAACCACCTCCAAAGCAGTTCTGGGATGGTTTCGTCCTAGGATAAACAGGTTTTCCTTAACTAAGGTCAGTGAAGCAACAGTTACTTTAGAGGAAACCTTTTCCACCGTGCAACAAGGGGAACACATCTCTATTCTCAACTGAAACAGCTATCATTTCACAGAGTACTACAGTGGTCTCTTTCTATTCTGTCTAGGTCACAAACATAAAATATCCATAATTCCATGTGTAGTCTTTAGTGCTAATATTGCATACCTAATAGCAAAGTTACCAGCTTAACTATTATTGGTTGGTACTTCTCTGTTAACAAAGAAATAAGAAAAAAATCACACATACTAAAGTGCATTTTCCCACATACCTAACAGTGTCTCTCTAAAAAGAAGGGTAAGTCAGTTATGGAAATAAAGGTCTGTGACACAGCAATCTGTCTGGCTGATGTTTAGCCAGGAAGTTTAGGATCCAAGGAGTTAATTGCCCTAGACCTGCAGGGTTACCTTTGTTTTTCAGGACAGAAGCCAGAATGAATCATAGCAGGTTACAGAGGGGAAGGAAAAAGAATAAAGTAAGAAACTCCCTTGGTATCTACTGAAAAGTTCTTTGGTCTTTATGACCTACACGCAAGTCTCCATATTCTGAGATAAATATCGTTATTGTCACTGTAAGGAAAAAACTGTAAGGAATAAACAAAACCACAAAAAACCCGAACCAAATAAAACAAGCAAGTTGCATATATTATTGTATTTTTCTGCCCAAGTACCAAATATCTGAGCTTCCCTGTAATAACACTGTAATAACATAGCACACATGTCATCACACAGTAAAGACAAAAGAATGCAGCATCACATGCATCATGTGATAATTACCAGTCCCAACTCGAGTCAATTAGATTTTTTTTTTCTAGAAAAGAGGGCATAGTCAACTTTCCCCCTTTCCACGTCACTCTTACTTTAAAATTGTCTCAGTACTATCATGCCTGACTTAATATCAGAATGGGGGGAAAAAAAGAAAACGTATCCTTCTTACCAAAGCTGGACATCATTGATGATCATATATGAACATCAACCTTAATTCACCCACAGTGCTAGGTAAACTTAAATGTACATGTCATAAATTAAGTTTATTTTGA
>JAWWMO010000096.1:35191724-35205339 GCA_035047845.1 Dendrocincla fuliginosa | reverse complement strand
TGGGTACAACATTCTGTTCTCTCAGAAGAGTAATTAATTTTGTAAATTTTTTTCTCCATGAAAATGACTGTATGCACATGCTTACTCTGTAGTAACTACCATAATACAATGCCCTAAAACAGTGCTCTTTAAAACAGTGTTGGCTATTCTGGTTCTTCTAGATCAAGAACCAACTATTGTCAGGTATCCATAGATGCCAGTAAATCACAGGCAACTGATTCAAAGTTGTAGGTCAAAACTTGTAAAAAAGCAGGGGGTGATTTCCATGGCATAATTAATAATGTTTTAAGGATACACAATACGTTATTAAATGATTTGTCCTTCACCAGTATATCAATGATAAACATTTCTGCAGTGTTGCCTATTTGTCAAACCTTTAAAAAAATTTTAAATAGCAACGAGCATTGCGATCATTCTAACTATGATGCAAAGGTCCTATTTGCAGCTTCAGGAGTTCTTGGAGAAGGTAATAGATAAATATTGACTTCATGAAAAACAGAATTCTTAACATCATAACAAAAACAGCAGCAGAGAGATAGAACCTCATGGTACCAAAGCACATCTGCTAAAGTATCAGCTATTGTCTTGCTTCATATGATTTTCTGAACTATCTTTCTTCCATATGTCTCAGAGAACCATTTAAGATTTTTTATTACAGCTGTGTATGGTAGTTCAGAAAAAGCAAGTTGCAGGCACAAGGAAATGGAAGTGTGCTGTATTGACAAGATCATAGCCAGCATGTCAAAGGAAGTGACTATTACTGTCTCTTCAGTACATATGTGACTACAGCTGAACACTGTGCTCAGTTTCAGGCTCTTCAGCACAAGACAGGTGTGGACATCCAGAACCATGCCCATTTACCATGGGGATTAGGTTGTTGCAATGACCAGATAGCCTTTGAGAGCAGGTATTTATTCAGCCTTAGGAACAGAAGTCATCTAATTGCAGCTTGTAGCTATCTAATTAGAGCACAGTTCGATGTTAATAGACAGTACATAGTCAAAAAGTAAAAGTCAGTAATAGAAGTAGGAAATAGTAAATTTTCATATAAACAAAATATTTACAGCATAAAAAGGGTCAGACAATGGACCATGTGCTGAAAGACATTGTTGGACCTCCATCCTTGGAGATGATCAAACCTCATCTGCACACAACCTTGAACAACTTGTTTTAACTGGACCTGCTTCAAGCACAAGGTTGGATGATGACAAGTTAGAAGTCTCATCCAAACTAAATTACTCTGTAATAGTGCCAACTGACTGCAAAAGACAAATTTTTGAGCCAATTCACCTATTAGACTATAACTTAAATTCAACATGTCTAAAAAGTTGAAATCACTATCAGCTCTACCATTATACCACTCACACAGTACAGCTGAATGACAAGTGCTAATTTAAGTGACATAAATAAAGTTTTACTGCTTTTCATTCCTGAGAGGTCAACCAACAGGGAGCCAATATAGCCAGAAGTGAGAAAGCATGTTTTTATTCAAGCATAAGGAATGCTGATGCTTTGTGTGACACCAGGAAATTATCAACCTTACGACTACGTAATCAACCAAAAGCTGTGGAGCTGGATGGGGTTAATGACAGATTACTCAAGTACTGGATCTAAAGCAACCTGCAGAATTCTTATTACTTCTTGCAATAAACAAGATACAAAAACCCTTCACACTCTCCACATCTGAGTTGATTGCACAAGATAGAAACAGGAGGGAAAAAATAGTCTATTATGTATTTGCTCACTGCATATATACAGTTTGTAAGTATTTCAAAACAAATGCTGTATATCATGGAAAGATTTTTATAATGCTGCTTTTTAAGACCAGAATTGCAGTTTAAACTTTTTGGGACAAACAAACAATACAGAAAGCTTTAGGCAAGGTCTGGCAAAACAAACATTTTGCCCCAAAACTCTTAACCTCTGTGTGCTACCAGTATCAAGCCCAGAGTTAATATTCCTCCAAATAATCTAGATGCTTTTTCTGTTTCTTCCTTGTTTCAACACTGTGTGGTAAGGATACAGTACAAAGAACATAGCTGTGTAGAGCTGAACTACATCTGAAATGTAATTAAGACATGAGACTCCTTCACTTGATATGCTCAGTAATTCTTTCCACTAAATGTGAAAGAAGTTCTGAACTATCCCTCGCAAAGTGCCATCTACTAGCAGTAAATATTGGGATTGAATCACTTAAAAAAGGAAGGTTTATCTCAGGGTCTGTAATGCCTACATCACCTAGGTAAAGTACCCTCATAACAGAAACCCTTCTAGTGATGCCTGAATATGTGCATGTGTATGTATAAAAAGACATTTCAGTCCTCAACAAACTGTTTACTCTTCAAATATTAAATAAATGTAGAACTGTTTTAATCAGCTGAACAAATATTTAAGGTACACTCTTGTATAAGAGCTATGTTTAAAAATATTGTTTATGCATTTAAGACATAGGGAATTTATAGACACTAATGCTCTGAAAGGTGAAACAAGTACTGTCTAAACAAAACTTCTACATAAAAACAGAAGTCACATCTTGTCAACCTCTCCCTAGTGTAATCTTCATTATTGACACTATCAGTGTTTTACACTGAAGTGTTAGCAGGATTGACTTAGCAAGAAAATGCTTTGGTTTTCAAGATGTCATAATTGCAGAGCAGAAATAAGATTAGTTTCTAATAAACCTACTGAGTGTAATGCACAGTAATGTTAATGTTAAATTCACAGCAGGGCTTCCTCTGTACAGTAAATGTTTGTTTACTCTCTGGGATTCAAACACTGAAGGTCATTCATTGCAGGAGTAGCTAGATTTCCATTTTCAGCTGTTAGAAAGGATTTGTTAAAAATCTGACAGGAAATCAAAACCACTTTGAAGACACATGTGCCTGAATAGTTTCTGTGTAAATACAGTACAATGCTGGCAGAAGGCAAAATTTTTTTAGATATAATCTCTTAAAAACACATAAATGTGTTTCACCTTGGCTCTATTTTCATACCATTTATAATTATCTTCTTGTCTTTTCATAGAGTGAACATGGGTCAGCAGGAAGTTTTTCAAATTATTATGTAGTGACAAAGAGTTTGTGTTCCCACTGACCTCATAACTTGGAACAAATTTCAAATTTAGCACCTCTATCCTCTACTCACATACATTTTGTGAACAAAAAAGATTAGAACTGGTTGCAAACTCTTCTCTCATCAAATCCCTGCTTTATTGTACAAAAATGCAAATGCAGAACTAGGTAAAATATCTTTGCATTACTTTTAAAGATACAGGTTAGCATACAAATATGACACAAGTTTTGTAAGAATGAGTTTAAATATCTAGTAGAGCAAGAAACGAAGACAAAAAGATATCTATTTCAGTTAGACAGGAATTGAGCTCATTTAGCCCCCTACATGAAGCACAAATTATTTTTCTGTTCGAGCACAGCAGAGCATGTTGGGGTCACTCAGACCACTATTTTCCAAAACAGCACTACCTTCAGGTGTTGGTTAGTTTAGGTGAAGACCAGAAGATAGTAATCATCAAAAGCAAAAGAAACCTGCAACTCTCCATGACTTCATTAGAAGTTATGACTCTAGATTCAAGTGAATAGGCAGCTGTATAGTCTGGGGCCTTGTGTCCTCAATGCATGTGGTGAAATCTACCTGAAGGAAACTAGCCCTTTCAAGGATCAGTGTTGTTTTGAACCTTTAAACTATTCATGACTGAGTTCTTCACTCCAATGCAGTGTTTGTTTATCAGTGGTGGCTGCTGCAGGAGTCAGAACTAGTTGTGCTTGTGTCAGTGGGCAAGTACTGTGTTTGAAAAGAATTCCACAGATGCATTTAATTATACTTTTGATTGCTTCTGACTCTGTCGAGGTTCAATATCAAATAAGATTACAGTTGCATCATTTAAAATACTATATGACAAGTCTATTTTCAAATAATTTTGTTAGATATAATAGCATTAATGCAAATATTATATGAGTCCAGGCATGTTTAATCTTAGGGAAACAAAGAACTGATTCATTCCATATGCACTTGATTGTACTATATATGGAAAACCGGGAGATCAAGAACCTTTATCAAAAGGATTTTGAAGATTTTCTCCCTCAGAGGGAGGGAGCTCCTCTGTGCTTAAGTGTATAGGCATGCAAAAGGAAACATTTCTCCCACAAGCATAGATGCACCTTCCCGTCCTTCCTTCCTTCCTTCCTTCCTTCCTTCCTTCCTTCCTTCCAAATTCCTTCCTTCTGAATTCCTTCCTTCTGAATTCCTTCCAAATTCCTTCCTTCTGAATTCCGAATTCCTTCCAAATTCCGAATTCCTTCCAAATTCCTTCCGAATTCTTCTGAATTCCTTCCGAATTCCTTCCTTCCAAATTCCTTCCAAATTCCTTCCTTCTGAATTCCTTCCTTCCGAATTCCTTCTTTCCAAATTCCTTCCTTCCTTCCTTCCTTCCTTCCGAATTCCTTCCAAATTCCTTCCGAATTCCTTCCTTCCGAATTCCTTCCTTCCGAATTCCTTCCTTCCAAATTCCTTCCTTTCTTCCGAATTCCTTCCAAATTCCTTCCGAATTCCTTCCTTCCTTCCTTCCTTTCTTCTGAATTCCTTCCAAATTCCTTCCTTCCAAATTCCTTCCTTCCAAATTCCTTCCTTCCGAATTTCTTCCGAAGAAAAAGAAAAAAAAACCCTGCCAGAACCAAACCTAAAACCAAAAGTATAGCACAAATAAAAGACAATTTTAACCTTTGCAGGAAGATGTTGACAAGAGCTAAACACAGCTTTCTGAAAGAAACAGTACTTGCACTTGAAGAGTGGATTCAGAGCATGACTACCACGTAGACTACCCTAGACTTTGTGTCACTGTTTAACCACAGTTCTGTAAAACTGTCCTAAATATACCTGGAGGGTATGTCTTCTAAGCCAGATACATTCATAATTATTTAATTTTACCTGCAGTGTAGCAGGTCAGACACTGACATTAAGAAATCTTGAACTGAAGCATAATGCTAGAAAAATTAACACATCTACTGACTCTTATTCACCTGCTCCTGTTAGAAAAAGTTATGCCCTTTTTGAGATTCTAAGCATATCTTGCTGTATGGGGAGGTACATAGTTGCTGCTACTTCTTCTCAATGAAGGTGAACTTGGCTGTGATGGTAGGCCCTATAAAAACAGATAGATTTGACTTCCAAAGATCTACCCATTAGGTAAACACCTGAGATAGACTGTCAGGCAGCAAAGAGAAGTGATACATTGAAAACATTACAGGGTTGGAAATTTTGGTCTGCATTAGATCACATTGCAGGAGTTCCAAATATACATTTGTTAATGTTTCTTTTCTAAATTCATTATTATGAATAAATTTAAACAGATGGCCTAATTTTAAAAAATTATAAGGATGCATTAGCTTTCCCTAAATTCAGTGACCTTTTTCTCAATCATATTTATAGGAATAAGATAAATCCTTAAGTAATTTAATGATTAATCCTTCACCATTAAAGTTAATTAGAAGTTTACTATTCAAGTAAATAAAAGCAGGAATAGAAATTTTTTGTGTGTCTGTAGAAAAGTCACACTGATTTTAAAGTAAATGCATTTCCCAACACATTTTCTTGAGTTGGATAATATGATTGCACAAAAAGTTGGCATTGTATGACTCATATGGACTGGTCTGTACATATCTTACATGATATTTGTAATCCTTAGATCATCACAGCTACAGGACATAAGGCATAAAATATCTGTAGGCAGTGTAGTGTCTTTTATTTGAACAAAGATAAATTTCAGAGGAAAAATGGGGCCATGTGAGTCTTTATCTGCTGAAGTTATATCCTAGCTGTTGGTGAGTTTTAAGATTACCGGCATGCACTGTCTATAAGTGTTTATACAATTGTGAATTCTCACATTTTTGTCATTGATTTGAAGTGAATTACTGCTTTTGGAAACATCAGCAATTCTTGGAGTATTCTTTGATAAGCAGGAATAGACATTCTTATTTGGAATATGCATTGGTGTATATGCATTCCATTGATTCTTTATAAATATATTGCACTCTTTAATCCTGAGAATCTAATGCTTTCTAGAGTTGTGTGTTTGTATGTGTATACGATTTATATATATTTTTATTTTTCTACTTTATTTTGACTATATTATTTAAATACTATATATTTATATATTTTATTTATATATTATACACTTTTAAAACTTCACTTGTAAGAATTGGTATATTTAAAACAGAATTCTAAATTTCTGCTCATTTTCCTTAACAGACAGATAAGAAATTTCTCCCAAGTATACAAGGTTTTGCCCAAAGATTTCATAGAAACTACTAAGCAAAATGAATTTGGCTTGCATAAAATATAACATAACATTTACTGAGTAATTTTATTTCTGTGAAAATTTTACTTCCATTCTGTCCCTTGGTAATGACTATACAGAATCCAACAAATCTTCGGCTGTTCAAAAAGCCAAAAGGCTTTTGCAATATGAATGTAATACTATGGCAAGATAAATTAAATGTTCTTTATTCATGTACAGTACAAATACAGTATATATTAAAGATGACAGGCACAATGACTCTTTGAAGATACAAAAAATTAGCTCTTCTTTTCTCCTTCCCAAAAGCAAAGAGAGACTATACATTAGACTAGTGTTTTGCTGCTAAATGTATATAATAATCCCTGGGTTCATATGTATGTATGAATCTCCCTCCCAAGTAGTCCTGTCTGTCCATCCAAAGGCAGAATTTGGTGTATGGTATCTGTTTTTCACATTACAGGTAACTATGATATTAAATTCCTTAAACTCCTTAAAGCAATTTTGCATGAAAGAGTACAGAAAGGCCAAAAATTATCACGGGCCACTATCAATCTAGTTTTTCTCTGTAAATCCAAATAAAAAGTTCCAATTCATGTTCTTCAAGTTTAAAAGAAAAAAAGAAAAAATAAAAAAGCATATCAATTTCCATCATTCTTCCTGTTGCTTTACTAAATTTTCATTGGTTGCAGTCAGACAACAATGAAATAAGAATAAACTGGGATCTCACGTGGTTATATTTTAGTTCAAAAATATAACCTTGCTTCAATTACACCTTAGAAAACTTTCTGCTCCACATTTACCCCCTGGGGTAGGAATTCCTATTCAACAGGTACACACTGCCATCTAAAGGCCAGTGTTTGGACTTTTCTAGACCGTTTGGGTTACAATCTCTCTACTGCTGCTTCTCACTGTGTCCAAACTCATACTTGCAAAAAGAGGAAGATGATATTTTGGAAGAAAATATGGAAAGGTCTTATAACTGTGGCTCAAATGGAAAGATGATATCAAGTCAGGCCCTGCAGACCTGCCAATGGCAGCTGTGCTTCTGAGTACTTGGAGACGTGACATGACTATCCAGCCCAGCAGCTGCCTCTTTCTTGACACGATAGACACATTTTTAAATGGAATTTTTCTGGTCGATTACTTTACTGGGGCATTGTTAAAGTGTAAGAGCCAGATTTTAGTCTCAGTAAGACTATTACCACAGCAGCAAAAAGTAAGTGAAGTCAGAACTACATTTCACAAACCAGAATGACTACAACTTTAAATATCAATTGTGAAAAATGACAAGGTATTCTTCCATGAAAACAGATTGTTTTCCTCTCTTTCCTTTGAAGAAACACAAGTATGTCACACTTGAAGTTATCATCTGGATGAACCAGAATGTTCCTTCTAAACATTGTCTGTTCATTTGCTAGGGAATAGGTAGCTTATTAGCCTGAAGACCCTTTGTGACTTGTTAAATCTATATTCATTCCCCAGGATGATAAGGAATAAGAACACTGCTAGCATATTCTTTAATGTTATGCATTGTGAGTCAATACAGGCAGAAGCAAAGGGCCTTTACAAAGACTATGCCAGGTGAGAGATCAAATTGGTGTGATTTGCAAAGGAAGTTTATGAGTTTAAATATAAGCTTTCTCTGGATTTTGATGTACAAACTTTAAATAACAATACATGATATGACTGCAAATAATGATGCAGCTCAAAACATGAAGGAAAAAGAAATTAAGATACATTTCTCTAATTATAAGACTGCCTATACCTTGGAAGCAGATTCTTGTCTTGGGGAAAAAAATCCCAACCAAACCAAAAAAAACCCAATGAACAATCAAAAAACCCCACACCATACCATTATTTTGACTGGTTACTTAAGGTAAAATTGTATCCTGCTAGTACCTGGAGTTTTCAGTCTCACTGCTATCCGTATTGCAACTGAGGGGTACAAAATGTCCTGATTTAGGCTGGGACAGAGTTTATTTTCTTCTTAGTACCTGGTACAGAGCTGTATTTTGGGTTTAGTATAAGAATAATACTGATAACACACTGATGTTTTAGTTGCTGCCAAGTAGCGCTTGCCCTAAGTCAAGGACTTTCCCATTTCCTGTACTCTGCCAGCCAGCAGATGCACAAGAAACCATGACAGCCAGGACAGCTGACCGAAGCTGGCCAAAGTGATACTCCATATCATGGAACATCATTCTCAGTATATAAATTTAGGGGAACTGGTCAGCGGGTACCAATTGCTACTGGGGGGCAGGCTGTGCATGGGTCAGCATGTGCTGAGCAATTGAATTGGGCATCACTTTTTTCTCTTGGGTATTATTCCTCTCATTTTTATTCTTAGTAGCAGTAGTAGTAGTAATAGTAGTAGTAGCAGTAACTTTATCACATTATTAAAAGGTTCTAATCACAAACCATGGGTTTTACTTTTTTCCAATTCTCTTTCACATCCCACAGTGCACAGGTGGGGAGTGAATAAGTGACTGTGTGGTACTTAGCTGCTGTCTGGGGTCAAACCATGACAAAAAAGAGCAGCACAGAAGTCTTAAGGAACTTGTATCATTCCATAGGACTATCATTGAACCACAGTAATCTCCAGAAAAAAATCTAATAAACAAAATTTCTCTGCTGGAAATGTTGCATAGAATAGCATACTAGCTGTGACAACATTAGTGTCCACAGGCATTAGCATTTTTAAAATAGATTCCTAGCATACCAATTTCACAGTCACAGTTAGAAGCCTAGAATCTGAGATTCATAAAGGTAGATAAAAAGATGGCATGAGGATCTTTAGACCTGTACACATTATCTTGATCAGTGGAGCACGTTTTCAATGTGTGCATCCAATCTCAGACTGATCAAAGGACAAAGAACATGGCTGGGTGAGCAATCCTGTCCTCTTTGTGGAGTCCCAGGACTCATGGCAACCAAGATAAGCACACAATATTTCAGCACAAGTTATGAAAGCAGCCTAACTTTATATTGCAATTCTGCTACTATAGACCTTGGCCAGATTACTCCTTATTAGTTTAATACAAAATTTATGAAGCTAATCTGTACCATGGAATCAAATGGTTGGCATAGAAAAAGATTAAAATATGTTTGACTTTCAATATTGCATTTTGGATAACAATATGGTTTAGATCATTTGCTCTTTTGTCACTTTATTCCTTGTTCTAACAAAATACGTCAACTCTGTGATGTAAAGCATGAGTTTTACACTTTCAGTGTAAAGAATAGCAAAATCAGTAGTAAAAATACTGCATATTGCCCTATTTTGCTAAATACATGTAATTCCTTCCTCCTCATCCAAGTAATTTACAGAAGGGACTCTTCTAAATCAGTTGGTTGACTGGTTTCCAGCAGTCAAGTGTGGTTACTTCACTCTTTTATATCAGCCTCTCCCTGTCCCAGTTTAGTAGATGAAAATTTTAGAGTGGTAAGAGGGAGAGGCATTTGTAGCTCTGGTTCATCTCTTTTATTCTTCAAGGTCACTTTATTGCAGATTTTCATTCTTACCAACTATTTTCTTGAAGAGTTTGCTATACTTTTTCTTACCTCTACATATAAAAACATAAATCAGTAGTTTACTTTTTCTGCAAGAAACATGATCTACATAATCCTAATTTCTTGAGGTGAATTTCTGGGTGATTTGTATCTATGAAGTCTATAAAGTCTACTCTGTCCCACCAGAGCTAAGCATTTGTATTTCTCTTTTGACTTGCCAACACATCTTTACAATCTGTTCAGCTTTCATTCTCCAACTCTTTCCTCAAGTCTCCTGTTGCTATTTGCTCTGGCCAAGAATAAACACAACTCCCAGAGTATGCACAATCTGGATTATTTATTTACCTCCCTGTTCACAGGCAAGTTTATGTTGTAAAATTTCATCTCCATTAAATCCACTGAAGCACATAGCTAGCTCCTTTTAAGATCTCAGAATTCACTGTACTAATGTGAGAGTTGAAGCTTCTAATAAACGAAGTAAAACACATCTTGTTCCAAGTAGAGGGCATATAGAGTATGAAATAATGACCGTGAACATTAGATGTGTGTCCATGTTTCATACAGAGAGAGAAAACATGCAATCAAGGGGAAGAGAAACTTGATCAAATGTTAACTTTCCAATCATCAAAAAGTATTTATGACATCTATCTTTATATGTCAACAGATTTGACTTGCTTCGAAGTTATTCATTAGTCTGTGAACATTGTGCTTTGTGATTGTTCTCCTTTAGCCACAATATTACAGCATACATGCAAGGAAATTTAAGCATTTTTTATTTCATGTGTGCATAGAATTAGAATGGAGTGAAGGCAGCTTTCCCATTTATTTAAGAAATATGAAGAAGGAAGTTAGTATCTTTTCATACTACTTTTTTATAAGTTAAAAACATAAGTGGCAATTTACTTGCATCCATTACTTCAACTGTTTTAGGAAATAGGACAGAGTATCCAATAAGCAAACAAGAAGAACCAGAATCCTGTGAAAGTTAATGACTTATTTCTCAAAACAGAACTAAGAAAGTGAAGGAAAGTGCATGGAAGGGAAAGTATTGTTCCTTTTTTTTAAGAAACCTTGAATATGTTCAAAAGCATTTTATGAGGTCACACTAAAAAAAGAGTAATTGGAAGAAAAATTCTGCTTGTCTAAGCGAAGAGCACATTTGTAGTGGTAGGGTAAATGTTTTATCGATTGGGAAACTGGGAAACTCAAGTCATTACTCACCATGGGCTAAAGAATAATTGCTAATGCTCTGGTGGAAAGATTAAAAAGAGTTTCTGGAAGTATTTCTTACAATGATCAATGGTGTATCATCCCAGGCCATTGGATCTTCAATAACATTTTTCCCTTTTGGGATACAATCAATTTTTATAATATGATTCATTTGCCAGCAGGCATGCTTCCTTCATGCAATGAAAAGGCGCTTATGCACCTTATATTGTTGAAAAATAATTTTATATATCCAGAGCCCAAGCTCTGAAAGAAAGATTTTTCTAAATTCATCTCTGTTTTTAAGTGGGTTTTCAGATGTGATGAATAGCTGCTAGCTTTTGTATTGTTTTCCCCCATTTGGTTTCCATCAAAGTAATTTTAAAGCTTTTAAAATAATCATCATTATTACAGCACTGATGTGCAAGAAGAATTGAATAGACACTAAAGTGAGCCATTCTCCAACCTGTGGGTGGCTTAAGTAATTTATTGTGTGAACATTAATTATAGTGGTAATTCAGGTCAAAGGGTAACTATAAGGCTACTCTAACTCATTTCAGAAAAAAACTTGTAAACCTCTGCTTTAGTAACTAAATGCTGTACAATACTTTGCAACTATCTGACTCAATAAGTAACTGCTTAAATAAATAAATAAAACTATTTGGATTGCAAAATCAAATATATGTACACATAACATTTTTTTCTTACTGTGAAAGAAAACACTGCTGAAGTTTAGAGTAGGTGTCACAGCAGATGACTGACTTGATTGAGAAACCAGACTCATTCACAGTTCCAGTAAGATCAGAAAACTTCTCCCAGCAGAATCATCAGAGCATCCATGAAGCAGTGACACAGGTAAAGTCGGGACTGCCTCACTCATTTTGCCCAATGCCAACTCAACAACACTGCAAAGTTGCAAGCAAGACATTTCTTACTCAATTTGAGTTTTACATGTCAAGAAATTTAACAAATAAAACCCTACTAAGATTTTCTTATAGATGTAAGATGCTCAGATAAGACTAAGAATGTAATTAGTAACATTCCATAACCTGAGATAGCCTAGACTAGTGTTTTTACAATTTTAGTTAACAGAAGACTCCAAGTTAAATTGGCTACCAAGGAGACCATGTGCTGTAAAAGTCCTCATCTTTTTAGACAGAAGCAAAGAATGGCATTCTCTAAAAAAAAATTGAAACTATAAACCCAGGCTCAAAACTAATCCACCAGGTTGAACAATTAAGGAATGTCCCAGCTATATTAACATTAGTGGAAGACCAGAGGATAGGGCAGATATCAAGTAGGACACAAATGTTTCCTCAGTTTTCTTGTTCAAGTAGGTTTAAGCAAGTTTCACAGGAAAGGTGGAAGTATAACAAGCTACAAACATTTTTCCAGTTTTGCATGTGTTGAGTTTGGCTGAGAAGAAGCTGTGCTCCCCCACAGCAGCCCTTGCAGTACTGTGCTGTGAATTGGTAGTTAGAAAGGTATTGATAATACAGCAGTAGTTCAGCTACTGCTGAGCAGTGCTGACACAGCATCATTGCAGTCTCTCCAACTTCCTCCCTCACCAGCCCCAAAGGCTAGTAGGCTAGGATGGGCAAGAACTTGGGATGGGACATAGTCAGAATGGCTGACTCAAACTGACCAAAGGGATATTCCATGCCCTATAACTTCAGGTCAACAAAACAAGACAAGAGAAAGGCTGGGGATGAAGCAGGGATGTGGTGGAGCAAGTGTTTGTAATTAAAGTTTGTCTTCCAACCACCTTGTCCTCCTGAGGAAGGGAGCAATAGAGCATCTTAGTGGGCACATGGTGGCCAGCCAAGGACAACTCACACAGTACATCATGCAGCTACTAGATTAAGATTATTTTAATCTTTCTGTGGAGTAGGAAATTACCTTCATTTTCAAGGACAACACTTAAATGAGAAACTGGCTGCTAAAGGCCCAAACAGAGATAATTTCAGTGTGTAGTTTCAAAATTTACATTCTCCCTTGACCTGGGAAATTATTGAAGAATTATTAAGATTTTCTATTAGTGGTGTATATTTGAACCATTAGTAACACAAGTATGTATTTATTCTTGATACTGTTACAGGATTTTACCTTCAATAAAACAAACAAGTGCCACCATAACTGGTTTATTTTTTAGACAAAAAAGGTTGTTAAATATTTGAACTCTTCCTGTCTTCACAAAGCAGCCCAACCACCACAGATTTCACGTCCTTTGTGTTCTAAATTTCTAATATGTATCCTGTGTTAACATTTAATTGAAAGTTTTCAGATTCAGATCATGGAGTAAGTTGATATTCTCCAACCCCAGAGGTCTGAAAGTTCCTGTAGTATCAAAATATGATTAGATTTACATTAAACTTTTATGAAATTGTCAGGAAAGATAATGAAAAGAAATGGCAATATACATTCAAAAATATTCCTTTTTCAGAGATTTCCAATTAGATTAAATTGTGGATTCATTATATATGTTATGTTATGTTACATTATATATTATATTATATTATATTATATTATATTATATTATATTATATTATATTATATTACATTACATTACATTACATTACATTACATTAC
>JAWWMO010000096.1:35143850-35154730 GCA_035047845.1 Dendrocincla fuliginosa | reverse complement strand
ACCTGTTCCAGGATTCAAAAATTCTCATAAAAAAACCCCAAACAACTAAAATAAAAACAAAATGAAAACCAAACACAAAACAAATAACGATGACAACAAAAGCAACAAACAAAAACCCTTTCTTCTTAACCTATAAAATTCTAAGTTTCCCTCAATTCAAATTGTGTTTGTTGCCTCTGCCAGTGTGCACCTCCAAGAAGAGTCTGGCTCCATCTTCTCTCTACCCTTACATTACCTAGCTGTAAGACAGCAACAAGGTCTAACCTTTGTTATCTCTTTTCTGAGCTGACCATCTTGAATGTCTCCACTGGACTTGCTTAACTGACTCAAAATTATTCTTGTACTTGGTAGCCCAAAACTTGACAGAGCATTGCACACTTGATCTCACAAGTGACAAAGAAAGGATCACTTCTCCAGACCTGCTAGCTGCTCTTGTCTAGGACAGCTGAGCATGCAAGTGGGCTTCTCTGACTCATGTTCTGTTTATTTTCCACTAGGACCATCAGGGTTTTTTCAGTAGAACCTACCAAAGGGATCTTCAGCTTCTGGTTTTGCATGATTTTTTTCCACTGCAGATGCAGGACTTGCAATGATGTTAAACTTTATGAGATGCTTACCTGTCCATCTCTTCAGTCTGTCCAGGTTTCTTTGCCTAGAGGCCCTGCCCTTCAGTGTGATGACCACTAATTTCAATTTGGTTTTGTCCATAGACCTGCTGAGGTTGCCTGCTATCTTATCATCCATGACATTAATGAAGACAATAAACTGTTTTGTTCTGTGTTGATCCCTGAGGGATGCCACTAGTTACAGACTGCAAAATGGAATTTGTGCCACTAGTATAAATTCTTTGAGTTCAGCAGTCCAAATAATTTTCTAATAAATTGTCATTCACTTGACCAATTTCTGTCTTAACAGGTTGGTGATAATAATACTGGGAGACTCGCAAAAGTCTTGAAAAACAAAATACCTAACACTCACTGCCTTGCTCACAGTACCAATCACATCACCATAGAAAGCAGTCGGGTCAGTCAGGTGTTATTTATGCTTGGTAAAGTCATGTTGGCATATAACAATCACCTCTTGATCTTGAAATGTTCCTTCTAGGAGGATTTGTTCCTTATTCTTTCCAGGCTGCCTGTTGTTGTCTACATCTTACCTCTTGCCTTTCTTGAAGGTAGTTGCAACATTAGCCTTCTTTCAGACATCAGGAGCACCACTTCAAAGGGTTGCTTTATCATTTTGAAGATGATATAGATGATACAATCTAGCTCCTTCATCACCCATGAGTGTTTCACATCTCATCCCATGGACTGTATATCTCTATTTGATTTAACTGATCCCTCACTCGCTTCACTTCCACAGACTTTGGTTGTAGGTTTAGGGATGTGAGAGGTAGGTGAGTAGATCTTACCAGTGAAAACTGATACTAAAAAGACATTGAAGCATTAGAATGAGAAAGAAGGACTCACCTGCTGTGAAAATTCTGGCTACATTTTTTAACAACTAGATGTAGTTATACATGCATACATGTACACATAAAGACATGTACTGCCTGCAATAAAGGCAGGACAAGGATAGAACAGTTTTAAGAACAAGTTCTAAGGACTGTCTGCTCACATAGTCTTAGCTATGTGTCTAATGCTTTAGATGGTGTAGAAAGCTCTCAAAGTTGTGGCAGTTTTATTTTATTTTTATTCTAATCACTTTTTTCCTCTGTGGTAGCAGTTAAAAAATGAAGCTAGTCTTTATTTACCTTAAAGTGGGTCAGTACATGCTGAATAAGTCCCTTTCATTTTAAGACTTTATTGATCAAATCAATCTGCTGAAGAGCTAATATTGCATAGCTGCTGAGGCAAACTCATTTTTGACAATAGTGCATTTAAAGTCAATAAACACCGTCCACACAGACCAAACATAACTCATAGCTTCTTTTTGACACCATTTGCATCATGTCACACTTAGAAGGACTCAGGTTTGACATTTCAGCTGTCAAAGGAGCTGTGAAAGTGCAGCATGGGCAACAGCTTTTCTTACAGATTGTAGAATAAAGGAGATATATTCCTTACTGTCCACAAAGCATTTAGCATTGGGAAAAAGGAAAACATTTTATACCATTTCCTCTTCTTCACAAAGAGCTGATCTGTGTTTAAAAATTTATTGTGGGGGTGGGGAGGCACTGAAACAGATTTCCCAGAGAAGTTGGGGATGCCCCATTCCTCGTAGTGTTTAAGGGCAGGTTGGATGGAGCTCTGAGCAATCTGGACAAGGATGTTGGAACTAGATGATCTTTAAGGTACCTTCCAAACCAGACCATTCTATTATTCTATGAGCCTATGATTTAAATTTGACCTGTATAGTGCTATTTTTAAATATACGTAGAACTCTAAAGAGGGTAGCAGAGAAGCAGCAAGCACAAGAACTGTCTATAGTAATATGGCTAAGATACCTAAAGATTTTATCTTCCATCCCCAGCTCTTCCAAATGAGGTATCACCCACATCATTAGAATACATGAATATTCTATGATAGCAAAAGAAAATTAATGTTGTGAGCTAATACTTTGAAGAAATACAATTTATTTAGCAATGAGCACAAGCATGGTTGATTGTCCTGAGAAGATGTGTACTAGTAGGACAAAACAGTAATTAGTTGCACAATTGGTGCTGATGACAGGGTTTTGGGTTCTACAACCAGGGACCCTTTGTTGATGATCTGTGTCTGCCAGTGAGCATTGAGATTCAACTCACTGAACAAAGCTACCAGTGAGATGGGAGACATCAAAAAGACAGCCTTAAACTAAGAATGCCAGTGAGGGAGAGAGAGTAGCCAGCAACCTTGTGAGGAAACAACCAATAATGTTGCTAACCAAAGGTCCTGGGATGATGGGACAGCAAAGGATCACAAAATCAACAAAAATAGGGGGTTTGCATGTAACCAAGCAAGTGCTTACAAGGTACAATAATGAAGACATCTCCTAAACACTAATGTATGTGGTATGAGGAAATAAATGTGACAAAGACTGTGTGCATTGCCAGAGCTACAGTCTTACTGGGGTCATGGAAGTGTGGTGGGATGCTTTCCATCACTGGAGTCTTGAAATGGAGGGATATAGCCTTTTTAAGAATGACAGGATAGGAATAAAAAAAGGGGTAGTTCCCCTTTATGTGAGAGAGCAACTACAGTGCATGGAGCTCTGCCTAGGGATGAATGAGGAACCAAAGGAGAGCATACAGGTTAGGACTAAAGACAGGACAGGTAAAGATAACATTATAGTGGGTGTCTGCTATAGGTTTCCTGACCAGAAAGTGAATCAGGCCCTCTGCAGACAAAGCTCATAACCACAGCACTTAATCCTCCTACTGAACGTCAACCACTGCCCCACTGCTGGGGGACAACACAGCAGAACAATATCAATCTAAGTGATTTCTGAAGGACATTGATGATTGCTTCCTGCTTCAACTGATAGAGAAGCTGATGAAGATAGTTCCACTGTTGAACCTTGTATTCATCAACGAGAAGTGGCTCATTGGGGATGTGAAGGCCAAAGACATCTTTGAGTGCAGGGACCATGAGATGGCAGTGTTTAAGATCCTGAGGACAGGAAGAAGGGTAAAAAGAAAGATCACAACCCTGCACTTCAGTAGAGATGACTTTGACTTCTTCAGCAATCTGCTTGGAAGAGTTCCCTGGGATAAGACCATGAAGGCAAAAGATACGCAGGAGAGCTGGTTAATATTCAAAACTTACCTTTTCTAAGATCAAGAGCAGTCCATTCCAGCTAATATGAAGCCAGGCAAAAATGCCAGGAGGCTTGCATGAATGAACAAACCATGCCCTGGACAAACTCAAACACACAAAGGAAGCATACAGAGGGTGGAAGGAAACACAAGCAACTTGGGAGGAATAGAAAAGCTTCATCCAAGGATTAAGCTAGGAAAGTTAAAGTCCCAATGTCAAAGGCAAAAGAAGGGCTTATAAAAGTGCATAGGAGACAAAATGAAAACTGGGAAGAATTTGGGCTATTGTTCTCCAGGGCAGGTGAATTAGTGACAGAAGATATGGAAAAATGCTGAGGTACTAAATACCTTCTTCACCTTAATCTTCACTAGCCAAATTGATTTACAGTAATCCCAGGCCCCAGAAACCTGGGGGATAGTTTGGAGCTAGGAATAGTTGGCGCAAGAGGAACAATTTAGGGAATACTGAAGCAGACTGGACATGCCTAAGTCCATGGGATCACATGGCTTGCACTCATAACTACTGTGGAGGCTAATTGATGCCACTTTGAAGTCACTCTCCGTAATCTTTCAATGATCATGGCAACTGGGAGAGATGACTGAAGACTTGAGAAAAGCAAAGGTCACTCCTGTCTTCAAGAATGGCAAGGAAGACTCAGGGAACAACAAACTAGTCAGGCTTACCTGAATCCATGGGAAAGTTACGACAACTAATCCTGGAAACCATTTCCAGGCAAATGAATGAGAAGGTGACAATCACTAGGAGGCAGCACATGCTCACAAAGATTTCATCTCAGCTTGATAAAGTTATGCTATGAAATGGCTGGCTTGGTAGATGGGTGGAGGGGAGACCAGCGGACACTGTCTACCTTAACTCATTAATGTGTGTAAATACCTCAGGGGAGGGTGCAAAGAATACTGTGATATCCAGTGACAGGACAAAAGGCAATGATCACAGACTGAAATATTGAGGGCTCCTCCTGAATATCAGGAAACACCTTTTTACTGTAATAGTGACTGAACATAGGCACAGGTTTCGTGAGGAGACTTTGGAGTATTCTCTGATGGACATACTGAAAAGGCTTCTTGGCACTGTCCTGAGCAACCTACTCTAAGCAGTTCTGCTTGAGCAGGGGCCTGGACCAGATGACCTCCAAAGGTCTTTTCTTAGATCAACCATTTCTTGATTCTGTCATAAATTTTTATTAGGAAATTATTGGTTTAGTAGACAAAGAGAGGGAAGCACATACTTCTTACCTAGATTTCAGTACCTGTCTTCCAGAAAATCCTCACAGAGAAGCTAATGAAGTATCATCTGAATGAGCAGAAAGTAATGTAGATAGAAAACTGGCTAAGCAACTGCGTCCAGTGGGTGGTGATCAGTGGCATGAAGTCTTGACAGAGACCAGTAAAAAGTAGAGTATCTCTGGGTCATTATTTTTTCCTACTCTATTTCTCATCTTTATTCATTATCTGGGAATGGGACAGAGTGTACCCTCAGCAATTTTGACAATGACGCAAAACTCTGAGGAGTGAATTATATGCCAGAGGGTTATGCATTCTGCTATTCAGAGTGATGTCGTCAGGCTGGACAAATGGACTAACAGAAAATTCTTTAAGTTTAACACAGTGCAAAGCCCTGCTCCTAGGTAGAAACCCACTGCAATAGTGTATGGTGGCAGACAATCACAGACAGCAAATTGAGCAAGAGTCAACTTGCCCATGTAGCAGAGAACACCAGGGATATACTGGAATCAGCTCCATAAGAAGTCTTGCCAGTGGGTCAGGGCTGACGATCCTTCCTCTCTCCTTATTGCTGGTGATGCCATTGCCAGAATACTGCGTGCAATTCAGGGCTCAACAGTACAAGAGGCACATGGAGCTTCTACAGAGTCAAACAAAGGTCCACGCAGATGATGAAGGGACTGGAGCAACTCCCTTAGGAGGAAAGACTGGCAAAGCAGGGACTGTCTCACCTAGAGATGGCTCAGGGAGGGATCCCATTAAGGTTTCCAAACAGCAGAAGGAAGGTTATAAAGAAGATAGGGCCAGGCTGTTCCCAGTGGCACACAGTGACAGAGCATGGGCTCAAGCTGAAATACGGCAAGCTCTTTCTCAACACAATGAGATACGCTTTTGCTGAGGTTGTTTGAGCACAGCAACAAGTTGCCTAGAGAGTTGGTGGGCTCTTCGTCCTTGGAGACCATCAAAAGCCATCTACACTGGCTATTGGGAAACTAGTTGCCATTAGTTTCACACTAATGGGAAGTTCTCACACAGGATATAAGTTCATAAATTTAAATGGTCATAGTACTGAAGTATTTAAATTCCTTTTAATGTTTCTCTTTGTACTAAAAGCTGACATTTAGCACTGTAAGTGAAAAAGGCTCCATATTGTAGTTGGTTAGAAATTCAGAGTTTAAAAAGAAATTAAGTTATTCCAGGAAAGCAAGAAGAAAAGTGTAGTCAAATGTGTCATTTTAGAGTTTAAAAAAAATATACAAAAAAATTTTTTAAATTAAGAAAAATTAAATAATTGTAATATATTTAGTATTTCTCTTCACCTCATAAATAAAATATCATCCCCAAAATCTAAAATATATGGCAGTCTCCGTCACTGTTTTCACATGTTCAGATTTACATTCTCTCATTGCTGGAAAAACTTGATAATTTTCCTGTGCCTCAGAAATGAAGAATATATAAGTTACTAGAGGAAGAATTAAAGTTGAAATCACATACTGACTTCATGTCTGACTTTTAATATCTCCACATGCCTCTAAAGGTCCAACTCAATTCTGCATATACAGACAAGCTCCTGCAATAAAACTGTTACATATTTTACAAAAGGTGGTCAACATTAAAAGTTAAGTCTAATTTGTTTTCCCTTATGTGATACAAGCTTGGTCACAACTGACACAACACAGCCCAACCTGCTTCATAAGATATGCAAACAAGCTGCAAGTAGCACAGTAATCTTAGAACAATTGCCACATCTCTAAAAGTCTTTGGCTGAAACTTACCCTTCTTAATCAAGGGAAAAAAAAGAACCACAGGAATGTAGGGCGGGGAGAGGAGGGAAGAATCACAGAGATGCTGTGAGGGACAGTATAAAAGCCTTCCCAAAACGCAGAAAAAACTACATCCACCACCTACCCTTTCATCGACTGTGTAGGTGACCTTGTCATAGAGGGACTATTTAAAAATTTAAATTAAAGAGGACTTTCATTTTGTGAACCCATGGTGACTGTGTCTGATTATTACATTAATCTTGAAATGCCTCTCAATAGCACCCTTCTCCATAAAATTTCCACATGCTGAGGTTAGACTAAGAGGTCTGTAGTTTACTGGATCTTCCCTCATACCCCGCTTATAAATTGTAATTTTATTGGTCAGCTTCTGGTCAATGTAGACCTCCCCAGAATCCCAAGATCTCTGATATATGTTCAAGCGCAGTCCTGCTATAACATCCACAAACTCTTTCAGTACCCTCAGCTGAATCTCACGATATCCCACAGACTTATGAATGTTCAACTGATCTAACTCATCCCTTGCAATTTCAATGTCCACAAATGGAAGCTCACAGTTCCCTGACTTAGAAGAATGAGCAGCCTAATGAATTTACTTTTAATATTAAATAATATTAAAGACTGAAGAAAAAAAGCATGTAATGCCTTCATTTTCCTTTCATCCCTACTTACCAGATGACCACTTTCATTAAGTATTGGTCCAACATTTTCCTTAGTCATCTGTTGCCATTGACCTGCTTGAAGCCTTTCTTGTCTGAAACAGCACAGTTTCACCTCCAGTTGAACTCTGGCCTTTCATTTTTATTCCCTGCATATAGGAACCACAGTTCCATCCTGCAAAGACTGACTTCATTCCCAGAGATCATACGATTTTTTTCCTTTCATGAATTCAGCCAAGCTGGTCTTCTGCCCCTCTTGCATAGTAGGATTGCTTGCTCCTGTGCTTATAAAAGAAGGACAAGTACTCATGGACCTCATAGCCCTCAAAAGCAGGTTCTTGGGGGATAATGTTTAACTTTAAGCCCCTTGTGTAGCTTAAAGTTTGCTCCCTTAAAATATTGGCTAGCAACTCTAATGAACTTTTTCCTCATTACACCAAAAAATTTCAAACTCAAGTATTTTGTGAACAATGTGGTAAAGACAGCTGCTTAACATTACATCTGCCAAGACTGCTTTTCTATTCACAAATAACAAGTCTAAGAGAGCATCTCTTCTGGTTGGCTTACTGAGTAGTTGTGACAAGAAATTACCTTCAACATACTTCAGAAATTTCCCAGACATGCTTGTCACAGCAGTATGTTATTCTATTGATGTCTGTGATGTTAAGAAACCTCAAAATATGCTGTTCTGAAAAGAAGCCTTTGCTGCTCCTCAGCTTCAGTGCCAGGTTTCTCTTCATTGGTACATGTGGGCTTATACAGTGTTTGAGCAGGATCCTCAGCAAATGCAAATTGTTCTAGCTTCTGTCACACCAATGATCAACTCCCAGTCACTCCTGAAATGTTGTGGGATCTGCTGCTCCAGCTGGATCTTTACAAATCTATGGGGTCTGATGGGTTTCATTCCAGGATCCTTGAAGGACTAGCTGATTTAATTGTAAAACCTCTCTCAACAATTTTTGAGTCATCTTGGGAATCCAGAAAGGTCCCAGTTGACTGGAACCTGGCAAACATTGTCCTGATTTTCAAGAATTGCAAGAAGGAGGACCTTGGAAAATATGGACCTGTCAGTCTCACTTCAGTGCCTGGACTTATTGAGAAAAGTTCTTATTGAGAAAATTTTTCTGGGAAGTACTGAAAAACACCTGAAAGACAATGCTGTCAACAGTCACAGCCAGCACAGTTTCATGAGAGGAAAGTCCTGCTTATCAAACCTGATTTTCCTTGTCATTTTCTATGACAAGGTAAACCACGTCAAGGATCAAGGGGATTTCAGTAAAGCTTTCAACACTGTTTCTCAGAGGATTCTTCTGGACAAAATGTCCAGAACAAAGCTGGATAAACACATCATGTGGTGGATGGTGGATGGGTCAAGCACAGAGGTTGATAGTGAATGGGGTGACATCAGACTGGTAACCTGTCACTAGTGGGTTCCACAGATCCATCTTGAGCCCTGTGCTCTTCAACATCGTCATAAATGGCTTGGACGCAGGACTGGAAGGCATACTGAGCAAGTTTGCAGATGACACAAAACTGGGAGGAGCTCTTGACTCCCTCAAAGGCAGGGAGGTCCTGCAGAGAGATCTGGACAAATCAGAGGACTGGGCAATCACCAACTATATGAATTTCAACAAGGGGAAGGGCCTGATTCTGCACCTGGGATGGGGCAATCCTGGATGTTTCTACAGACTGAGGAATGAGATGCTGGAAAACAGTGCCATGGAAAGGGCCCTGGGGGTCCTGGTCCATGGCAAGTTGAATCTGAGTCAGCAGTGCCCTGGCAGCCAGGAGGGCCAACCCTGTCCTGGGAGGCATCAGGCAAAGCATCGCCAGCCGGGAGAGGGAGGGGATTGTTCCACTCTGCTCTGCACTGGGGTGCCCTCACCTTGAATATTGTGTGTAATTTGGGGACTGAAGTATAAGAAAGATATTCAGCTCTTAGAGAGCATCTAAAGGATGCATCTATATAAAGATGGTGAATGGCCTTGAGGAGAAGCTGCATGAGGAGCAGCTGAGGGCACTTGGTCTGTTCAGTCTGAAAAAGAGGGGACTGAGCAGAGATCTCATTGCACTCTACAACTTCTTTGTGAGGTCAAGAGGAGGGGCAAGCACTGATCTCTTGTCTGTGGCGACCAGTGACAGGACCTGAGGGAATAGCCTGACGCTGTGTCACAAGAGGTTTGAGTTGGATACTAGTAAAAGGTTCTCCACCCAGAGGGTGGTTGGGCACTGGAACAGGCTCCCCAGGGAAGTAGTCACAGCACCAACCTTGATGGAACTCAAGAAGCATTTGGACAATATTCTCAGCCACATGCTGTGACTCTTCTTTTGTCCTGTGCAGAGCTGAGGGTTGGACTTGATGATCCTTGTGGATCACTTCCAACTCAGCATATTCTGTGATTCTCATTTAGAACAGATGCAGAGCTGGTCTACTTTGCAAAATAAATAAATAAATAAATCATAACAATTAAAAAACAAAATTAAACAAGGAAATTTCCAGCTCAAAGCAGATTTTTTTTTTTTCTTCATGCAAGTTATAAACCCTTGAAAGTAGCAAGTTTATAATGAAAATGCTGACACGACTTTAACTATAGCATTGCAAATGACGATGCTATAATTAAGCTTCGATCTTCTTTGGAAAAAAGGAAGAGGAAGGTTATTGTTCAATGGACTGCTCTGTCATTTGCTGCAGTGATTCTTAATTGTGTCTCATTACTGAAAGATGATCATTACTCTACTTGTCTATCTGATTTAGAGACCACTAAAAGTGTCATGTAACAAGCAGCCATCTCCCATGCAACAGTCCTTTGGCTCTCACCCTCATTACTCAGAATCTGTCCAATTATTTGTCATTAAAGTAATAAAAAGGACTGCAGCAGAAAATGTGGGAGGTAATTGTTGGAGGCCTGACGAGGAAAAAGCTGAAAACTGTTTTCAAGGCACTGGGAAAGTGACATGGTTAATTAAGTGTTAGAGGATATGCAAATCAGTCACAATCTTAAGAGACTGTAGTAAAATAGAGACAACATTATTATCATTTGAGGTAAAAGAAGGCAGAGTTACCCAGTCAGTGTTAGGCTTAGTTCCTGAGAATGGCAATGGCAAAAGGGTACACTCTCCAAATAAAATGAGCAGATGCGTATTTCAGCATCAAATGCCCTTTTAATGTTCTGCAGAGCTCAACAACAGGGAAGAAGGCAGTGACAGCATAGGATCCCAATTAAAGATTTCCTATAAATGCCATTTATTTGATTTATTGTTTATTGTTTATTTATTTGTCGCATGAGCATGTGTATATCACACACTATTTCCTTCACAAAATGTCAGAAACAAAAATGTACAAGTGATATCATTGTTTGTTTATTATTGTTTTTTGTAATTTACACTCCACTTTCAAGTGTTCATTCAAGGAGAAAGAGAGAGAAAAAGAAAGAAAGGGAGGGGGAGAGAGAAACAGAA
>JAWWMO010000096.1:35094740-35108133 GCA_035047845.1 Dendrocincla fuliginosa | reverse complement strand
TCAGGTGTGATAACTTCCCTTCGGGGAGGGGGAGTCCTTAGCACCTTCACACCCAGCCTGAGGGGTCATGTCTGCTAATGGGCCATCAAGGAGTACCTCATGACTCATAGTGTAAATCACCCATTGTGAAACTCCTCGCCCTGAGGGAGGTACTGGGCATTCCCATCTGAGCCCAAGCATATATAACCTTGGGGGTTAGGGACTTCTGGGACCAGCTGTGGGATCCAGAGGAGGACCAGGACCTCAGCAGGACTGGGACTCTCAACCAGACTGTGACCATCATCCTCAGCAACAGGTTTTCTCTTTCCTTTTACTTTGTACTAAGGTGGGGGGGGGACCATGTGGTGCTCAGCACAAGGGCTAGTGAGCTCCATTTTGTTCATGCCCCACAATGCTGAGTTGTACATCTGTTTTGTGTGGGCCAAAGGGAGTTTTCCTCTGCATCATTGTACTTGTTGTGATGTTTTTATTAAACTGTAATTCTGACTTGCTATCTCTTTTTGAGTTGGTTTCATTTCTCCTGCTGGATTACCTTTAAATCAGTACACAAGTATAGATTATAGACTACAGACTACAGCAATTACACTTAATTACAGAGCATAAGCCATAATTAGGCATTAGGCACATACTATTGTTATAAACTGGGGAAGACAGTTTAGGAATGAGTATTGATGTCACTGTGTCACCTGAAAGGGGGAGAGGGGTTTGTGTGGGTCAGAGTTTTCCCAGGGTCTTAGGAGACACCAGAAAGTGACTGCCCCCACTACCCCAGTCCAGGGCAGAAGACAAGCAGCTGCAGGAACTGGAAACAGCCCCTTCCTTCTTGCTTTCAGTCACTACAGCAGTGTGAATTCTCTGAGGTTGGACGGGAGACCACCTCATTTCCAGGGTCCCAGTCAGTGACATCACCACCTGACTGAGCCCAGATCTACAGCATAGACCAGTGACTTGCTGGCATTCCACACTGAAGCCAAGGGATGCAACAATGTGATGGGATTGGAGTGTTTTGGGGTAACTCCCACACCCGCCAGCACCACCTGTCCAGAGCAGCTGCTGGAGTGCCAGCACCACTTCATCCACAGTCCAGACAAGCCACAAGGGACAACACATCGCATGGAACAAAGAGATCTTGAACTGATATCAGCACTGCAGTTAAGACCTGAACCTAATCGGATGGTGTGGAGTGGTTGGTTTGTTAACATGGGTTCTTGTGAGCAGCACATTTTTCCTGTGGTTTTTGCTTTGTCCCCGGTTCTCCCTTTTTTTCTTTTGTTTGGTTGGGCAGATGGGAGAGTTATCAGCGGGGAAGATTCTCCACCATCTTTGTTTACCTTTTTGTCCCCAGGGGGTGGAGGCACCACTTGTTTTCGTGGCTCTCTGCTTCTGTGAGTAAATGATTATCCCCCTGTAATTTTGTAGCATTGTCATTTTCTTTTACTAAGTAGTTAATTTTTCATTTACACCTCAGATTTTTGTCTTCTACATCGGGGGAGGGGAATAAAAGGGGAAGGGTTTCATCCTGTTGGAGTTCCCACCTCCCAAATATATAGTCTTTAAACCAAGACAGAACATCTTAAAATCACCACCAGATATGATAGGCTTATTAGCCTCCAAGTTATTAAAGTCTAAACTTGTACAGGGAAAGCAAAACATTTTATGTTAATTAGCAGTTTCTTTATAAAGCTGAAACAGTCTTTTCTTACACTTAATTTAGTAAGAATATTGCTTATCAGTAAAGTCTATCAGAAGAGCATAGCCCTGTGAGTAATTGCCTTATCTGTTTACTAAAATTGCATCTATCATTCCCTTTCAGTCTGTTTTCCCCAGTTAAACAAGGTTCAGACAGAAAACTAATCTAATCAGTACCTTACCCCATTTAATCTAGGACAATGATTCTGCTATAATTATCTTTTTCAGTTTTCACATCTGTCACGTTCTGTCTCACCAGCATTATTCAATCTTGCATAGTCTTTCTGGAAAGTTTTATAATTAGGAGATTCCTAACTATAGTTTAAATTTTTTTCTTTTTTTTTTTTTTTTTGGTAGAAAAATTGTGATTAACATTGGACAGAACTCCAGGCTCAGGAAATAAAATGGCAGATCACTAAATTTTTTGTTTTTATTGAAAGATTAAGTGCCCTTAATAATTCACACTAGGTATATATGAGGAATGCTTCCATTCCTCATATCTGTTGTTAAAAAAATGGACCTTTTTAGACCATGCCAAGAATTCTCCAGCTACATGCCTAACACCTCTGTAATAAGATTTTCTGGTAGGCCAAGAATTTTTGAATCCATAAATTCAGAACTAGCTCTTAATATAAAGGGGAAAGATGGACATGCTCATCAGAAATAACAGATTTTGCATGAGGAATATTTATTTTCATAGAAAAGACATTGTGAAGCACAAAATGAAGTAATACCAAGCATTCAAGGTAACATCCATTTGGTGACCCAGAACTATAGTCCTCCATATAGAGGCCAAAGGTAAAAAAAGATTCTCATTCAGCTCATTAGGCAAACCATTCAGGGGAGCTGTCAGTATTGATATTATAAAGGAACTTCACTAACTGACAGTTTTATAGCTGAAATAAACATAATCTTCAATTTCCTAAGCTTTGGATTAGCTTCCCATTGCAACCTAAAAAAAAAACCTCATAGGTGTTTTGTTGTCTGATAAAACAATTAAAAGCTGCTATTGCAGAAATCTCCATGAGCAATACGAACTGTTTCAGTTCTGATGATGAACTATAAAACACTTGTTTGTGCTTTAAAAACACTCTCAGTTATATATATATATGTAGGAACAAAACGAAACTTCCTACATTTTTTTAAAATGCAAAAAGAGCTTTTATATTTATAGACTTCAAGCCTATGAAAGCAAACTGACTGCAAAAGGGAAAGGGAAAGGAAAGGAAAGGCCCAAACCTCTTCCCACTCTGGTGGGAATGAAAGGAAAAATCTCAAAGACAAAAAAGACCAGTCAATTATCCTTTCTCATCATCAATGCAAATAATACTTTATAGACCAACACCTTGCATAGCAGATGAAAGATAATGGATCTAACTTAATCTAGATTAAGTAAATACAGCTAGATAGGAACTGGAAAACTGTATGAACCCAAGACCAAATCTAATCAATCAACTTGCAGTCTTTCAGAATTTAGTGCCAATAAATGCATGTGGAATAGCCTCAGAAAACTTAAAGCAAAACTAGTTCTCTACATGCAGTGTATAACCAATGCGCTTTCAAGACAATGTCAGAGATGTTTATGCAAACATCCAGTACAACCATTATTGTTCCCCATCTCAAGACCACGAGTTAAGTAGAGTCATTGACTTGTAGCTTGTCTGCTACCTTAAGTAAAAGCTCTTGGTTTTGACAGAACTGCTGCAATGGCACACAAGTTAGGAATTGAGAGAATATGAGGTACACGTGAACTGTTTTATGTTTCTGGTATGAAGTAATTGAAATGAAGACAAACAGCAGCAAGACTACTTCAAATCTTGGAAATAAGACAGCCTCTGTAAGTGAAGTCATCAACAACAACAAAAACATAATTAAAAAAACCCACCTGCTTACTTTTAACAGTATTCATAATATTATAAGAGACCAGAGATAGTGACTCTCATGTAGATATAAACACTAATAAAAACTTGCAAGCTGTCACAGTTGTCAATTACATGAATTCTTATTATAAAGAACACCAAGCATTCCCTACAGAAAAGGGGAGAAAGCTCATATCTATACTTAGTGGGTTTCCAAGGGGACTAGAGCACCTCCCCTATGAAGACAGGCTGAGAACGTTCGTGCTGTTCAGCCTGGAGAAGCAACATTCCAGTATTTAAAGGGGACCTACTAAGAAGATGAAGAGGGACTCTTCATCAGGAGCTGTAGTGATAGGACAAGGAGCAATGAATACAAACTGAAAGAGGGAAAATTTGGTTAGATATATGGAAGAATTTCCTTATTGTGAGGCTGGTGAGGCACTGGAACAGGTTGCCCACAGTAGCTGTGAAGACCCTATCCCTGGAACTGTTCAAGGCCAGGTTGGGTGGAGATTTAGGCAATCTGGTCTAGAGGCATGTGCCTCTGTCCACGGCTAGCAGATGTTTAAGGTCCCTTCCAAACCAAAGCATTCTATTGATGCCTAAAATTCCTGGGAAAATGTTCAAAACAACATTAGTGGAGATAGATAGAGAAGTGCCTTTATTTAGAAGCTCCTAAGTGCACACCAGAAGTATGTGCACACGTGGTTCAGCGATGTTACAGTTTTTATATCTTACAGTAATTAGCATGTATGATATCTAAAACTAACCCGTAGGACCCCTTTCCCCTGGTGTCCACTCTCAGAAAGCTCAGAACTGCCCCTTGGAGCCTCTTCAAGGGCTCTGGGCTTTCTCTTACTGTTTTGTCTTCAAGCTGTCTTGCAGGTGTTTCATCCAAAAAACGTGTCCTCAAGAGGACATTCAGGAATGTGTGAGAAAACGTTTTAGTAACTTTTAATACCACCTAATTATGTGAGCAACTTTGGAAAATTCATGCAATCCAGATAACTCTAAAAATAAAAAAAATACACACTAAAATCCTTAGGCATCACTATGATTCTATGATGCTAAATCCAAACTGAGGCCAGTTGTATCTGCAGTTCAGTTTCATCCCTTTTGCAGGAGGATTGATTCAAGCAATGCCCTTCTCTGAAGCCAGCTACAAAATCCCAAGGGAAACCATGATCTTCCTATGTCCTGTTTTTAACCTTGCAACAGATGTATGATACTTGACTTACTGAATTTTAAACTAAATTTCAGCCAGTTCTCTCTAATATTCCAAGGAATTAAAACTCATATTTATGATTCAAACTGTTAATTTTATAATACTTTTATTAATATTCCCACACTCTGAAGTTGTAAAGTTGAAGGGTGAATTAATTGTAAGTATTTATTTGCACTGCTGAAGCTATCATCATCTATTTGTTTACACAATACCAATTTTTATATATGACAACCTGCCAATAAATCAGCAGTGTTAAATCTAGAACCCACTGAAAATATTTCATACTAATTTATGGTCAATTTCCTAGAATATGAAGCTTATGAATATGAATAGCTTTGAGCTGAAGGACTTGTCAGCTTACCGACTATTCAGGACATGAAGTCAAATGCGGAAGCACTGTAACAGCTCTGAAGTCCCAACATAAGAAAGCCACACTAAAGCCATTGTGAAAAAGAAGTCAGTCTAGTGAGAGATCAATGGATTTTGTGCACACAAAAATCCTATAAAAAGGAGCCTCCAAATGTATCAGTACAAGCCAAATATATCAGTGGATCATATATAAGAAATGCTCTACTGTCATGTTAAATATAAAAAGGCACAGAGACTACAGAGGGACAGCAGTGACCATGTAATTATTTGTACTTACAATTTAGAATCTGACAAGGAGAATGGAGTTCCAAATAATCAATTTTTCCCAAATATTGATGACAGATCATTTGTTGATCTGTTAAGATCTGATTTGTGACTTATTCTGTTACTTTCTTGAAGTTTTCATCAGCTACCACCACATTACACATTCTCTGAAAGGTTACTCTTGTCTGTAATGAGAGAAATTAGAGCAATGAGAGAGGCAGCAATGAGCTGATCTCAATTAAATATGACTATGCAATGGAGGCTACAGTCTAGCATTATTTACCACACCAAAGATATAATTCATACATAGTTGAAAGTAAATCAATTATTTCCCACACAATCAGTTTTTCAACACAAAAAAATTGCTTATTTCAAACACTGCTTAATTCCTTCTGTCTCATTTGAAGGAGATAATCCACCAATATGGAATTTCTGCTCCACTGACTGCCTCGGCATGTGTCCTGCTGTCACTGATAGCAACAGTACCCTATTTGCTAAAACATGAATCCGAAAATTTAGCTCATGCCCAGAAAGTTTTACATGTCCTTTCCTCTTTTGTTCATTTATTTATTAGGTTTTGCCTTTTAACACAATCCTGAACTGCTGAATACTGACACCATTCTTTGAGTGAGCTTAAAGTATGACAATCTATGCCTTAGTTATCAGATGTTTCTAAATCCAGGTCAACAGACATACTTACATTTGATCCAAAAGGCTAAATCCCTCTCTCTTCAACCAAAAGTTTTGAGGAAAAAAAGCCACAGAAGGATTATGTCAGCAAGAGTATGTAATGCTTATTCTTTTACCTGCTGTAGTAGAATACAACTACTTAAAAGCTCTGGCAGTTAGCAACCTTCTTTTACAAAATAACAGCTTGCATATATTATATATATGTGTATAAAATAATGTGAATAATAGATATTATATTATATAACATTTAATGATATTATATTAATTTCTATTTTATATATCTTATATATAATATTTCTATTATATATAAATTAAAAAAAACACCTGAAAAAAACCCCACTTAGATCCACAATACTCAAGTAGAACAGAATTGCATACACCAGCCTGAGCTGGATGCCAGACACTTTTTGCCACAAAACAGCCTTCTTCTTGATGTAAACAGAGGCAAAAAGTGCATTAAAAAAAATCTAATAAAATCTGACGACAAGTCAGCAATTATATAATTGTTTGGCTAGAGTCTTGTATATCTCTTTTTGCGGGCTAAAATAAGGATAATCAGTAGAATCAGACACTGGGAATAAATAACATTGCCTCATTCTTCCCAGGGAAAAAAAAAATTTGCTATCATCTACATCATATTCTTCTCTGGTCTGAAGGTTATTCCGTATGTGTCAGTTATGAGCACACTTCAAGACTGGCTAAGATCCTTACCATATGTAGAGCAAATTGAAAAATTATTTATTCAGAACCAAAAGAACTGGAAAAGAAAGGTAAGCTGATTTACGTTTCATTGACTTACCATCCCTTTATGTGTGGTTCTTAGTATTATAGCTAACTTGATTTTAAAGGCATTATTCATGTTGTTCAGTGTGCCCCTTTTTCGTCTACAGGATAGAAAAAGAGGTCTAGTTTTAATCATATGTTCCATAAAATTATATAACTCTGACTGGAGTGTTCTCAACAATTCTCATTCCACAATCATAATAAAGCTCTTTTGCAAACAAGCAATTTCTCTTTGACAGTGTTTTTACCCTTTGATTAATTGCTTGTTAATGCATCTCAAGCCAAAAATGCAGTCTTCACATAAATAATCCATTTATTATCTGTTTATAAGTTTGAGTGATACCTTACACAATATAAATCTTAAGTACTAATTTAAGTTTTAACTCAACATGTCTTTCTGCTACGAAGATACCAAAATCAAGCAACATAACTGAATTAAAACATAAAGGAGATTGAGAAGGAGAATTTCCCTGTCAGTAACAGAAAAAACTCTACTGGATCATATGAAGGGTCCTTCTAGACTAAGTTTCTAACTCAAATAGCATCCAGTAGGTAATTACTCTATAGCTTCCTAAAAAGGAGGACTCTAAATTTTGGGAAGGGAGAAGTTACACCCACATCCAGGGAGAATTTCTTTTTTTTAAATGTATATTGTAACAGTCAAGTAGGTGTGGTGGTTTAATCTCAGCCAAAGATGCAGACAGCTGCTTGTTCACTCACTTTTCTTGTAGGATGGAGAGAAAATAGTAGAAAGATGATAATATCATAAAAGTTCATTGAGTTTGTTCAGTTCATAACTTTAGTTCTGTCTGTTATAGAAAACCTGAGTAGAATACATGGTTTGTTGTGTTTTTGAGAAGGAAAGACAGCTCAGGCTGAGTCACCAGCTCACTTGCCCAGTTTCTTGAGAGCTTGGTCTTCCATTTGCTTGGGTTGTCCTCCTACAGCACTTCCTAAACACCCAACTCAAATCATGGGTTACAGCAGGTTAAATGTATATCCACTGCAATCTGCACGCTTTTTCCCTTTGGTTCAAGTAATAAGAGTTACTATTGTAACAATACCCACACACTGCACTTATGCCAGAATGAATCCTCTGTGGGCTACAGTTCATCTGAGGGGGTACCTGCTCCAATACAGCCTTATTCATGGCCCATAGTCCCTTCAGGCATATTTCTGCTCCAGTTCATGGTTGATTTTGTGTATGTCTGATACAGCAGTACAGGAATGGCAGCAGTGATAGGGTCCTATGCCAGCCCAGGCACATGGGCACATATTGTTAATCAAAATGTTGACAGCCATAGCAAAGTAAGATGACAAGCGGTACATAAAACAGCAAAAACCAAAACCCCTCATCAACAAGCCACAGGCTCTAATATACAGTAAAGTAAATGAGCATCATGGCAAGCATGACAGCCTGCCAATTAACACTTATAACAGCTATAAATTCAGATTACAGTCAAATCTAATGTTATCTTGAACTTCTTAAGCCCCATGTTATGCAACAGAAAGTCTTGTTGTGGAATTGTCCCCACAGTGGGTTGTGCAGGCAAATACCTACCACGGCCAGCCAACGGCTCCCCTATCCTTTGGAAAGAGGAGAAAACAGAAGGAAGACAAGAATATTTATGAATCAAAACAAAGAATTTAATTCCTGAAAAAAGAAATTGCAAGTGGAAGCAAAAGTTTCACTGTTTCCCATGGGCTAGAAGATGTTTAGCTACTTCCTGGAAAGCAGTGCCTCAGCATTCGCAGTGGTTACTTGGGAAGACACAAACCATAACCACAAAATGTTCCAAATGTACCTCCTCCTTTTCTTCAGCTTTTATTGCTGACCATGGTGTTATATGGCATAAAATAACCCTTTGATCTGTTGGGATCAGCTGTCCTGCCAGCTTCTTGCCCACACTCAACCTAATCCCTGAGGGAGTAAGTCGAGAGAGGGGAGTGAGAAAAAGAGAAAACCTTGACAATGGGCAAGCAATATTCAGCAATAGCCAAAACATTAGTGTGTTGACAGCACTGTTTCAGTCACCAATTCAAAACACCATAGGGTCTGCTACTTTAAAAAAAAAAAAAAAAAAAAGAAAAGATGTATAGGAAAGAGTCCTGCCTGCCTGGGGTATCAACACTATAATTTCTGTCAATGGAAAGGGGGTTTTAACCCCGGAAAAGTGCTTTGCTTTCTAGTATGGGGCTGTGTTACAGGCTCACACCTCATTGTGGGTTCAGGGCGGGTGAGGGAGCTGCTTCCTCTCCTTTTGGTTTAAGTCAGTATTGATTTGTTTGTATTTGTTTTGCTTGTGTTTGGTTTTCATTCAGCAGTGATAGCGGTCAGCACTCTTGGCTGTGTTTTGGGTTGTTTCCCACCTCTTCTGACCTTATCTCCAAGCGTGGATAAACCGGAGCAGTCGGGAACCCTGGGGGATTAGTTACTGATATCCGATTGCAGCAGGTCCAGACCCCATCCATGCGAATCATCGATATTTCTGGAAAAAAAGCCAACCACAAACAACCCTCCTCCTCCACCTCCCGAGCGCTGCACGGGTCCCTCACAATTCAGATATTTATTCCCATCCCTAAAAGAACTCGAGCTGTGGATGGATTCCCATTTGTAAACGTTCCTCCCTGTCCTGTTTCATTTACGTCAGCAATCGCTGGGGATGCGCCTGCATCTCCCTGGGGCTTTGGCTGTCCTGAAGCTCTGTTTTTGCTCCAGACAGCTGCTGGTGCAAAGCCTTTTGCCCCAGCCCCACTTTTGGTGATGGACATCTGGTTAATTTGTTCCTCTTCCCAGAAAGGGTCTAACTCATGAACCCTGGTCCAAATTGAAGACAGAGGGGATGTTGCACAGCAGTGGTGCTGGGACAGCCAAGAGAAGTGATGGATGACTTCGACTCGTGCTTTGAGGAGACCCTAATTTCACCATCCATCCTCCCCGGAGGGTTTTCCACCACTTTACTGCATCTGGCTTCCCCCTGGGGCCTGGCCCGCACATTTGGTGACAGCGAGGGGCTGGCTGGGGGGAGGTGAGGAGGCGGACAGGCGCCGCTGTCGGAAGAGGATCTTGCTAACCACATCCTCATCCCACGGCCCTGCGCAGGTCGGGGTGGCCGTGCTGTGCACCAGATGGCCGTGCCAGGACGGCTCCCAGCCCCGCCGCCCCCGCGGGGAGGGGGGAACAGGAGGACTCCGGTGACGCTGGAGCTGGGGATGCAGGCAGCCGGCTGTGGATGCATCCCCAGCATCCCACGGCGGACAGGAGGACCCCGGTGCCGCCGGAGCTGGGGATGCAGGCAGCCGGCTGTGGATGCATCCCCAGCATCCCACGCAGCTCCCGGCCAAGATGCAACCGCACGAACCCCGCAACGAGCTTCCCGGCGCCGACCTCCTCTGCCTGCCGTCGAAGGCGGCTTTAAACGCCTCCCCAAAAAAAAACCCCGGTGGTGTGTGCGCAGCCCTGTGCGATTATTATTTGTACCACAAGCTGCTTCCTCCCGCGAGCTGCTTTCATCTCGCTTTGTTTTCCTTTCCAGGTGGGGCCGTGGGCCCCCCGCTGCTCGGCCTCCGGGGCTGCCTCCTCTGCCGGCCGCAGCTTGCTGCGGAGAGGCCACCTTTGTCTGCCTGCCAGCCAGCCCAGCCAGCCCGTCCACCCTCCTCCTCCTCCTGCCAGAGCTATTTCGGGAAACAGCAGCTGAGCCGGAGGATTGTTAATTGTTCGTCAACCCCCCTTCCAGCCTGGTTGGATCACATGAGGAGATTAGAGCGCCCGTCACACCCTTTCCTCCGCCTCCTTCTCCTGTATCCCCCCTTGACCCGGAGGGATGGGGCAGGGGGGGCAGTGCCCCTTCTGCGGGCAGAGGGGCTGGACGGGAGGCGCGTCCAGCTGTCCGGGATGCTGGTCCCACCGAGGGGACGGCTCCCACGCCGTGCCCAGCCGTGGGTATCGCGGGGATGCCGAGCCGTGGCTGGCACAGAGGTGCCCTGCTCAGAGGGCAGCGCCGGCGGCATCCCCTGCCAGCGGGGCCGCTCCGGGGGCAGGCAGGAGCCCAGAGCAGGCAGGAGCCAGCGCAGGCAGGCAGACAAAGCCACCCCAGGCGCTGACCTCAGAAGCTGCCATGTGACTGCCTCAAACTTACTAAGGCATGACATCAGCCTGGGAGGGAGCGGCAGGGCTGCCACCAAAATACCGCCTGGCTTCAACCGGGCTGCCTGCGCTGCTGCTCCTGCCCCCTCCTGCCTTTCCCTTCCATGGATCGCACCCCAAGGGAAAGAAAACCAGCACCCCAGCTCTTTGCAAAGGGCATGAAGGGGAGGAAGGGTCAGGGGAGATGGCACGGCAGGGCTTTAGTGCCCTGGGAATAACGTGCTGATGGTCGTGCCTGACACTGGGCATGGTGTTAGTGGGTGAAATGGTGGTACTGGGTACAAGCTCTGCTGTCTGATGCTGTGCACCTCTCTTCTTCTCCCTGCCAGCTCTCTGAGCACTAACAAGGATGAAGGACCACTCGGTACCCACCCTTATTCTGCTAAACCCTGGCCAGGGCAGGGATAGGCTGCTGATCTGCCTGCTCCTGGGCAGGGGAGGTAGCCAAAATGCGGTGACTGGAGAGAAATGGTGCCTCGTGCCATAGGGGTGAGGTGGTGAGCGGCAGAACAGGTCAGTCCACTCGGATCCAGGCATCTTCACCCAGCAGAGCTCCCATGCTCTGTCTCCTCCACCTGCACTCTGCTTTTTCCAGCAGGTGTGATGACTTTGCACTGCTGCTCTTGATCCGGCATCTGAGTCCGGATATGCCCATCTGAGACGGATCAAACCTGGCTTTATCCTTCTGACCCAGATCACCTCGGCAGAGGATGCAGGTGCCTGGGTCCTGCAAAGAGCAGCCCCAGAGCAACACACCTGGTGATGCCAAGCCTCTTTCCAGGGGCACAGCTGAACTTTGTGCCACTGAGGGGACACCAGTGGTGGGCAGACATGCTGGCTGCTGGCCAGGAGCTGTGACTGCAGTCCCAAACATCCAAGCTCAGACCTGCCCTGGCTGGTTAGACTGACCCGAGGGCTTGGGCCAGGGTGTTGCCAGCCCTCCGAGGTGCAGGGAGCAGGTTTGTCGGGTCTGAAATCCCTTGGTTCCCACCGCTGGAACTCGCGTCCCTCCTGCCTCCCACGCCGGGTGTGGAGGGGACAGCCCCGCTCCCTTTGGCCTGGAGAGGCTCGCCCTGGTGTGGGCAGGGGGAAAGCTGGGACCAGCTGTTTTGGCTGTGTGGTTGAGCGTGCTCTGCTCTAGTCCTTTCAGATGGAGTGTGGCAGGTTTGGTGGAGGAGGTGGGCATTCTGAGATGTCAACCCCCAGGCTGACATAATGTTGTGTCCAACACCCTGAGAGTGGCATTTGAGGTTTTCCAGCTACGTTGAAGCAGGAGGAAAACATGCATTTGCCCTGAGTGTGGTTTTTGGTGGTGTTTTTTCTAAATTCTTTTTCTGAGAAAGCTCTTGCTACGTCAACTCTGTCTTGGTGTGGCTGAATCTTCACCCGTTTTTTGTTACAGCTGAGACCAGCCACCCTCTTGTCCTTCCAGCAAACCAGGACATGGTGGCAGATCCTGCCAGTAAACCTGTGGCTTTCCTTTGGGGGAGTCTGTGGATTAATCCCTTGGAAGGAAAGGGGTTGAAGCGAGCTGTCACTGGGAACGGAAGCTGATAACTCTGGGGCAGCACACTGAACTTCCTTAATTTTGGGCCCTTTCACTTCTCTCCTTGCAGGTGGTTGTTACTCCTCGGTGGAAGAAGGAGGGTCCCCACTCCAAGCCCTGAAACACCCTCTGAATTTTCTTGGAGGCTTCCCTGATGCCTGGAGCTGTGTCTGGGGGTATCTGTGTTGTCCCCTGTGTCCCCCAGCCACAAGGCTGGTCCTGCCACCAGCTTTCACAGCTACAGCTGAGTGGGGTTTCAGTCCCCAGACAAAGTGCTTTGGTCTGCCACGGTCCCCTGGAGGTGCTGATGGCTTGTTGTCCTCCCCCATCCTCCCTTGTAATCCTTCCAACCCGCTTTGTGGATCTTCCTCTTCTGCCCGGGGCTTTCTGAGAGCTCTGCTGCCAGACCCTTGGAGCAGAATTCCGCCTGGCAGCTGGGCAGGGATGCCTTTCTGCTCCCTGTCAGGGCAGATTTTCCCTGAAATACGCAAAGACTCATTTCCCCCTCCAGCCAACACCAACACCAGTTCACCCTCTAATACAAAAAGATACCAGAGACGGCTGAAATTGCGGGAATCCTTTATAACCCGACAAAGGAGGGGCTGTTCTTGGTTTCATTTATTTTTTTGGGGGGGTTTCTTGTTCCCCTAGGAAGGTTTCCACCGCTTTGAAACTCCCATCGCCCTGACCGAGGGCGAGGCTGGGGGGGAGCGCTCAGACGGCGGGGTGGGCCCCACCTCCCGGCGCGCCGCGGCGTTGCCGCTTTAAGGGCGCCCTCCGCGGGGCGAGCGTTCGAACGCGCGGCGCCGCGCTCCCATTGG
>JAWWMO010000096.1:35052307-35071877 GCA_035047845.1 Dendrocincla fuliginosa | reverse complement strand
TTATCAAAGAAGTGAAAATGTTTTATAAAGCAGACTTTCTTTCAAATACCATGAAGGAAAAGTATAAATTGGAAAAAAAAATCCTGACTCTGAGGCAATACAATTCGATTGGAAGACAAAAAACCAGTCTTTGGAATTGTTTAGACAAGTTAGCTGACAGCTCTAACAGTATACACAAGATGTCAGTCAGAAATCCCCCTACTGTTTTTAAATCAAAGTTTCAGTAACACTTTGAAGAGACTGAGACAAAAATAGTATGAAAGATATCAGAAAATACTACAAAATACTAAGAGGAGTGCTGAGCAAAAAAGAAAGCAAGAAAAAATGCAAAATGTTCATAAAAACACTGAAATTCCTTACACTGAAATTCCCTTTTCTGGTGCTTTCTGTTATTCAGACACCAGCTTTTTAAAGAAAAACTAAATTAGATCAGTACCCTATTATCCACTACAAACAGTTGTTAGGCCCTCCTAAGCTTTAGTACTCAATTAGTTCTCAAAGTCTAAGAAACTGTGCGAGTAGATTCAGGTAACCATAGCAAACAATCACAGAGGGAATCTTTTCACTTCTGCAAAACAGCAATGAAGTTCACTTAAATATTTTAAGAAGAACAACTATACCCAGAGTTGCACTGGTATTGCCTCGAAATTCGTTCTTGCAAAGTCTCATAAGGAAACTGGATTTCCCCACTGCTGCATCTCCAGCAAGAACAATCTTGTAAGCCTTCTCTGAACTGGGGTATTTCGGAGTGCATTCAGTTGCATCTGACTGAAAATAAAAATAATCCCTCTATTGCAACTCACATAGAAAGTGTTTTCTCTGTATCACTCTTTTTCTTTTTTTCCCCTAAAGAACTAGTTACCTGAGGAGTGAGAGCAGATATGTATTTCCTTGTTGAAGCAATTGAGCTGCTTCGACTTACTGGTCTTGAGGGCTTCCAGTCTAATACTGTAGAGCTGTTGTCAGGACTGTACACTTCTTCATCCCTGATCTCTGGAACCTGCAAGTACAAATTAGTTCTCTGGCAAGAAGAGTAAGCTTTTTTGGAAAGGCACAGCTAAGATTGATTAAAACATTTGTTTTAACAGTTTGGATTAAACAGAGATAAATGACCAAATTGAGTTGTGCAGCTCTATTCAAATTACTGTGATTATTCTGTTCACATTTCCTGTTGATTATAGCCTACATTTTGTCCTTAAACATGCCTACTGTTTGGCATACATTCTTTCAGTACTCTTTCTGATGGTGTAAATTAATTTCCATATGAAAAATTCAGATTAGAAACAGTTACAATAAACAAATACTATATTTCAAAGCCTATTTTATAAACATTAACAATTTATGGACTAGACATTGCTCTCTATGATGTTACTACTCAAGCTAAATTAAATACAGCACAGCTGTCATCAACATACTCATAGCATAGAGATTAAATGTCTCTACTAAAGGCACAGCAAAAGAATTGCCTTAAAAAAACCCCATGTTCTACTGTGTTTGATACTACTCTTGCTGTGAAGTCATCAGTAAATCTTTCCATTTTACTAACAGTAACACGGACACAGTAACACCTTCCTACATTTTTAGATTCTCTGACACTTAACATGTAACTCAATTATGCACTTATTTCTCATATATGCTTCTTTCCTTCACTGTTACAGTATAATAAGAGGAAGCAATTGGAAACATTTTACTTCTATAGTGTCTGCTTTTTTATAATTAGAAAATGAGCTCCTCTCTCCACACTGTTTAACAACCTTCAAAAATCATGTATACTTCAAAAATGAAGTTACTGCCTCAAAAATCTATCAAAAAATGTAAAAATGAACATTTTATGTTTTAGAGAACTATTAATGCTTTCTCCAAAAAGTTTTCCTAATCTTATTTAAATACATATAACCCAAATAGTTATAACTGGCCAATGGACAAAGATCCATTTTATTTTAAAAACAGTAAACTAAACTGCTCTCCAATCCAAGGTCTTTCTCAGAGAAGAAGTGTATCTGGCTTACATCTGTAAATACTTACATCTGTATCAGAAGCATCACCACCAAAGCCTTCTTGCATACACTGTGACCTTTGAAAAATCCTTTGATGCCTGTATTCCACTTCTGAATCATACTCATTTGAATCTCTCAGGGTAGACAAACCACTGTCAAAACAGCTCTCAGGTAAGCTGTCGACTTCACAGTTTATCCTTTGCATGGGATCACAAAGGGCTAAAGAATCATAATCTTCATCCACACAAGATGAATGAGATGACCTAATAAGAAGATATTGGAGGGGAAAAGAATAAGTTATTCCAAAATTGTTTTTCCCAACAAAATTTGAGCCATTCTGAAACAGTCAGTTCTTGGAAATGCTGATATTAAGGTAAAGACACATGTCAAACCTATCTTGCCTTTATAAAGAACTTCTTTTTCAATCATATCTCTTTAGGATGATCAGATTAAATTATGTAATTTACATTATTGATGATGACTTCCGTGTATCAGTAAATATGTCTATTTATTAATTAAAAAAAAAATCTTTAAAAAACATTCAGAAGAACTACATTCTATGAAGACATCACAGGCAGAAAATTATAGACAATGGTTCAGCTAATTTTGGCCTATTTGAAGACATAACATGACCTTGACATTCTGTGTCTCACTTAAATGAATGTGTTTTTTCAAAGAGGCACACATGTCAATAAGGAACAGCTGTAAATATAGAAAAGGGATTTCAGGAGATCAGTAATGGTAGACGTAACTGAAACACGTTTTCTTACAGTTTGGTAGGCTATGTAAAACCCAAAATTTTACATAAAAGTCCTTTCTTTTCCCTCATCCTTCCTTCAAAGGCCTTCTTTTTTCCCCATTCCAGATGCTGTGATATATAAAAACACTTTATTGGATTAATCAATGCCAGTATGGTTTACAGAAAAAAAAAATGGTTTATTCACGTAAATAAAACTACAGAAAAGAAAGATTAATAGAGTGAATCTTTATGAATTTTACAAAAAACGCATTTACGATGGCTACAGTAACTATTGCACTTCTGCAGGAAGAGAGGGACAAGCACAAATTACAGTGAGGTAAAGAAGGTCTCCAAGTCACAGCAGAGAAGAAAGTGGCTTTGCTGTATTGGCAATGGATGTGAAGCACTGAACTGCTAAAACAAAGTCAGCATCAATCCCAGCCCCCCAGAGGGGCTGGAAGCTCCCAGCATGATGGCACACCACAGCAGAGTACACTGGGCAGAATATACGAAGTTGTTACTGAGTTGAGTTCCTTCAAGTGGCCAAGCAGGGGCAAGAGAGGCATCGTTATCCCAAGCAATAACGTTCAGAACCACCTAATTAACATCCTTTCAGGCTAATGAATAATCACATGAATGAATAGCTTTGCTGTAGACTATCACAGCATACATGCTCTTTGTATTTATGCAACTACTAGCACAGGTGTATTCATGCATCTACAAGCTTATACCAAATCAACTGAAATACAGAACAGGAGTGCATGCTAAAACAAAGTTAAGCTCGTCAGGCCTCCCTCAAATACAGGTCTTTAGTACCTAATTTTCAGCGTCACTGAACCATGAACTCAATGCTGGGAATTTCGTACATGCTTAAAGCAAGTTAGACCAAGATGTATGTTACAGATAAAAACAAGAAAAAACACACCTGTGCAAATTGCTTAAAACATGTTAGAATGCAAATCAATACCTCTTAATGCTGACCAGATGTCAGAAGACCAAGTACTGAAAACAAACAGGTTTGGGGACGTTCATATCACACTCTGTCTTTCAATACTACTAAGTCACACCTGTTAAGAGTAAACTTTATTCCTACCACAGAAACTTTCTTCTACAGTAGCTTGTATTTCTCACTTTTGTGGAAATGCAATGATTGCACCAGAGAAGTTTTAGCTACTCCTTCAGAAAACTATTCAACATAGTATGCAATTTCGTAGTGGATGCCTCTCAAAATTTTCAAGGGGTCCAAAGAGAGAGCAATTGGGTTTATCTGCAATAAGAAGGAAACAGCTTGCAACGAGCAAAACTTTGCAGCCAGGAAACACATCTCACACAGAGACAGAATCCCTATCCAAGATATTCTTCTCTCTGGCAAAAAGTAAAACACAGACAACTAAGAACTCTATCAGAGATCTCCCTAAGGTTTGGAGTACCACTGAAAAAAAATAAAGACAAATCAATCTATCAACTGAGTAAGAACACACATTTTTGCAGCCAGATCTAGCTGTTTAAAAACAAAAAAGCATAGCATGATTGACAGCACTGGGGGGTTAGCTCCATTGCCTAGTATCTTCAGTATCTGCAATGATTGAGGAAGCTCTGAACAATGACCTGCATTCAGTAAGGACAAAAATAAATAAGTCTGACCATTTGATATTTGTATTTAAATACCTTACTGTTCTCTGTGACTTTTACCTCATTAATATCCAAGTGCATTCACTGCTCTGGCAGTGTGAGATGAAGGTGTTTACTCTTTTGGAGAATTAGACCCAAGTTTGTAATAATTATTACACAGAAAACAAGACACACAGGCTGAACATACAGCCAAAAATGTTTTATTTCCCAAGTACTGAGTAGACTAGGTAACAGAGGTCTTCAGAAGACTTTTGTAGCTTCTTGGAGACAATGAGGGGAGATAGAGAATCAAACCTGAATCAAAACAGTACAAGACCAAACAAAAGACTGTCTGAACTCTTCATAGCTTATAGTTTGCTAAAAAGAGCTTTCCTGAGCTTTCTGAAGTAATTGAAAACATTCCTATTGATTTCAGTATACTTTGGATCTTATGCTGTGCTCACATATTCCTTCTAAAACAGACAGAAATATTCTCTCTGTTATTTGACAGTAATATGCTCTTCTAAGACAAGTGTGATGACCTAGTAATTTTCAACTTCACAAAAGCAAGACTGGCTTACCTGTCATACTGTGGATTTAAAGGAGAAAGTCCACCATTGAATTTAGGACTGCTTCTAGAAATGGTACTTCCTGGTGAGGTGTTTGCTAACCGCTGCAACAGATACATAACAAATGCACAGTAAATTTGATGAACACAGTGAAAGCATCTAGATTCGTTGTGAAAAAAAGTACATCATCAAAATCATAAATGTGTATTTTAATATATATTTACCGAATTACATTTCATTAAACCTCATGCTTTATATAGGGCTGAGGGTCAAATGGCCTTTTACATAAAGCATTTAGTCTCTACTGCTGTTTTAATACTGAACCTACTAGTTACATTCAATCACAAAAGACAATGGAAATTCCAAAAATATGATTTTATTGATTACAGCCAAAGACTCTGAAATGCTAAACTTTGAAAAGTAATATTTAGAACAAGGCATGTTGACTACTAAAAAGAAAAGGAACATGTCAATGGCTGAGCTAGTTTCAGTAGACTTACCTCCCAGTTTTGAAAGATAGTGAAAAAAGGAAAAAGGAAAAAAAAGGAAAAAAGAAAAAAAAGGAAAAAGGAAAAAAAAGGAAAAAAAAAGGAAACAGGAAAAAAAAGGAAAAAGGAAAAAAGGAAAAAGGAAAAGAAAAAGGAAAAAGGAAAAAAAGGAAAAAGAAAAAAAAGGAAAAAGGAAATAAAAGGAAAAAGGAAATAAAAGGAAAAAGGAAAAGATCTCAACTGATACCATGTGACAGAGTATTCTGTACATTCTGCCATGCCTCTACACATTTATTCACTGGAAACAGTTTCCTCTGTCTTCTCTGTAATATGCTCCCTTATGTTTCAGGGCACGACAGAAGAAAAAGGTATCTCTTGTTGCATCTGTAGTGAATCTCTGGTAGCTTATATCAGCAAAAAAGCACTTATGTTCTTGAGTATGAAATACTGGAAATGGGCAATAACCCCCATTTTCCTCCTTCTTGTCCAGTATTGTCTTTTTAGGCCCCATCCTTCCAAAAAAGCTAGTTGCTTTCCTCATGATCCCCAATCATTAGTTTTAGAGTTTAGATTTTGGCTTCACAAGACTGAAAAATGGCAGTGTGGAGTGGATTTTTTTTTCATTTTCAAGCTTACCTTTCTCTGTTTTGGAGGATGTCAGGGTACATCTGTTATAAGAAATTCCCCCTGCAGTTTTGATAGCCCAAAATGATTTGACTAAGGTCTCCATTATCAGTAGGCCCTGCTATTTATTTTCCCAATGACTTGCCTGGACAAAAGTTCAGGTTAGGTTAAGACCTTGCTACTGAGAAGAGGCCATTTTTCTGAAAAAGTGTATTTTCAGTGGTATGGCACTCCCATATATGTAATACAATCATACTCCTTTAGTGCAAGAGAAACTTCTGGTTTATTCACTGCATGAAATGCATTTGAACACAGCATATTAAAAACACTACTACCTTCCAAAGCACCTCAGAAAGCAATTGTGCTACAACAAAATTCCATTATTTCACAAAACAAAAGCAAAATCTAACAAATTTCAGCTATACAAGAGTACTCCTACAGTGAGACCACTGAATAAAAGTTAATTTTCTAAGTACCCACTGAAGTACCAATTTAGATTTGGTGTATTAATTCTTACAGCTTCTAGTACAACGTAACAAAATCAGAAATACATACCAATGATCTGTTGTACTTGCTGAAACTGTTTTCAAGTGCACTTCTTAAACCATCATTGCTGTCATGTAGCTTTCTATTAGCTGATCTAATAAGGAAATACAATTTAACCAGTAGGAGTAAAGAAAACAAAAAAACTATTTAACTTATCACAAACAAAAATTGAAAAAATACTTATTAAAAAACTTTTTTCTTCAGATTATCACTAAAGAGTAACATGAAACTAGAAACATGTTGACAGATACTCAAATTATTATATGTCAAAAAGCCACTGTGAAGTTTAGCCTCCAGTGCCAACCCAGAAAACCCATTTTCACTCCTGAAGCATAATCTCTGGTCAGCTGAGTGGAAAAAAAAAAAAAAACTGTAGGAAAAAACCCACTAGTACAGCCATTTCTGTACAAAGTGACTACCCTTTAAATATCACAGAGGTGACTCTAAGGACAAATGTGATTCATCTGCTTGAAAGAAAGAATTTGTTTAGGATAAAGGAATTAACTAAAGATACAAAAAAATCTATTCATTGCGATCCTCCTTGAAAGCAAAAATGTCTGCACCTCTTGTATAATACTCCACACACTTCATACTTTCCAGACCACAATAAGACACGGAGTTACAGGAGAAACGAAGGCAACAAAAAAAGGAGCCAGGCAATAGTTTTTATGGTAGCATGAATAGACTCTAATCTCATTCAGCTTATCCTAAAGAAATTTAGTGGGGCTAAGAAAAAAAAAAAAAGAAGAGTTAGTGGCTCAGTAACACTGTGGGGTTACTAGCACAGTAATGCCTGTGACAGTTGAGCACACTACCTTCTATGACTACTGAGGCCATTTCAGTATTTTCATTTTTTTTTTCTTTCAAATCTCAAACCACTTTTTTGCATACAAAAACATTTACATCTCTACGTGTTGGGACAAAATTTGATAATAAAAAACTGAATTATTAAAAACTTACTGCAGTATTTCAATTTGTCTTTCCAGATTATCTCTGTCTTCAGTATACTCTCGGATAATTTCTAGGTCTCTGGGAAAAAAAACAAAAACACCAAACTTAAACAAACTTACAGTTTACATTTATGCTGAAACACATTGAAAGCAGTTTTATGCAAAGTAAGATCACTTGGTGACTTCATTAATCTCTGCCATTATAACTCAACATAGACTGTGAGGGAAAAATAAAAGAAGTACAAAATAACCATATGGACTGCCTCCTTTTCCCTTGAAATACTATTTGTGTTATCTGAAGATAACTATGCAATGAAACTGTAATTTGCAGTCCTTTAAACGAGTAACTAGAGGCAGCTTTTATTCACTTATGGACAAAATACTTGAGATTGTCAAGTGGAAAGCTTCCATAACTATTTTCCCTAATATTCATACAGATACTCATCTGAGTGCAAATAATGGAGAAAAAAAGTTGCCTGATGCTGCAGTGTTATTTCATTCCTAACTAAAGTTCCACTAAAATCAATGGACATTCCTGCAGGATTATTAGAGTTTTCATCATATCTTGAACTTGCTGTTACAGAAACAAAATGAGTGAACAGCAGTGAAGGCATGGGGTCAAATGAGTACCTGTCCTTTATGGCAAAATTAGAAAATAACAGTTACCAACTGCATATATAATAACTACATCAGAGAACAGATTTTTTTCCCCTGGAGAGAATTATCATGTAACAGTAACTTACCTCTCAGTGTTCAAAGACTGATCAGCATACTCGCTTTTCAAGCTATCTAATTCACTCTGTAGGAAAGCTATATTTGTCTGCGCTTCTAAAAGATCTTTCTTAAGTTTCTGATTTTCCTTTAATGAAAGAAGATAATATATGTTAGCTGTCATAGTTACCTCCACAAAATGTTGATTAACTATAATGGTAGAATAAAACCCATCAAAAATAAATAAAAATGAAACTCACTGAAATCTTGGCATAGAGGGGGAAAGAAAATGAAAGAACACTAAATCAACAATCAGTAAATTAACATGAAATAACATGCAAGAATCTTTGAATTTTTATTCTTCATTTCAATTCCAAAAAAAGGGGACTATATAGTCTCTAGCCATTTCTAAATGTTCTACACAGAATACATATGTATTTATACATAACAGGTACTTTCCCAACTTAAAGAAGCTCCTACACTTATCAATGACTTTAAAATTTTACTTCGCAGCTTACCAGTATTAAAAAGAAAAAAAAGAAAAGAAAAAAAAAAAAGGGACAAAACCCAAACATAAAAATCTGTACTGCAGAGACTAGAACCAAGGCTAAATTAATATCTAATAATAAACTCTTACCAGCAATATATCATGCATTCTTTTTTTCAGTTCAACTACATCTTCCCTGTGATTCACGTTTTTTGATTGCTCCTCCAGCTAGCAGGATAAAAAAATGTACAATTAATGTATTTGACTGTTCTGACTCCAAGTACACAAAAACTAATGGAAATCACATCAAATAACCTCTAAAAGGTTATACAGCTACTGAAGTTTTTAGAACTTAAGAGTTTTCCAATCTGTGCTAGTAGGCAGCATTACTCCAAAAAGCACTAGCTTTCAAAAAAACCTTTAGATCAAGAATTTAAAAATGTTTAATGAGCATTTTGCTCACCTACTCTTTAGGTGTAAAAGTATCCCTACAAACTTAAAAAAAAATTATAAAAAATTATTACTACCTCAGGTGTTTGTACTACAACCTCTCATGTTCCTTGTGAGAAATTTCCATTTCTATAAATGCTCTTTCAAGTGCAATTCAATATAAAGAACCAAAACCACATCCACATTGGTTGCAATAATTCTAGTAAAATTTACAGCAAAACTAATGTCAAAATTAAACTCAACTTACAAAATACCCCAAAACAACACTTCTATCTGAGATTTCAGTTTACCTTTCTATTAAACATCAAATTAAAAGATTAGATTGGAGTTGGATTGTAAAAGGCACTATATTACTATAAATTACTATATTTGGGTAAGCCAATTTCATTTAAATCTATAAATTATAAATACTTAGAGCCAGTATGTTGGACTATTTCTAATGTACCAAATACAAGACTGAATAACTGTAATCTTAACAATTTGATGGACCTAAAAAAATTTTTAACAACAGAATTTGGATAACAGTTGATCACTTCCCTAAGTATTTCAACAAATTACTAAATATTATCTGCAGCTGCCCTTTACTAATACACATTAAATTATAAACCTATAATAACGATTATCCATACTTAGGCAGGAATTTCATCTGGTCAAAATTTTTTTAAACACTTCAAAAACTCACCAGACTTCAACTCACTTACCTTTTTAAGCTTTTTTATTGCCACCTGAAGATCCCCAACTTCATTATCATACTGGCGCTTCAGCTCATTTAGTGCTTCTTCAGCTTTTTGCTTCTCCTGCAATATTTTCAGGCTCATTAAAAATTGAGACAGGTTTCAAACGTTTATTAAAAAATTAATTCATCAGTTTGGAAAACACACACTTTTCCTTTAGATTAATGTGTGCAACTATGTCTTTCCACTGTGTCAACATGTCCCTTCTTGAGGATCCACAGATTCTGAATCTGTAATTGCAGTCCACTTATAAAACATTCACAGAAGTAAAACTGTAAAGTGGACGCAAAGATATAGGTCGATTCAGTGTTTGTTATTCATGGCTCCCTCACTTAACATTCTTAATGTCTTAAAAAAGAAAAAAAAACCTGAAAAAATTTCTCAAATTTTATTTGTACGTACACGCAGGCGTGCATTTCATATATAGATGTATACACACACAAATCAGACCATCAAGTTCTTTTTCCAAAACCAGTCTTCTATGGCTCCACATACAAAGTGCTGCAACAGCATTGCCATGCCACCATCACTTAATTTTTTATTTCTGAGGGTTTTTTTGCATTGTTTTGCTTGCAAGTGTTGGAACACTACAGGCCCATGTCAGTAAAATGTAAGCAGATGACAGCATCTTTAGTTTCATATGGTAATCAGTCTGAATAACAATCCAAGTACACTATTCTAAGTTTTACTTTAATCAAAACAAACAGATTTTCAAAAGAGGCTACATCAGCCACAAACAGAAGAATGATACACATGGTGTGCTACAGATTAGTATGTGTTTAACTCACTCCAGTCACTTGCCAAGGACTTCAGTGCAGTTCAACAACAAAAGAAATCAGCATGCAGCAGTGATTAGTGGTGCCAATGAGAGAGATGGAGTTTTCACACAGAAAAGACAGACATGGACTTAGCTTAGAATTCAGTGCTTTCCTGTAAGTGATGCTGAATTCAGTGCGTTAAAATAATAACCAAAGTAATCAATTTAAGCTGGATTCCCCTACTGTTGGCAACTATGTAGGACTCCTAAGTATTGTTTGGAAACTGTTTTCCTTGAAGCAACAAAATACAGGACAGGCTCTTGCTGAGGCAGGTGTCATGGTGGCATGAGTGAGATCACTCTGACAAACAATAGCTTCATTACAGGCATTAAGATTAATGGCTGAGTACAGTCCCACAAAGCAAATAACTTAACATTCACTCTCAGGATGTTTAGTAGGTGGAGTAAGTGGAGTTATGAGCTAAAGGGAACACTGAGGAGTGAAAATGAAAAAAGTGCTGTGAGAAACAAGTCAATAGTTCATCTTTCATACCTGTGGGTAGCTGTGAATGGTGAAATTGCAATCCATGCAACTCGTGACAATTCGAGAACTTTTTAGAATCACAATACAGACTAGATGTGGGTAATACATAGAAGATGTACTTTTGCATACTAGTACATAACTACAGATGTTCTCAGAGTGAACAAATGCACACATCCCAGTCACCTTTTTACAGCAGTAAAAAAGAGTCTTCAGGGCTTTTATCAGCAATTTACCACCTTATGAGAAACAGCAATTTTCAGGAGAAAATATTTTTGTTTTATGAATATAACTGCTTAGTGTCTCTGCAAATTAGCATTTATTTGTACCAAGAGCTGCATTAACACTAGTAAAACATATTAGAATACAGGTTTTTTGCAGGGGTCATATATTTAACCTTTTCATGGCATTTTGTTTCTAGAAAAACAATTATCGTTTGGTAGAAGTGTTTTCTCTTGTATAGAAAAAGATACTATTTGAAGCAAATCTATCAGAATACCATTCAACTTCACAGATCAACTACTGTGAACTACTTAATACCAGCAAGTTGGCAGATAGCATTTTGTTGCTTCTGATTCTGCAAATGCTCTGGTGAAAGAATCCACAGCAAACATATACAGACAATCAGTATATTGTGTGTCCTACTGAGCAATAATTATGCCCATAGTATATGTTTTAATTATTGCATTTCCTATGTCCACATTAGAACACTTCCCCAAACTGTTATCCTTATGCACATTATAATGTTAGGCTTACCTTATAACAATTTACTAACAGTTCAAAATGAAGCAAACTGGTTTTGCTGCTTCGAATTACACAGTCACATGTAACTCTAATATATCAATGGGCAAGGAGAAGAGGATTTTTGCACTTTTCCATCAAGATTTCAAGCTGGTTGAAATGACAGCTAACACTCAAGCACAACAAAACAGATTTTCCCGTCAAATTTGGGAGGCACAGGCCCTCACACACTGTTATCACATCTTTAGTACATAACTTTCTCACATGTTGTTGCAGGATGAGAATGGAAGAAAGAAAAATTATTGTGCCAGGCAGGCATATAAATTAGGACCAAATGATCTAAGCATTAAATTCTACATAAATTCATTTACTAGCAGAACTAGTTTCCATTCCTTTACGGCAAAAGATCGTTTTATCCAATCTGTTTTCAATATTGGTCTCAGAAAGGAACTCCTCCTGGTCAGCATATTCTCACAAAAAGAGAAAGACTTTTTTTTCTTGGTTTATTACATCCGAGCAGACATTCCTCTTTGGGAAAACATTAAGAGCATTCATTTTTGATCTCATGGATACCTTCCTTTCATCCAGGCTCTGCGTTCAGTAGCTTTGAGTCAGCCCGTCAGGTTCAAAACTGCACCTGGCCATCAATCTTGCTTAAGACCACGAGAGTTTGGTAATTATGAAATTCTGTAAATACAAATTACTCACTTCCTTTTTAACTTTATGCTCTGCAGCCTGTATCCGTTGTTCCATCTCTTCCTCTAGCTCACTGAGCTGAACTGCCGCTTTGTCTTGAGCTCTAAAATTTAAAAAAAAAAAAATATTCTCTTGGCAGTTGCACTCTGGTTTGACAGAAATGCTATGTGAAACACACCTGCCTACATGAACTGAAACAAATTAGATAGACATACATAGAAACACTTTTAACATTGCCCAGACCTTGAAACTGATGCGTCTGAGAACCAAAATCCCAATTATTTTGAACATACAGGCAAATTGGATTTTAAATAGTAGCTGGCAGCTGATGATTAGCATGAAATACATCATATTGGAATTTTTAAAATTCAGTGACAAAGATAAAATACTCCTCTAGTTATCCTATTAACAGACTTCAAAAGGGTAACTACAGCAACTTGTACCACCCACACATACAAGATCTCTGTCCCAAGCTAATCTGTTTGGTCTTGGCAGTAGTAATGTGAAACTGTAAATGTCAAGCAGTTAAAACAGGTAAATACACTCCTTGAAGCTCAATAAGTAGTACTATTGTTTCTAAAATTAAAGTATAATAGTCATGTATCATAAAACTCAAAGTTGCAGCCAAGGAAGTGAAGTCAAAATGTTTGAAGACATTTAACATAACAATAGAGTCTGCAAAAATTTGGTCCAGGATTTTTTCAAAGCATGAACAGGGAACAATTTGCACGCTCCTATACATGTTTATGCACAAGTGTGTGCATATAAACTAACCTTTGAACTCAGTTTAGGGAAATACTTGCAAGGCTTATTTTGGCATTTACTCTCTGTAGTTTAAGCAAATGAAGCACGATAGAAAAAAAACCCAAACCAAAACAAAACTGCAGAACTGAACTAGAAACACGACTCACTGTACCTTTTAACTGCTATGGCCAAAGTTTCCATCTCTCTACTTTGAAGTTTGATCTCTCGGATGAAGTTCTTAATGACATGCTCGTACGACTGGATTAATCTCGGTTCCGCTATATGTATGTTCTGATACAGAACGCTAACTTGCTCTTGTCTGAAAAACAGAGATACCATTTTAATGCACTTATTTGGAACAATGTTCTATAACAGGTTTGAAAAATTTATTACTAAACAAAATATTACCTTCTTTGACTAGTTTTAAAATTTAGCAAGCTAGATACAGACTTTGAACATTCAGAACAGTAAGTCTTTCTTCTAATTTATGTTTACCATTTTCACTTCTTTTTTCATATAGCTACTGCCAAAAAAATTCTTGAAAGTTCCTAACACATGCTGTATTTCATAAATTCCTAGCACTTCAGTAATTATCCTTCAGAGATGTAAACTGCTCAACAAAACAGGCAATAAACTATTCCAGAATAGTTTCAAATTTTAGACTGAAGCAGACCCTGCTCATATCCAGAAACAGCTGCTGAAGAATGTCACTTCTTCAAAGAGTATAACTATACACATAGTCCTTGAAATGAGTTACATGTAAAACAGAAATAGCACTAGCCACAGTGAGATGGACAGTTTATCAGTCTTCCAAGGCAGTTAAATTCAGCACAATCTACAGCACAGAAAAATTTTAGTCAGCGTATTGCAAATACAATACAAACATTTGTGTTCCAAAATGTTCTATTTTGCTTTAAATTTCAGCAACAAGATGCTTACTAGTAACATAGTTTCTTAGAAAGCAGGCAAACAGTAGGAAAATTACTTGTTACTTGACCCTAACAGAAAAGATTTGTTACTTGAGCAAATATTTTTGTGACTCTCAAATCACAGATCACTGAAATAGAAGTGGATCTTTAATGACATATATAACTTACATCTAAATCTGCTTTAAGATGAAGCAGTCAGAAGCACAAAGTAGTTACTGTGAGACTTTAATCTCTGCCTGGGATTGAAAACAGACTTTCATATTTCTTCTTATTCCAGTGACAGCTATCACTCAGAAGCCAAACAATACCCATACAACTACAACAATGCAGGATCTTGGAAAGGGCTTGAAATGCTTTATAGATCACAACTGGTCACTGAAACTCCCAGTGACACTTATGCGAGTGCTCTTACTGCAATGTTATGGGATGTTTTAATTAAAAATAAGACTCACAACTACTGCATCAGAAAAAAACAAACAAACAAAAAAACAGAGGAGAAATCAAAATTATGCAATGAAATTGATGGGACTCTACTTAATCACTTATGTCTTCAAGAAGAATTAATGCACTTTCATGAACTGGCAAGACTTTATTTAGTCACTCCAAATATCCAGGAGGCATTAGCAATAAGCACACTGTTATAATATTTTATAGACACTCAGGATTTCAGAAGGATGCAGCTATATTCCCCTTAAATACATGCCATTTCTTTCTGTAAATTCATCAATTCTTCAAAATCAGTTACCAAAGCAGATTTCACCAACGGATTGCACCACATTGACTTAAACTCTGAATAGTCTGTCCTTTTGCTGAACAAAAAGGCAGCTAGAATGCTTTTACTTCAGTTTCAGCAAAATTAATCTGAAATGCTTGGGTTTGCCCTTTAAAACTGGTCTTCACTGAAAAGTGATTTTAGGATTTCGAGGTATGTAGCTTTATCCCTTTAGGGTACACACTAACACATCTGTAGATATTCACAAATACTAATGCATAGAAAGTATTTTTTGATATACAATATGAAACTGTCACTTTGGCCATTTGGCACTATGGTTACACTATCCACCATGCATGCCTTTCTGCGACTTCTGCACAGTACAAACACAAAACACCGGTACCCCCAAAAAGCATAGCATCCTGGCCAGGTACTGCTTTGGCTTTACCTTACCTCATCTCAAAGCTTTTATAAAATAAACTGTGTGTAAAATTAGTACTTAGTAAGTGTAATTAGTCAATATTTGCACAACTTCACATTAGTTAACTTAAGCAAAGTTACTGTATTTACACGGTTTCAGAGAGTTCTTGAGAGAATTACATAAAGAAAATAAGGTTGCTCTGATTATAAAGTAATTTGTAATACGATAGATTTAAAGTACCATTGTAAAATACAGTAGGAGCAGAAGAAAGAGATAAAAAAAAACCCATACCAAAACCCCCACAACACTGGTCTTAGCAATACCTGATATTTAGATTATATTGTCATAATTTCATTTAACCCACATGGCTATATCAATCCTTATTAATTTATAGTTATTTTTGGTTTGCTGACCATGCATTGACCATTTGCCTAATGATCCACACTCTGAATGCAGCTCAGAGGGAGCTGATGGAATTTTTCAACAAATAACAACTCTACAGTTGCTCAGTATCTTATATATGTTCCCTACATAGTCATCAGAGAGAGTATGCCATGTTACACAGACTCCTTAGTCTGACTCTAAGGGCAGGATATGGTTTTAGAACACTGTTTTAATGACCTCTTCCTAGTGTAGGTCAGCTTGTAAAATTTCTCTAATCACTTGTAGCAGTTCTGTTGCAGTATGGGCATGAAGAGATGAAGCATAAAGGTGGTCTGAGCCAGGAAGGTCTGAGCTGGGTGGTCAAAGCAAAAGAAAGATCACGCATTATGCATCTGATGATTGTCCTTACAACAGAGAACAATCACCTATGTGTGCCACCACGACATAGAGTTGCACATTTTTCTGAAAAGCAAACACATTAGATATGCCACTGCAGCAGCAACCAGAAAAGAACCACCACATCTGTTACAGACTGGAAAGGATCTAATATTGTCACAGCTGAGTACCTAACATCTTCTAGATTGAATGCCTTGAGGAAAATCAGATTACACAAAATTTTAATATAGTGTAAAATTAAAGATATTTGTCAACTTGAATTGCTATGGTTTTTTTTAAATACTGACTTTCCCTTTTCTGCATCTGCCACTTCAGAAACAGGCTGCATTAAAAGAAGACAAACAAATCTGCAACCCTCAGATGAGAGAGCTCAGCCGAAGTCTGTTTCCCAGAAAAAGGATTTTTAATGTTTCCAGGGCATAAATGATGTTCCCTTCTAAAGAGAGAGGTGTGATTTAGAGCCAGTGGAGCAGGAGTGGAAAAGACTCTAGGACAGGCAGGGAAAGATGAAGTCTGTGGAAAAGGAGAACTCTTCAAAGGATATCGCAAATGGTGGTATGATGTTAAAATACCAGGAAAATGAAATTAAGTTAGCTAGCTCAGATGCTGTTCTGATAAAAGCAAAAACCAGAAGAGCAGTAAAACTTTAGGTAGCTCAGAAAGTCTTCCAGCTCACAAGAAAGAATTCATCACATTTTCAAAAGAGAGTATCTGTCAAACCCCTCTCATGAGATGTATTAAAAGACAATGTTCTTACAGCAGAGATCCCCTCAGTGACATGGGAGAACCCAGCATTTTTCCTCAGCATTTGCCTTTATCCCCTCTCCAGGGAACACAATTTGACTTCCAAGGAAACCTCTCCAGTTCTGCTATCGTAGCTCATCATCTCTTGGAAGTAAACACAAATTGCTGACAAGAGTTAATACTATTCTCTGTATTGACTCTGGCAAAAATCCATCCTGGCTCATAAGAGCAAGAGCGTGATGGGTTTTGGATAGTTTTTTATGCACCAGAGCTACTCTTCTTTGCCATAGTACAGCAGTATATCCCATGAGTATCACCTGTCTTCACAGTTTAAGCAGCTCGTGTTAAGAACAGCATGCTTTTCACATTTTATCGCATCCCCCAGATCCACATTTTGTATACAGCCTCAGATGACATGACTTGGGGCACACTGTTATCATAGTCATATTAGGAAACTTTGGAACTGTACGATGCATAAAATCTCACAGTCTGGCAGCACTGAAATCGGAGCCTGATGAACACTCAGCTTGGCCAAAAGTACAAGGCATACAAATAAAACAGACCACAAGACTAAAAAGCAAAACAATGAAGTATGTGGACTCTCAGAGGTAGAAGAATTCAACTCAAAATAGGAACAAAAACTTTCTGCTCCAGATTTATCCATCCTCTCATGCTCAAATTAATTTAGTTCATTTTTCAATAAAATTACCCAATTTGCCAAATGTCACACAAAAATTGCCTTGTAGGGCAAGTCTTTGTTGACAGTACCAAGTCTTTGCTCTTTCTCAGTGAAGGTCTTTGACATTAAAATTTAAAAATCTGTTTTCCAGGAAGGTTTTTGCTTGTAATTTATAGATAGAAATAAGCATCACAGCATTAGTACAGGGTTTCTCTTGAATTGCCAGTGATTGTTGGGTAATTTTTTGCTCAAGCTGAGGAATCGAAAAAGATAGCCATTAGGAGACTTTCCCACATGCTTAAAGGAGCATATGCCTACTAGCAATGTGGAGGGAACCTTTCAGTCTTACTACTGAAATTCAAACAGATTTGAGATAGGCCGCAAAAAAGAATACAGCATGCAGTAATACAGTCAGAGGCTAAACTCTTCAGTATGGACAATGCACTGGAGCACTCACTGTCTAGAGCACCATATTCTTAAGTTTCTTAAATTTTTTTGTCTATTCCTGTTCCATTGCACATACTTCTTAGAGGAATAAACTAATGAACATGGTTGAGTTCTCAGTAAAACTGATCTCCAGCTGGCAAGATAAGTCAAAGGCATTGCATTCTTTTATGTTTAATTACTCGTTATTCCAGATTAAATGTAACAATACAGAAGGTTAGCTGCATTTTAAATTAAAGGGGAAAAAAAACCCTAAAAAACCAACCCTCTGTGCATTTCCTAAAATCTGACTTCACACATTAGGTCACCAGTCTGGAAAGACTTTCGACATTTTTTGTTCTAGTGGCAAAATAGCCCACCAAGTGCAGGTAAAGACTAAGGAAAACAATACTTTGACTCACAGTAACCACCTTACCAAAAAATCTAACTGAATTTAGTCCAAAAAATCTGTTCAGCTGGGGACGGACGGAGCAAGGCTGAAAAGTAACTCTTTAACATTACTCTTCCTGTTTAACTGCAGCCAATACAAACACAGCTCCAGCACAGACTTGGAAAGTGTAATAGTTTTAAAGTATAATCTAAGGGAACTGTGCAACCGTTACACCAAACTGCAGAGGGGTATGATCCATCCCACAATAAAACTACCTTTTGAAAAAGTAATTAAATGCATGTTGTGGGTTTTCTCTGATTAGTTTTATTTTTTTTTTTCATAAGAGGAAGATTGGCTTCTGTTGGAAGCCTCTGAAAGTTTCCCTCCATCCTACAGAGCATAGTCAATGAGGGCCAGCTCTGAGGAAAACTTCCTGCTTTTGAGCCATTAAGTTACGCCCCTGCGTGAAAACACATTTAAGAAGTTGTGGCACAGTTAGAAATTGGCAGCCATGGGTTAACAACATCACAACGCAGACATCAAGGCCAGTGCAGGAGGAGAAGAGGAGAAGGAGGGGGAGGGACCCGACAGATCAGGGAGAGGACTTAAAACTATTATTCCCTGAATATGTGGTGATGACCATGGTGATTACAAGTTGTCCCCTCGAAGCCCAGGGGATCCATCGGGGTGCAAAGACCCCCCTGTCGGCACAGGGGGAGACATGAAAGAAGCTGTTACCTCGTGGGAGGCCCCCAAGGTGGAGCAGAGTCTTGCAGAGATTTGCAGCCGAGACCCACGAAGGGAGAGGACCCATGCTTAGCAAGAGGGCCCCCAAGGTGGAGCAGGACCTTGCCGAGATTTGCAGCCAAGACCCATGGAGGGGAGAAACTCACACTAAATAGGTACAGCCAGCTTTTCATGAGAGACTGCGCCCCATGGAATGACCCATGAGAGAGCAGAGGATCTCTCTCGTGGCGGGGACACCGTGGAATGCAGGGGAAGGACTCAGAGTTGTGATTCCCCTGTGACCATGGTGACAACTGTGGTGAAGTGAGCTGTCCCCTTTGCAGCCCACAGGAAAGCCCCCTGAGACAGAACTGCTGTTT
>JAWWMO010000096.1:35003306-35014576 GCA_035047845.1 Dendrocincla fuliginosa | reverse complement strand
TGCCTGATATTGCCTGATTTGAAAACCAAATAAAAAATTCAAATGGTACAACAGAAACAAGACTATGAAACAAACTGTTTCCATAAATAATATTTTGGAGCAGAAACTTAATATAGGGTATTCAAGAAAATTCATATTTAGTCACCGAATCAGCTGTAGAGCTTAATAAAAACCCATAAAGCCTAATTTTAAAATAAAACTCTTAATCACAGCTCCCTATTCCAAGGGTCAGATAACTAAAGTTCTCTGCCAAGAAAAATAGGAAGTTTTAAAAATTCTTAGATATTCAGCAAACTCATCAATATTCACATATATGTATCCGCAAAACTCTTTTTGATGTGCGATCTGCCAAAGCCACATGAAACCCCAACAACTTTGAAGGTGAAATCCTGACTTCACTGAGATCAGTGAAAATATTTCCACTAATATCAATATGAAGTCCAAGGTTTTGTTTGTTTCTGAGGTTCATCTGAGTCTGGAAGGCCCAGAAAAATTAAACTAGTTCACTATTGGAGAACACAATCAAACTCTCCAGAACGAACACTGCAGTGCCACAGGATGTTCTTAATTCATATGAAATACACAATTTCATTCCAGATGAAATTTGGCAATCAAAATGTCATTCAAGAAGGATTATAATATATCTGAATTTGATGTCTGCTTTTAAACTTTCAAACTTTTTAGACCACAATAAGGTTGACATTATACATATATCTTTCTGTAAATCTAGATCTGTATGAATTTTACTAGGGGAAAAGAAGCAGGAGATCTAGTCCATGCATTTTTCACTTCAACTTCAAACATATAGGTACCCTAGATTAAGTGGAGAGGTGCCCTCTCCTGTCTCTTACAACTTAAAGGCAACATTTGTCTTCCAGAGTGTCCATGCAGTCAAACAAGCAAATGTTCGTATTGTTATGCTGCATATGACTGATTATAAGACATGGGTAAAGGTCAATCACAAAAGCATTTTGCAGTGGTCACCTCTGTAATCATGAGTTCCTCTTAAGATGAAGGGACTTTAGCAATGTCTCGTTCAGGCCGAAGTGCTCATTTGAAAATAGATGTTTTCAAGTAGATGCTATTTTTAAGTATTTTCCTTGAGTATTTGAACTCTCAGAGTCATATTGCTACTTTTTACTTTAGGAAACAAGGCAATAAAATATGCTACCAGTTAATCACAATTTTAATGATAAGAAAAAAGTGAGGGGTGAAACAACTGAACTGAGAGCACGTCCAAGACTGTGTTTCCAAAGATCAGTTCTCCAAGTTTGTATAGTCAATAAATTTATTCAGAAGTTGCTCTTAGGGCAAATTCTCCCAAGGCAAAACTGAAAGGAGATACTTTCAAAGCAAGCCGGATTCCTTAAAATTTCAAGCTTCCACTGGCTTTGAAACATGAAATTGATACATATTATCAAGAAATAGAGTTGAAACTGCGTATTCTTGGACTTCTGCTCACACCCCGCTGTAGTCCTTTTCCCAAGTAACTTACCTAAGCAGTCTGACACATATTAAACAAATAAGTCAGAACTTAAAAGGTGTATGATATCATTTTTCAGGTTTAAAATAGCTCAGACCATTCAGTGAAATGCAGCAAAGAACCTTGCACTATCCATGAACATCCATGTGAACATGAACAGTGCTGACAGGAACTTTTCATACCAGACTTGTCAGTGGAAAACACTGATCCATCAAAGTACTGCAAGATCGTGTTCTTTTTAAGGTAATCAAGTGTTCACAAAAAAAAACCCGAAAACAAAAACAAACCAAAAAACCCACACAATCCCTTATAAATTAAATATTTTATCTTGGCATTTCACGCCTTAGCAATTTCAGTACCCTTTTTCTCATATCTACTCTCTGACACCATCTTAACCTATTTTCCAACTTGGTATAAAATGCCGGAGGTCTCCCTTCCTACTACACACTGCTCAGCAGCAGCAGCCTCCACAGAAATGCAGCTGCAGTCATTAAGACCTTTTAGAGTAATCAATGAGGTGAATGCACAACAGAAACCGTCAGCCCTGAATGATTTTCCTTCTGTGATGCTGCAGATCACCAATATCCCCACTAACTACAGGGTCACCTGATCTGCAGCAGTCCTGCAGTAAATTAAAAATCACCTGTCATTACTTTGTGTTTGGTGCAAAAAAATAAGTTCAAAAGCACAGGAGAAACAGGGAAAAAGTCTCCCATTTGACTAACCTGGAAATATCTAAGCTGTGGTTAGCCACATTTATCCCTGATACCATCAGCCAAACATGATTATATAATAAACGCTTTTTAGAAGTTGGATTGAGAGGCATGGCCAAAGGCAAACTTGACACACAGAGCAATGCAAAGTGCCAGTGAGAGGCTTATTAGAACCACAGGAGCCCAGCCCAGGACTTAAATGGAACTTGCTCTCACTATGCCTCACAGACACAACATTACGTGTATACTATATAATGCAAAAATAGGGAGATCCATGTGTTCATGTACCCTCAGGGGTGCCAGTGGCAGACCTCTGAGCACGATGGCTGTGCACTTGCATCTCTTTCTAGCCCCAGCCCCTCAGAATGGTGAGAAAAGATACCACTGAAGACCTTTGGCATTGTTTTCCTGAACTGCTGTAAAAGCTTATTCCCATATCAACAAAACTTGAAAAACTTATTCCTAAACCTATAAATACCTAACTGAAACTTGTTTGCAAATATTTCTTTAGCATCATTAAAAAGAACAACAAACCAGTAAAAACCCCAAGCCCGCTGAACAAAACAAATAAAAAGACCTACCAAAAAATGCCAACCAACACCAGAATCCAATTCCTAAAAAAAGTGTTTCTGCACAGGATAAATTCATATGGATTATTCTACAGTGCCACAAGAGGACACTCTTGAACAGCTTTTCTTTTTTTTTTTTTTTTTTTTTAATGTGGATGAGAGCTTTACAAGTCATTTTGTAATCAGCGGTAAATACAGATGTCTGATCCCCAGCAAACCAGAAGGACAATTCTTCATATGCATCCAATCTTCCTTAAGATCAGATTTCAGGTAGTAAATAATTAGTAAATTTTGCTACTATATATGCTTTGAAAGTTTTAGACCAACTGACAGCTGTAGCTCTTTATGTAAAGTGCATCAGCCTTGGTTCTTGGACCTTTTTCTTATATTCTGCTCATACCATTTCTCTGAAAGCATGTAATGTGTTTTATATTTTAGTTACAATACTGTTGGAAACTTTCTTTTTTCATATATATGAAGGTGTGGTACCAGTACTCATTTACCTTGTCTTTAATTGCTAGAATCAACTAGGCATCTATACTTTTTAAAGGCATTACTTAGGAATTACATTTTGAGAAATGTAAAATTATGTTCTTAAAATTAGTGGTTACATTAAAAGTATTGAAATAGCTGCAATGACATTACTTTATCATTGTTTTAGAGACATTGGGTTCAAGTTTTCTAGACCGAATCAAGCAAGTGATTAGAATACATGAATGATACATTAAAAACATGTGAGTTGATGTAACCCAATAAACAGTATGGGACAAAAGGAACACAAATGAATAAAATAGCTTCATAGTCAACTCCAGTCAAACAAGTGTTTACAACAAACATGTATAATTTACCTCTGTTTTGCTTATTATATTACCAGCAGTAAGTCCTGTGGCCTGAAAACATGAAGAAACTTGTAATAAGATGACCAGAGGTGTTTACAGCACTGAAGCATACCCAGTTTACACCTGATAACACCACTGTGTTTTTCTCTTTACTTCTTTTTGTCTTACAATCCATATTGGAGCCAAACACACGGACAAATGTAGCTGCAAATGGGACCACACTCCTTATTTTTTGTATTTCTGGAGAGAGTATAAATACCATAATTATGAAGGCCTTCTGGTGTACATTCACAGCTGTAAAGGGTTTTAGCTAGATGTGAGATCTGCTTTAACACTCAATAATGATCATATGATTTTAGATTTGCTATATTCCTTTTTCTAAATTGTTATTTTGTGATAAGTAACTCCAGCCTCTTGGGGGGAATATTTTGTGATTTCAGAGTTCTGCTAATCAATTTTTATTAAATGTTCTTCTGCCAAGGGAGTCCTGAAAATGTCAGAAGTCACTATATAAAGTACAACCATAAAGCCAGGTGGCAGAGACACCCAGAGAGACAAAATCTTTGAAACAGATACTACTTTACTTTATAAAGGTCCCAAAAGCGCAGGATCAGAGTACAACTTTCCATAATTGTAGATTTTTAACAAATATGTCAGGAAAGTGAGTGCTGCAATGCAAGTCATAAAAATTTGCACACATTACACACTAAAAAATTGCACACACTGTTCAGTACACAATATTCAGGAATAAGTTGTACATGTTTTACAGCTCAGAATAATTACTAGTCAAAGTACTACTTAAAGGGATAGGAAAAGAAATTGGCAACTCCCTCTCATTTTAATGTTATTAGGCATCCTTTTTGTAAATAACGAGAAGAAATTAGCTATTTTAATGCATTGCCAAAGATTTAGCCTGCCCTGTTACAGACAAGCACTGCTGCAGCTGTACTTTGCCTTAAGGCAGGATGGTCAAACTGCAGTTCAAAAACAGCTTGAAAGTGCATGCAGCCAATGTGTGGGTCTGTGGAGTGATGCTGCAGCCAGGGATGTCGGTGCCTGAGAAGCCACTGGTGCTGGTGGGGACACTTTCCCAGGAGTGGCAGCAGGAAGGGTTTGCATGTGCAGTGCAGGATGCACAGCCTCTACTGTGGAGCCAGATGAGGCCCCACCTGATCTCAAAGTGTTTGTAGTGCTGTGTGTTCAGGGGCTGCACAAGTCTGCACAGGGGCAAAGGAAGCTGGGATACGGAGAGTGTGCGAGGGACAGAGAGGGTGGACAGAGCTATGGGTTATACTGATGTTCAGTGCAATGGTTTGGATGTCCAGGGTGTGTACTAAATTTGCACATTAGAGGTGGAAAAGAAAGAGAAGCTTCAGAAGCTATTATTTTGACAGGATGAGCTTTGGACTTTGTGGAAGGTAACTGCCTAAATCAGAATAGCAAAGGAGACTTTTATCCAAAGGACAATATACATGAAGGAGGAAGTCATGAAGCTGACAACAGAAATTCTGTTTCCAGCTTCTGAGCTCCCTTCCCACATGAAACATGCCAGCTATCCTATTGTAAGGGTACTTAAAATAGCATAGCTATAGGGCACTATGACAAGACCACTGCTCACACATTAGAAGAGACCAGCCCTTTCCCTGAGCACACATATGAGTTCATGCTCTTTAGAGATGTGATGTTTTATCTTATTTCTGAGGCTTTAAAATAACTTTTGGGGAAAGCAATGTTTGTGAGAGGTGGCAAAGGGGTAGAAGGGAAGATTTCCTATCTATTTGACATAGAAAAAGTTGTGGGGATAGAATAATGGTCTCAAATATATAGTGAGTAATATTTTTTTGTGAGCTGTCCAAAGAAAATGCAAGTCAGCTATTCTGGCTCAACAGTAGGTTGAAATTGCAAGAACACATTTGCAGCTATGAAGCAAAGATGACTCAATCTATTTCTCACCAGCAGTTGATGTTTATTTTGGTTTTATGCCTGTTAGCATAAAACAGCACAGATATCTCATTACATCACCTTTGTTGTTATAGTTCCCTGTGGGCATACCAGGTTCTCAGACTGAAATGGCACGTGCCATCAGCTAGGCAAAACCAGTAAAGGAACGGTGAGGGTCATGAGAGGACCATGAGGCTGTGCTACTGAGTTTGGCATTTCCAGTGGTTATACACCTTCTAAGTGAGGATTACAGCTGTTGACTTAAATCTCAAGAAAAAGATTAAGCAAACTTTGTGCCCAGAAGCCTTTTTCTGGATTTGGTTTTGCCAAAGTCTTTTATCCCCCTTCCTAAAGTGTATATCATTATGTCCATCTAGCCTCTACCTGTGGGAAGAAGAACCTGCATATTTGAGAATCTGTAGATTTGAGAAAAATGGGGATGCACTAGGAGACATTGAAGTTTTCAGTGTCAGGTTCATTGCACTAGATGTTAATTCAAAAATACCTGCAGCCCTCTCAAAACTTCTCTCTAGGGAGAAGTTAATGTGCGTAACACTGAAAATCAGAAAGTACTTCAAAGTGCTTTTAAAACAGGACTTTTGAGGAGATGCTACATGCAGTAGACTTTTTTGAGATTCTAAACAGGATATATAGTATTATAATTGAGAGGTTTTCCATGTTCTTCTGTCTATGATTCTTTCCAGAAATACATGCTCTATTAAATCAATATTTCTTCAAATAAATAGTAAATATATAATTTTTACTTGTATACTTTTAAGTAGATTCAAAGAATATATGTAATTATTCTTCAATCAAAGAAACGTAACCTATTTCACCTTGATTTCTAGTCCATTTAAACCAATTATGTTCCCTTCATCTTTTGTAACTGGCACTTAGTAGGTGGTATTTGTTCATGAGGACACTGATGAAGATTCTATGGAGCCATTCTGCTTCTCTAGATTACCTGCCATTTCATGAGCTCAATAAACATATCTTCACTGAAACTGAAAGATGGGAAAGGTCAGAATGAAATAAACAGAACTGCTAATTTTTCAAGCACATCAAGAATTTTTGTTTTTATATTTATTTTTTGCACTCCACCACTGTATGATCCTGAAGTAAAAATTAACGCCTTATTGTTCCTCAGTGTAATGTACAAGCATTGAACTGTGGTTGGTTATAGTAGGAAAACTTTTGTGATATGTTATGCCACAGCTTTAAATTCATACTTCCTTAAGCATCACTTCATAGGGACAGATAGTGCCCATGATTTCTAAGAAGTAGCTACAAAGCTTGACCTGCAAAGAGCAAGTGAATTTTTGTAACAGTGTAAAATAGAATTGCTGCAGGGAGTTCATCTGGTTGAGATGAACATCAATAACCTGCCTTAAAAGAAAGCAACTGCAAGCAAGACAGTTTCTAAATGTCAGAACAGAGTCTTTGTATTTTCTGAGGATCAGGCTGATGAAGAATTCACCTCTGTAAAGGGGCAGAATGAAAGAGGTTAGACTATCAGATCAAGGTCTTGTAAGATAGCATCTAACAGCTGTCTCAGACCTTATTCCATATAGAGCCATAGATTTAAGAAAATCTACAGCAAATTCATGCAAACATAAGAGACAACTATTACCTTTGGGATTTAAAGGCAAATAAAAAACAACAAAACCAGACAAAACGTAAGAAACATACCTTGACTTCTAGATGAAGGTTCCTACCTTCCAGTGCTGGTGATCTCCAGTTTAGCCAATACACCTCTTGCCAGGTACCTACAGCAACTGATTAATGCAGTCTGATTTCTTCATATGTACATCTGGCATGACATTTCAGTGAGTCATAATTTTAGAGAAATCTGCATGTCATTATTCAAAAATAATCTATAACAAATGCTGAATTTCTACCCAAACTAGAAATACTTTGTTTCATAAATACTAGTTTCATAAATTGTGGTAAGTACTTCAGAAAGCGTTGAGGAGGATATATTGTGTTCTTATGTTAAAGAAGGAATACAAACTCTTTTGAAGGTTGTGTTATAACCTACACCATTTTAACTGAATAAATAAGTCTACCTGTACTGTGTAGCCCCATTCCTTTACACCTCAAAATGCCAGAGTCTATTTAGATTTTCTTTCTATATGATACAGTCATATCTGCATCTAAATGCTTTATATGCTCAAGCAGTAGTTTCTATTTCTCTTAGCTCCCCAAAATTATATTCATCTGCCTTAATGCAGACTGTACATTTCATGCTAAATACTTTTGCACTGTCTGAGCTCCAAACCAACTCAATGCAAGCAAGCTCCCTTCAAAAGTTGCACAGCTTTGCTTGCATAACAGTCTAGCCAGACCTGCCACCAAATGATTGCAGCCATATGTCCACTGCTAGGGCCTGACTGTAAAATCAGCTTCTCAGTTTGTATTCTGTGTGTAACAATTGTATTTTGGGGCAAATTCAAGACTCTGACTAACCAGGCAAATGAACAGGCTCTTGGTTAATGCATCTGAAGCCATGTTAATAACATCTTACCTTAAAGCACTTCTAGTGTCTCTCCAGCCAATGAATAAAAAAAAAAGTACATAGAAAAATCTGTACTATACTATGTACCAAGTACTTCTTCACAAAATCTGTTTTTTATAGAACACCTTTCATAATAAGAACTGTCATAATGGTAGAAAGCTTTTCTCCAGTGTAATTTTATTAGGGATTCCTGCTATCATATCAACATACAAAACAATCAGGATGTTGACATATAGAAATGTGAAATTCACTGTACAAAGATAAGGCTCAAGTTACAGGTATATTTTCCCCTTACACTCCATGAAATAAAACCATTTTTAATTCTTCCCAGAGTTGTGTTTATAAATGTTAGACAAATCACAAAATAGATTTCAAGTACATAACATTTTACAACATAATCCAAGCACAGACAGAAATACACAATACTGTACCTATAGATGCTCCATAATCCAAGTCTGTCATTCTTACTATTAAAATACAACACTACTACTCTTTCTGAATAAGCCCAACCCTATCCTTCTGTGTGTATGACATGGTCCTGGCATTTCAGTTATAGGACTCTCATGACTTTCAGTTAAATTACATGAATAGACCAAAGAATATCAGGAGGAAAGGGGAGAATTTTAAAAGACCAAGTCTGAATGTATGCACACAGTTAGTAAAGGTAGGAACATGTGCACACATACTGGCATTTAATCCTACATAAAAATTCACTGCACTGCAGGTTATGTTTTCATGCAATTGAGCTATTTTCTGATACAGTTAAATCAAATGTTACAATACTCCTACTTCTGGAGTGCTGTAATTCAAGGGACATGACTATAGGATCAAACCTTTTTGTTTTTTAAGAAGTTATCAGACTTTACAGGAGCCTATATGGAACCATGCCTTTGCAGTCCAGCAGGATGTCAGCTCTCACAGCCTTCACCACTCAAAACACCTTTTCTGACACTTTTGTTTAGAAACAATGCAAGTGAATAATTTTCTGCTAAGACCAAATGCCTAATTAGTTCACTTTCCATTTTTCTTAGGCTGAACAATTATTACATCATGGGAAAGGATCATTTAGCTGCAAGAAGCACAGGAAGAAATACACATCAAATAACTAATCAATAATGATTCTTCTGGGGAAGAATCTTTTGGCAAGGACAGACAACAGAAAAAAGGCAATTGTTTAATTTAGTCTTTGTTGGTGGGAAAATGAATGACAATCCAAAAGTTTTCAGCTGAGAAAAGGAATTCCCAAGCCCCGTAACTGTTATGTTGTTTAAAAACTGGAGAAGATTAGAAGGGAAATCCGCTAAGAAAAATGTCATTTTCAAACTACATACTTGCAAAGGCTTACATGAGAAAACCAAGTAAAACAGATTCTCTGATATTGAAACTAAAGGAATTTATTCAGTAGGAATTAGATATGTGGTTATAATGTGTTAAATGCACATCTAACAAAATAGCCTCAAATATGCCTCCAATTCATAAATGTCTAAGCAGGAGAAAGACTCTGAAACCAAACTCAGAGCTCCCTACTTTAAACATGAAACAAGTCTGCACTAAGACTGGGGAGAGGGAAAAAGTAAAAACTTTCTAGTCTTAAATACAATCTCTGCAGTATATTTGAGGGCCTTCACATGTTCTCAGTATTGACAAGATTTTACTTAAGTATATTCTCTAAGCTATATTGGAATACCTTTAGATATACAAAGCCATGTTACACAAAACAGCATTAAGATCTTGTAACTGGGCTAATGATAACAAGGGTAAGTATGCTGCTATATGTGAAAGGAAGCATAGTAGTATGCACAGAAAATATGTTGTCTTACAGATTAGTAATAATAGGCATCAAGGATGAAGATGCATCTCAAAGTGTTTAAGCTTTAACTGTGAGCCAGTAGTATATTTTTATCTCAACTATACAGCCTAAGGCTTTGCTTTTTAAAAGGAATATGAGAAATTTATTCCTTTTTCTTCTTTTCCTGTTCTTTATAATTCTCAAAAGTAAGTTGCTCACCTACTGTTTCAGTTTTGGCGGGGGTTTTTTTTCTCTTTTTTTTTTCTACTTACTATTATTTTCTTCCATGTTATGTACAGTAATCTACATTTAGACTGAAGACTCTACCTTCTTCCAAACGTACTTGGACTATCTTGTAAAAACTTTCTACAGCACTGATAAAGTGGAATACAACCTAACAGATAAGAGGAAGGACTATATCAGTTCTGCTCACTTCCCCAAGTTTTACAGCTGTGCCTTTCAGAAATCTTTCTGCGTACTTGCTGTCCTTTCACCTTCCCCCAGGCAGCCCCTACTGACCAACTTTCTATGTGTTTCCCAAACACAGTCCCTCTGTACAGAGCTACATTAAATTCACTCATTCTCCAGCCAATAGTTTAAAAACAAATAATTGCTAAAACACTAAAAACACCCTACATGCCCTTGTGCAGTATTCTTACCAAGGTGTACATTTAAATAACATCATAAGTTGTCTTTTGCTAAAAATTTACCAAAGTATTTTAAACACATAGAAATGTAAAAAACCAAACAAACAGAAAAACAAACAAAAACCAAAAACCCAGCATAAACATTGCTTGTATAGGCATTGGTTAGAAGAGATTGTTGCACTAAGGAGTATATTCAAAAAGATTTTCTTTCAGTATCGTCAGTTTTCATGTCATGGATTGAAAGGTTAAGGACAACAAAACTTATTGAGACCCTGTGTTATATAATGTAATAGATGAGCAGGAATTCTGAAATGTACTTAAAATAAAACATCCTTTTGGTTATTGAAAGGTGACTGTATAAGCCTGCAACTCAAATGGCAATTTAAGCATGTAAAGGGAATTTTAGAACCTGAAGAGTCTGTAACGACCTGTATATGAAGGCCGTTACCAACTGATGGGCCCAGGGGCATTATGGAAAGCTGGCCCTAACTGAAATTTTGAATATAGCCCTTAGTTGTATCATATTTATGTAAAATTTAAAAGCTGCCCAGCATATCACGCATGAAGTTTATTTTGCAAGCCACCCACTGCCTAAGGGGGCAGTAATATTCAATATGAAACTGCTGAAACTCCGGCGTCTGACGGATTTCATGGAGAAAAGAGATTTGAAGGTCCGACTCCAAGAGAACAAGGAAAAGAGGGAACACAAACAACAACAGTCCAAGGCCTACAAGGAAAAGTCTAGAGAAACTCTTCACAAAAGCATTCACCTCT
>JAWWMO010000096.1:34981909-34997672 GCA_035047845.1 Dendrocincla fuliginosa | reverse complement strand
AACTAACAGGATGGCTTGTATCTATTTGGAGCCACCATTTAATCTCTGATATGTAAGAATATAAAATACAAATCAATATTAATGCTTTTCAATTTTGGTACTGTTTTTGAATCAAGGAAATTAGGTGCGTGCTCATATATGCTTCTATTTCCCCTGAGGTACTTCTGTTTGCTTCTGAGATGCTTCTGTTTCCCCTACTGCTACTCAGAGACAAATCACTGCAAGAAGCAGCTTCTCCTATATATACTGCACTTACTGCTTTCTGATTTTCAGATGCCAAAAGAGTGACAATATTCTTGTCTTTGCAAGGACATTCTTAGTTAATTCTTTGATTAAAAATTAATTTCTGAAATGAAGATTCAATACAAAGACATAGTTTTATATAGGTGCATGAAAACTGAAAACATTCAATTTATATATGCAAAAGTATTGAAAGTCAACAGTACCCCAGAAAGTATGGCAAAACAAATTTCAAAATGGCTTATGACATTAAGGAAACAGACATATTTATTGACTGAAGGGCCAACTGACCTTCAGCAAAGGGATTTCCTGAAAAAACAGCACTTTTTTTGGTGGCTGTCTGAAGCAAGACTAAATACTTTTTGTTCCTTGGGTTGCACTCCTCTTATGTGTAGCAAAATAAAAGCTGAATCAGACTCTGCCCATGCCATACCTTCCTCCACCACCCTCAATACTATTATTCAGTTAATGAAATTATTCAGTATCTAAAAAAATAAACCAAATAAAGTTACAATCTGGCAGCCTTGGTGGCAGTAAAATGCTGAGCTGTCTCCACTACTACTGTATTCAGCTCATATTCAAACTCTGCGACCAACCTATCAGCTAGTTTAACAACTATTTAGTTTTGTCAGAAGTTATCCCAGTTTCAAAGTATTTCACCCTGCCCCAGTCCAAATAAAATACAAAGGCGTAATTCCAGTCCTCCGTTTGTTACCAATTAACAAATTAACCCACAATCTAGTGTAAGATAATACAACAAATGTCAAATTTAAGCTTTATCTCATTCATTCTCCATTTGCAACTTTGTTTCTGTCAGTAATTTGTCCTTATTCTCTGTTGTACTTGGTGCAGCACAGCCCATTCACAGGACAATTCCTTTGCAAGACACCACTATTAACATAACAAACTAGGGGGACGGGGTTTAAAAAAGGGGTTTGAGTAAAACAAATGTAAATTTACCAGCCCTTCTGGCTGTGATCTTGGAGCCATGCCGCAGTAATCGAACACACACTTCCTTGTCGCAGTGGTTAACCATCCGCAAATGAATGCTTCTCTTGGTTTGGATTTTTACAAGACATTTCACCATTTTGACGATTATTTCCTCTTCTCAAAGTCTTGTAAAGGCTCTACCCATACCAGCTTTGACCTTTTATATTAGGTTCCCACTGAGTTTTGAGAGTCACTCTCAATGAATCAAATGACAAGCTTCTAATATAGCCAACAAAAATATCCCAGTAGGGAATAGAACCAGAGGTTATTTTTAAACATTTCCAAATGCCTCTTAATGTACAATACAAACTTTCACAGCATCCATCTCAGTTAGCAGTTGTTAGTGTAACAGCTGAATCACACACACAAGTATAAAAATATCTAGGGCATCAAAACATAGTGCAGTGAAAAAAGAGGCCAGCATTTACAGTCTGGTTTTCACAGAAAAAATGACACTGTCCCTATTGTTTCCCTAAAGAGCTTCAATTCGGCCAGTGATGTCAGTTCCCCATCACTGCCTGGGAATTATTTTGGAACAAACTAAAATCCTAGGCTGTGCTTACAAACCTTAGTCACAATGCAAAACAATGAGATGAAAATGTTTTCATATCAATCCTAGAATGAAAGCTGACATGGCTGTTTATAGACAAGAAGAGAAAATTCCTAAGTCTGGGAAAAATTTGTCTTTTCACATGTGCTCCAGTTCCCACTTGTGGACAACTATTAGACATATTCATATACACCAGAAAGAAGCATTGCTTTAGAAGGCTGGGCATTCCCCGTTTCCATCCAGTAGAGATAGGCACATTCCTAAAAAAGTCATGACGCACATACGCTGGCTGCTAATAACTTGCTCCAGCTGGAAGCTGAAAGGCAACCACGTGCTCAACATTAGTGTCCCAATGGGAAAGCAGCTGTTTTGGGCACACTGAAACCACAGAGAGAAGAAAAAGGAGTGTTCTGGCAGGAAGGTAGTCTCTCTCTTCCAAGAATACTCACTTGTAATGTTTACAACATGTTGTGCTATTTATCTGAGTCTTCATTACCTAATATCTTCTGTACCAAAAAATCAATGACATGCATGCAAATATGTGGAAAATAATGGAGTAAGGAAAGGAGTCCTGCAAATATATCTATTTTACACCAAGTAATTTCTCCCATGGAAGACATCTTCTTCAATGGAGCTTCTAGAAAGCATTTTTGTGGTGGCTCCTTTCCTCACCCAGCCCATATAGTACAAATGCATAGCAGTTGTCCTGTTTACTCCTGCAGACCAAGCATTTCTCTCTTCCCTTCCTTCCCTGCATACACTTTCTTGCGGGTGTGAGCAAAGATCAAGTGCCCCTTCACTATGTCCATTTTGCCACCACTTCGAAAGTAAGATTCTGTCTGCTTTTCTCATTTTTACTCTCATAACTGTTGTAGCAACCAACTCAGGATCACTAAAATCTCACTAAAAAGGGTCGAGTCTTCACTGCCTACATAGCTAGAAAAACAGGAAAGGATCAATTCTTATACAAGTCTAACCACTGATGTATTCACTACGCATAGGAAAGCCTAAACAAGGACACAGTGTCACCCAGACAAGTCTGGGAAAGATTTACAATATCTGAAACATTTCCAAATGCTTCATAATGTACATTACAAACTTCCATAGCACCCATCTCAGTTAGCCGTTGCTAAACTAACAGCTGAACCACACAGAAGCATAAAAACATCCAAGGCATCAAAAATCAGTGCAGTTCAAAAAAAAAAGAAAAGGGCCAGAAGGTACTTCTGCATATCGATATTCATGAATAAATATATATCATTTATGTTTCATGTGACCACGGTCATGCAAAAGAGAAGTGACTCTGTGATTAAAAGTTGCTCCCCATAAACCATGTAAACGTAACTAAGGGAGACTTATGTTTAAATCTTACAACTGAATCAGCAACTCCCTGTCTCTACTAACTCTCAGCAGGAGAGTATCTACAAAAAAGAAAAAAAGAAATCTACAAAAAAGAAAAAGTTGTACCTTCAAAAGCTCCATGTGCCTCTCCTTGACAGTCAAAGCTTATACAGCTGAGAATTCACATACACAGACAGACAATTAGACTGATGGTAGCAAGTGTGTGCTCATTCCCATACGTAGAGTCATTAAGGTTGAAAAAGATGCCTAAAATCATCAAGTCCAAACCTTAGCCCAGCATTGCCATGTTAACCAAACCATGTCCCAGAATGGCACATTCACATGATTTCTGAACACTTCCAGGGCTGTTGATTCAACCATATCCCCAGATACTCTGTTCTAATGCCTGACCACCTCCTGGGGAAAGAAATTTTTCTTAAATCCAAACTAAGCCTCCCTAGGTGCAACGTGAGGCCACTTCATCTTGGTCTATCATTTGTTACCTAGGAGAAGAGAAAACTCCACCTGGCTATGACCTCCTTTCAGGTAGTTCTAGAGTGAAAAGCTCCCCTCAAGCTTATTTGCTCTTCTCCCAGCTCCCTCAGCCACTCCTCACAGGACTTGTAATCCAGACCCGTCACCAGCTCTGTTGGCCTTCCCTGGACACACTCCAGCACCTCAATGTACTTCTTACACCTCTTGTCCGTCTTGAGAGACCTAAAACTGAACACAGGCCTCACTAAGGCCAAGTACACAGGGTCCCTTCTATGGCCCTTTCTCCATGTGTAGTTGAACACATTATGTTTCTTCTAGTACGGCCATGGGGACTCTGTGGCTACCTTCTTTAACCATCTGATTTTGGTGAGACAGATTACTGCCTGTCCTGATCACTTGGTAATTATTTTGCAGGTGGTAGTTCATTGTCTCTGGATTTTCTAGCACCAGATGGTATCAGGGCTTCACATATTTGAGTAGACTGTCTTTAAAAAGAAAAATAAAAAAGGACAACCCATACTTCTTGAGTCACAGAATATTAACGGAGGCTTGACAAAGCAATGAAAACTTCTTTTAAGTCATTTGATACTTTTGTAGTCAGATTTCATGCCTGAATTATTTGGCTAATAACACTGACTTTTGCCTATGGAACAACAAAAGCAAAAGTATGCATCAGTGAGCCAAGACATGCAGAGAGATACAAAGGCTGTTTCATATGTGCAGCAGACTAAAAGCAGTCTCCCAGTGCAGTTGTGTCAGTCTCAAGGCTAGATATCTCCTTCCTCCCCATCTCATGCTCAGACCCTTACCCTCATACAGGACCTTGCCTGACCCTCTCTGATGAGCCACTCAAACTTTAAGTCAGGCAGTAGTAACACATTGTAAAGTTAGGGGGTTGTTGTTTGGTTTTGGTTTTTTGTTTTGTTAAGTTTTTTGTTTGGTTCTGATGTTGTTTTGAATTTGCTTTATTTTTATTTTTTTTAAAGTCTCTCCCAGTTCATGCTGGAGTGATTAGTGCTGTTGTAAGAGAGAAGATGGGACTCCACAGCAGTAGATTGAGCACATGTTCAGGGAGAGAGCCAGCATCAGTGTCAGAGAGCTGTGAGATCAGCTCAAGCTGCAATTTGATAATACAGACAAGTTTGCTCCAGGAAAAGACTGTAAAAGGCTAAATACTGTTAACTTAGCAGCTGGTGGTATTTAACTACACATAAAATATTCTACAGGAAACCCATCAGCAAATATTTCTATTAATTTATAGTAACAACAATCTGTCTGACTAAAAGGAAATAAGATTTTCAACTTAACTAATAAAAACACATAAAGCAAGCACTGTCTGTTGAGCATATAGCATATAGCTCAGTTTCCAAAAATGGATTTCATTGCTTGGAGTTGTCAGTGGAGTACAGCAGCAAGCTGTTGTTACTCTGCAGTCGTGGCAACTGCCTAGCAGGAACACAGTGGTAGTACTTGGCTGCGAGAAAGTGAATTCTCAGATATAAGTATTTCACAGCAGAGGTAAACAAGTAATTGTTAAAATTAACAGCTGCTACTGCTGATTATAATAAGCTATGCACAGACAATCTAATTCACCCTGTTCTTAGTATATTCAGTGTCAAAACTGAAGAATGAACAAAACATGTTCATATGACTCCTCTGAAATGAAATTAGGATATACTCCCACAAAAATTAAGATACTCGCTCAGCTGTTTTCTGTTTCCCATTAAATGCCTATAACAAAGCAACAGCAAAGGTCACACTTCTCAACTTCTGAAACAACGAGCTCACTACATCACAAGTAAGAAACACTGTCAGGTTTATTTGGTTGGCTTCCTTTTTATTAGGAAAAAGGCAATTATCCTCCTTTGAGCTGTCTAAGATGTTCACACCATTCTTTGTAATGACTGGATCTCAAAAAGAAGGAAGTTGAAAATGATTTTTAAAATATCAATAAATAAATACATAGAAACCCGTATTCTACAGAATGCACTCAAACTAATCTTCCAATAACATCCCTTTTTGTCAATGGGATTAAATTAGCAGAAAATCTTTCCTAGCTGACCTTCAAAGAATATTCAAAGAATATCCTTTTTTGTCTATGAAATTAAATTAGCAGAGTTTTTCATAACATAAAAACAGAAAGAAAGAGATTTAAAAGTTAAGGGAAGCAAGGAAAACAACATACCTAGCTGTAAACTGCTAGTTTTTACTTCTAACTGCAGTCACTACTGAATAAAATGGTGCTATGTTGAGATTATTTCCTAAAATCCTTTTGCTTGAGAATCTAAAAGAAGCTTTTTGAAACAGAAAGCATTATAGCAGTAACTTCCCTCACAGTGAGTTTCACATAAGGCTTGTGCCCAGTTTCTTGATATAGTAATCATTTCTGAGTATAACATGCAGAGGCTTAATGGTGTACTCCTAAAGGAAATTACTAGATTTTTTCCATATCCCTGAGTCAGTAACACACCTTTTTCAATATGTTTTATAATAAATATTGGCAGCAATTGGGTAACTTACCTTCATCTAATGTAACCTCTTCCTCCTCACAGGGAGAAGGAAGGAGAGGCTGCAAAGGTTCCATGTTGATTATGAGTTGCTTGTTCAACGAGGGAGAGCTGCGACTCTGGGTAATGCTGGCTCTACAAGAAGAGAGGGAAACAAGGTCATTTTACTCACAGGGAAACAACTGCAGTCCAATAGGTCTTACCTCAGAATCATTTTGCATAAATTACACTAGGCCTTGAGCTACTGTAACAAGCTCTGCACACTGAGCACTGTTCTCAGCCATGTTATGTTACACCTTCCGCAGATAGAATCCTTTAAACATCCAAATAGTAAGAAAGGTTTTGTGCTGGTTTACTTCCTTTACACAGCCTGACTTACTGTCATCTTAGGCAGGATCTTAATGTGTTGGTCCTCTCCACAATGTACAGCAAACATTAGTATTTGGCTTCAAGGAAGGGGAAAGTAGAAAGGACACAAATAATTTTCCTGATGTTGTTCCATTGCCTTCAGAACTGGGTACAGGATTTGTTGTGGTTGGAGCACTGCAGACCAAAGACCAAAGCAGGAACAACTGCATCCCTTCAGTTTACAGATGCAGAATGCTCCCTCTCATTCCCACATGTCACAGATGCTGTCTCTACACCATGCCTCCAGGTGCTCAGGCTGGTTTTCTTTCTTGTCTTACTTGGCACTAAGAGGCTCTCCTGATAGCAGTTGTTGAACATTCTCAGGAAACTCTGAGGAATGTTGTTGATCTGCTTTAGTCATGGGGCTCATTAGCCTAAGAATACATTACTGAGATTATAAAATGGCTGTTTTGAATAACTTACCTAGAACTTAACATGATACAGGCCTGATGCAAGAGTTCTGCGAAAAATCTGAGCCATTATGTTATAAAATATTTACTATTGACAAAAGCAAAGATGAAATGGAAGAGGATTCTACTTGACTTCATGTGGTACATAGCTACAGTGCTGATTTTCACAAAATGCATTTCAAATTTGCACAAAGACTCAACTTACAATTCCACATAAACAAACTGAACAAAGCACCTACTGCAAGTCAAAAGATGAAACTGTGTGTTGCTGGTAGTTTAGGCAAACCTGGGACACAGATATCCCCCTCTAAGCTACATTAAATGTCATTAAATACTCTGTGGGAATAAACCAGGTTTCCTGCTCAATTGCCATGATTTCTTTCTCCCTAATATATGTCCAAAGATACTTACATCCTCATTTGCATTTTGAGAACAGTCTTTAAAGAAGGCAAAACACCAAAAAGACAAAGAATAAAGGGAAAAGGTGGATACCAGAACTTTTGTGTAACCCAGGACAAATTTTCACTATCCAAAGAAGATTTGCACTCAGATTATTGTCATTACAGTCACCTCGACCCAACATCCATAGGCTTGTTAGTCAACCCCTGGATTTTTGTGCTTATTGTAAAGAACATTAAAGTAACTACCAAAATAGGACTTGTGCCTGGAAGCACACATAATGCTTCTACTTCATACTTATTTACAAAGATGCCTCCTTCAGGCATACCCTGGAAGAAAAATATTAAATCATTCAGTGCATATTTGTCAGCAGAACTTGCAACTGCGTTAGTCCTGTATGACTACACACTCCAACAGATTTTCAGTCTGCAGTGTCTTAAGTGTAATATACAAACATAAAGATACAGAACAGCACCCTTCTCTCAACTGCATGTTTGTTTCTCAATGCAGACGTGGTACAACTGAATTGGCTTGAAGGGTCGGAGCACCGGGAGACAAAACTTCATATATATATATATATATTACTTACCTTCAGTCAAATAATTTTCTCTAAATGCTTTGTAGCTGAGAAGTTACCATTTCCTATTCTCAAATCCTCTTTCACAGAGTAACTTGTTTCTAAAACCTCCTTTTTCTGACCCAAAAATTTTCTAAACTTTTTGCCTACTTGTGCTATTAGAAGGACCAGCTACCCCTGTGTCTGATCTCACAACCTGAACTATAAAAACATCTGAAATCATTAGACTTTTCCTTAGTCTTCATAAGAAACTGAATTTGGATTTTCCATAATATTTTAAATGCAAGCATTTTAAGAAGGTAAATAATAAAAAAATAAACATTGCTATTTATGGGTATTAAATCTATATGATGTTGCTTTATAATTTTATTTTTCCTCTGATTTGTTTCTTTCTGTACACTTATTTTTTAAGATATGTTTAAGATAATTTTAAATACTGAAAGCAAGCAAAAGTAAAGTACAAGATAAAAAATAATGTTATGTGAAAATCTTAGACAAAACAAACCCCACTTAAAGTAGGCAATAAGATATTTCCTTATATGAACAACTACTCTTACTCAAAATACATTTGTGTACCCTAGTATTTTATTCTGCCTCAGTTATACATCTATATTCTGCCTTCTGTGTTCTCATTTAACATACTCTAAACCTTCACTTACCCCATTTTTAAAATGCAATCTGGAAAAGCATGCTCAAAAGCATCCCTGCATGGCCTTACTTTCAATTACATACTAGGGCTGTACAACATATTGTAAACATTTACTACAAGTATATTCCTACCCTTTAGTATGGAGAATTTTATCTCAAATATAGACAGAATAGTGATATTCAGCTAAAAATAAACCAAACACACACACACCCAACTCTGAAAAAAAAAAATTCCCAATAAAAATGCTCAGAAAGTTAAGTAATCTTTTTTAAAAAAGGTTTAAGTAGTTTTCCCTGCTGGCCCCCTTCTTTTCTGAAGTACTTTAATCAGGTTCTTAGCAATTTTCACGATCACTACAACGAGTGATAAGGACTTGAAAGCATTAGTTTGCTTGCAAAGTCTAGCTGCTTATTGCTAATAAGCCAAATTTTTCCTTGGAAAAAGGTACTCTGATATTTCTTTCTCTCTACTGAATAAACTTCATGCTTTTTAATGTGACTGATTATGGAAAAATTATCAAGTATACTTTTAAACACATACAAAACAGAACCTTTCAAAAACAAACATGAATGAGGAATTAAATGAGAATGTCCTTCTTTGTTAGGATCATGTAATAACAGTTTGTGGCATAACACAAAAAATAATATAAGCTGCCTATCTGACTCATTGATTAAAGCCAGCTTTGAAGCAGCACAGATTAGGCTCTCTTGTGTAGGAGACAATACACTACTGTCAGAATTTTGTAACACTGGCAACACATATTTCCCAAGGCATGCATGCATGGTTGTGGAAGCTCTGAATGACAGCCATTATACCTGACAGTAAAGCAAAGATAATTTATCTGTAGAGAACAAGAATCCTCCTCAGTCCTTAAGTTTTAATATTGAATGTCACAACATACCTGTGAACTTCAGGAGGTTCCCTCTGGATTTTCGAGCTTGCCTCCACAACCTCTTTGGCTACTTTTCCACTGTATTAAAAGATGATATAAATATTCACATAAATACTAAGATACATGCCAACAACTACTTATACATGAACAACTAAGTTACATTCAAAAAATATAAAAGGGAAAAAAAAACCCAACAAAACCTATAAAGTGGATATATAAGGTCTCAGAATAAAATTGTGCTGACTACTTGCCTGCAAAGCTACTGAAGAAAAAGCAACCTTTTGTAGTAGAAAAGTAAGAGTAGGAGTGAACTGTCTCTTTAATGCACACCTGTTTCACAGTTGCCCAGTTGCAAGAAGCATACAATCCCTGCACTGGTCACACATTCCTGTTATTACAGAAGCTGTACCAAAAGTGGAGCTGTAAAAACTGGTAAAACTCTTTACAGAAGTGCCTGTGTGAAGGCTCCAATTTATTTTATAAGTGACACTAAAGAGACAAAAGAAAATCTTTCAAATCCTGACCTCAACTAGGTCTTCCAGCAGGAAAATCCCTCAATTTGCCATGAGTAATTACTGACATTTTCTTACTTTCTGAAGTGATTTACCATAAACAAGAAACAGCAAACACCCACCTATATCGAAATCTACTGCCTTTAAAAAATATCTTGCTGCTGGACATCGTCTTGATCTGACTCGATTTTGCATACCTTGAAGAAAAAGAGCAGAGGCTATCAGATTTTCATGGGCATGACAAGTAAAAATGAACAAGGCAAACTACAAGCTTTGTTATTTTTAAACCATAAAGTAATATTCAAAAATCGACCTTTCCAATTTCCTTTTTTTTAGGCCTTTATACAAACCAGAACATTGAAGCACACATAAAGTAATTCAGACACCACAGAATGACTGAATATCAAAATAGTCATTACCTGGCCAGGAAAATGAGAAAATTAAATGCAACAGTTTCTGCATCTCTATGGATTTTTATTCCCAGGAATAAGAAAAGACTGTAGTACACCAAAAATCCCTAGGACATGTGTTCTAACATGGTCTTGTTTGTGGGAAAATATGACTACTTTTGCTCTCCTGCTAGGACAACGAAGAAATCATAAAGACAACTACTTCTCTGAGTGTGTGAAAATTTTTGGCATTTTAAAACTACTATATCAAGCCTTTATTTATAGATTGTTTTAGCTTCAGTTTCATGTTTGAAGGATTATTATTATTCTGCACTCCACTTACTATTTCTCCACTTATTATTTCCCAATCTGTTGTCTAGGTTTCTCTCCATTTAATATTATTACCAATCTTCATTTCATTAAAATAGTCCTTTTGAAAGACCACCAAAACTGAAACAGGTGAGCATAATTTTAAGAAATCATGCTAAAGAAATAACTCCACTCCCTGAAAACATTTGGAAAGTAGAAAAAAAGGTAAGAGAAGCAGTCCTGCACACACCAAGGTCAGAGAAGAACAAGGGGGAGGAGGTGCTCCAGGTGTTGGAGTAGCATCTACCCTGAAGCCAATGGAGAAAACCACGGGGAAGGAGGCTGTCCCATGCAGCCCATTACAGAGCAGATATCCACACTGCAGCCCGTGGAGGACCCTGCATTACAGGAGTTCACATGCTCTGAGGGAAGCTGCAGCTTGTGAAGAGCCCACACAGCAGCTGGCTCCTGGCAAGAGTTGTGGCCCATGAAGACGAGCACATGATGCAGCAGGTTTATCCTGAAGGACTGCAAGCCCATGGGAAGGACCCATGCTTGAGCAGTTCATGAAGGAGACTGGAGCAGGGGAAAAGTGAGAGAAGGAAGGAGTAGCAGAGAGAAACTGCAACCCCCATTCCCCATCTCCCTGAGCTGCTCATGGCATGGAGGACATAGAGGAGTCAGAAATGAAGGAGGAAAGTTGAGCCTGGAAAGAAACAGGGCAGGGGTGTTTTTAGTTTTGTCTTCATTGACAATTTGAAATAGAGTGAGAAGGTAAGAAACAGATAAATTAAATTTCCCCAATGTCTGTTTTGCCTGTGACAGTAAATGGTAAATAATCCGTCTTTATCTTAATCTCTGAGTTTATTTTATTTTCTCCTCTTGATCTGTTGAGAAGGGGGAGTGAGAGAGCAGCTGGGTAGGCATCTGGCACCTAGTCAAGATCAAACTCCCTACAAGCATGTATTCATTATCAAAATCCAAACAATTAATATTACAACCATTTAACAACAAGAACAGAGAGCTGATATTCCTATGAGTCTCCCTCAGACATCTTTACTTTGAGCACTAATTTCTCTCCATGGGGTGGGAATTTTTTCCTCCTTCCTATTTATTTCTAGTAAAGTAAAATAAAACCAAACACAATACACTATTTTCCTACCTGTCTATTTCCAATGGAAAACAGTTCCTGATAAACTTTATATTATCTTTTTTATACAAACTATATATCAACGTTATAAAATCTCAAACACAGTATATGTTAATACAGAATTAGGCTGTGTTGTGCTAGCTCATACTTCCTGTTGAAACAAAAGAAGGACAGACTCTTCTCCAACTTAAAGCAGGTCATTAGCATCCAGGTTAGAAGACACATTCTTCCTACTTAATTTACCCTTACAGCAGCACCCTGGTGTTCCTATGTGCCAACACAGAAACAGTAATTTTTATAAAATATACAAGAGTCTGTAAGGAGAAACTAACTAGCAAGAATAAAAGCTACACGCCTAAAGGGAAGCATCAATAAACAGATCTAACAAAGTCAGGGGAGGGCAGGAAGAATGCATAAGAGCTTTATAATGAGGAATTTGTATTGGGTTCTCCTTTAAGGAATAGGGAGGCAGAAACTCTTTTTTTTCTTGTCAATTTACAGGCTGTTTTATTTAACAAGATTGCTGATATATTTCAAAATGTATCTAGAAACAAGGGATTTTTTAAAAATCACAGCAGAGAATTCTTTATTTTTCAATTAACTCTTACTAAACCCTGGATTTCAAGAGGAAAAACAATTACTGATAGAAGAGCTCAAGGAATCAAGCATAACAGATTGCTTCCTTCATTCTCAAGATATTCAACGACAGGGCAACAATGTTCCCAGACACTAGTGAAGTACTGTGTCCATACAATGTGTGCTGGAGAAAGTATAATTATTCACCACCAAAACCCTCCTGCCTCCTTTAGATTTAAAAAAAAAAATTCTAATAATGGCTTGAAATGAAATCACATTCCTCATTAACTTGCACATTTTCTGTTCACATTTTGCTTTCCATTCATTAAATGGACCATTTTACATTGAACAATCTTCAAATCACATGCGTTTTTTTTTACTTTTAGTACAGATAATGACTTCAGGTTTACATACTTGTAAAAAGCCTGGTTCTCCACCCCACATTTCCATAGATGCTTGCAAGCTGCTGGTGTAGAGGTATGGAATGATAGCATAGCCTTTTTCTAAGTGCAAGGAAAAGAAAGCAAATGACAGTAGTGAAAATGCTGAATACTCAAAGATTGAAGTAGCTGTACCTGACACCATTACCATTAACTAGATACACTGAAGACCAAGTGTTCCTGTTCAAACTGTGGCTCACTCAGAGATGCACAAATCTGATACTTAAAAAGCCCAGGTAATTTTTTGAGAAAAATAAATTTTGAGAATGCTTGGAGGGGCCATGGAAGAGAATACATTCAAGTGGCTTGTAGAATAACTGTATTCAGGTCAAAATCAAAGAAAGAAAGTCTCAATAATCTACATTGCAGAGTTGTTCCACTGCTTACCCTTCACCTCTCCCTGCTCCCTACCATTTGATGTCCTACCATTAAAATCTTTGCAATCACACAAACAATCCCTGATACTTCTGACATTATTTCCTTCCTTCATTTTCTTTCCTTACCTGCATTCAAACACTTAATCTTAGAATTAATATCTCCCTCTGACCTAGGGAAAGAACAGATTATAGTATGTTGTAGGCAAAAATCTCTGATTTCAATAACAAGAGCCCAATAATAGGATTTGTAACTACCTGGGACAGACTACAGCTGACCAAGACTTGAGAACATGATTGTGGTTATTCAAAAATACCTCACACTGATTCATGTATCAATGGTCACTTGAATTTGCAATCATATACAAACATCTTCTATACTTCAAAGTGGGTGAGTACAGCTTTTGCACTTTAAAATCAATTAAAACTTGGCTCCTAAGATGACCAAAACCATGAACAGTCAACATAGCACAGCATGAAGGTTAAGTGAGAAATGTCTCAACCCTTTGCAAATTAGATATTCTTTTGTCAACAGCAATATTCACATTCACTCATATTCTATACTTTAGTCACAATATGAAGTAAAATTATTGACTGTTCAGAAGTTGGTTTGGTTAAAAAATTTTGTTATGCCTTAGTAGATCTTAATCAAATACAGAAGTTCTGTAAAAACATTAAAACTAACCTCTTTCTGAGCTCCAAACACATAAAAAGTCTTCCCTTCAAATTTCAGTTTATACACATCACACCTAGAAAGAGAAAAAATATTTCAGTACAGGGAATATAGAGAGATCTATAAGTAACTAATGCAACTTGCATACAAGTTTCCCTGATTGACAAAGTCAAGCAGGTTGTCAAATCACAAAGAGCCTCCACAGGAACCTTACAACCTTTAGCATAAAAATATTTAATATTCTTCAGAGAACATAAGCCCAGAGTATTTCTTTTACATCCTTATAGCACTTTCAAAGAATTAACCTTGGCTGCTGGAAAGTGAAGAAATTAAAGGTGGCAGAAAGTTATGTTTACGCTTAATTTATGAGACAGTTTGTAAATTCTCTTAAAATCTTAAACTGTCCATTGTAAGTAAATTGAGGAAAGATAGTACTCTTTTCTCTATACTTACTTATTTGAGGTTTCATATCACACATCTTAGTAACTGACTACTCACTATAGAACAGAACAGGAAGAAAAAGAAAATGTTTGACAGAGTTTATTACAGGGGCCTTGTGGGTTGCAAACCTATGTCAAAATTTAATTTAACCAAGGTTGAAGACTCAGCCTACATATGGAATAGCAGAGTACCATAAAAAGGCAATGAGATGACTCTGCTTAAATTGTAATGGAAATTTCGTCATTACCAGAGCTTAAATGGGAGAGTCTAGGGTTTTTTCATAAACATCTCTAAAGATTTTGGATGTCAGATGTTTGAAATGGGCAAATGTTCTGGAGGTAAGAACAATGCTTTCCCTGAAATTTTATAACAAGAGTTTTGCTTTAACATAAACAACAACAAAATCATTCCATCTGATAAAAAATTTGCATTGAAAATAAAATCTCAATATGAATTTGAAATTTTACAGTGTGATGTGAACTTCAGCTAACACTAGTTAAAGCTACTAGCCCTCACTTTGAGGCCTCTGAAACAAAAGAAACAGTACATGATGTCCAGATAAATCTCACCAAATCAAGCTTCCAAACTACTGTAACACTGAGACTCACTGGCTTAATGGCTATTCCTCTATCAATATTTTATTTTGTATCTGATTCACATGTCAGTGGACTATACACCTATATCTAGATCTCCAAAAGCACATGTTATCCTTAAAAGAACTGAAAAACTAGTGCTGTGAAATTAATCTCCCACAGTATGGTGGACAAATGCTTGGCAAGTGCTATTCTCTCCTCTGTGCATCATAGACTGATATTACAGTTACATCATCCTTATGTCAAAAGCACAAACCACTGAACTACTGTGGCCAGGGCTACTTCTAATTAACCTTGGGGAAACCACAGCATAAATCCAGGATTGCAAATGGATGGCATTTGACAGGCACATACCCAGAGCTCCACAGGAAACTGAACTGTATAGACAGAACTACACTCACTTTACACCTCTGAGGATTTCAGGTTATTCAGCTGCTGGGGAGGTTGCTACAGATATGCAGTAAAGATCCTGGCCTTACCTACACCTCATCATGTTTTCACCTTCTGCCCATCTTGATACCACAAGATAGGCTGAAAGCTCTGAGATGGAACAGCGACACATAAGTAACTGCTGTTGGCATCCATGTAGCAGCAGGTCTAAAAAGAGATTTGTCAACGTCTGAGCATGACTGCTCACTCTGCACCACACTGCTGAAGGCATGGCCAGCTGCACTTACACCACCTGAAGGAACTCAGTTTTACCTCTCCCTCAAAGGTGGCTGGCTGATCCTAAGCAATTAAGTCAAATGTTTTACAGGAGCACAAAACAAAAGCAAAACCAGACAAACCAAGTACAATTGTATAAGCACCCATGTCTTGGGAAAAAAAAAAAAAAAAAAAAAAAAAAA
>JAWWMO010000096.1:34967768-34981809 GCA_035047845.1 Dendrocincla fuliginosa | reverse complement strand
TGGGGAAAAAAAAAAAAAAAAAAAAAAAAAAGAGACTAAAAAAAAAAAAAATTCAAATGCATTCTCGCCTCCTCCTCTGCTTACCAAAGAAGTTCTTTTATAGTTTTCAAATTGAGGTTAAGTAAAAGAGGAAATAGCAATATTTTTACAAGAGTCAAATAAAGATTAAAGTGAACTCTTATAAACTATTCCAGACATATCTGTCGATAAACCTCACTGGTGATTTACTGCACAGCTGAAAAATCAACTTAATCAATTTTAGCATTCGTGCATTATTTAGACTAATGCACCCTGTGGAATAATTTTCACTGGAGGATGAATGAGACCAAAGTTGTTGTTACTATTAATGTTGTTATCTAAAATACTTCAAAACAGAAACATCATGGTTCACCTTAAAGACAACCAATGCAGGTGAAGATAGTAGGAAGAAGAGAAGACATTTATTAAGATACGTTTACTTCATATGCTTACCATTTTAATAAATGAATTCTTTTATTCCCCTGGAAAACTACAAATCCTGCAGCTGTGAATCCTAGAAATGTAGTTGTACCAAATGAGTCCTTGAAAGAGAAAAAGAAACATAATTTTCCCTTCATCTAGTGAGGTATTTCTTACTAATAACATAAATTGTTACTTTACTCTAGGCTACCTCTGTTTTGTTTTCCTTTTCAAAATAAATTTTGCCTTCAAAATGAACACTTCTAAAATAAAAGGACTACTCTTGCCAATACAGACCTCATTTATTTCTAGGCATATAAGTAAGAAACAGCATCTTTTGCTTTGTTTCCATCTACCTGTAGCTGGTGACAACAGTTACTCCTCAGCTGTATTTACTAATTTTATTAAAAATACACTTCTGTGTATTTACCATTCTTAACATGCTGACTAATTACAAACCATAGATTCATATCTGTTTCAACACTGATATTTTTAAAGATTTCACAATACATTGTTCCTTTGCAAGATGTTGTGTTGGAAGTACTGCTAACAGACAGCATTTACTACCATAAGCTTCTGGTTTGTGCAAACCAGAAGATATGGAGATACTTGCTTTCAAATAGAAAAGACCATTTTTTAAAAAAAAATTAACTCCACAGTAAAAATTTTGGCTCGTGATTTTGGATTATTGATTCAGTTGAGTTTTGTATCAATTGGATTTCCTGTCCATTCCCAAATTTCATACTTTCATTTTGCTAAAGATAGTCAGCTTTACTTATGTTTCTTACGTGTCTTATGTTTCATCAATAAAATGAAGGGGAACAGAAAACAGGGATGGTTCTGCAGCAGCAGTCACAGCACTGGAAAGAGACACCGTATAGAGGCAGCAAAGAACCTTGTTTTGCAGTTCGCCAGAAGACAGACAAACTTTCACTAAGCATGGATCACAATCTTCTGATTGTCCCCATACTACAAGCCCTCCCACAGGTAAAGAGGAAATTCGGAGCCAGTTTTGTCTCCTAAGTCTCTGTGATGTCCTTTGAAAATCTCCAATACAGTTTCAAACTGAAGTTTACTATGTCACTGACTTCACTGAGCTCTGAACCAGCCCGTTTTTCACACAAGAGCACCATTCTTGACAAAGCATATATGGAATCTTATGCAGCTTTACGTTAGAGAAGACTGCTTAAAGTGCTCACCACCAGAACAGCTAACTGAACAGTATTGCTGTTCCAGTAGATGAGACAGTATACAAGCCGAAGTAAAAGCAGCAGTTAAAACACAGAGCAAGTAACACTAAAAATAAACACTGCAGATTATGCAGATACACTCTAGTAATTAAAAATGCAGGTATAAGGGATAATCAGAACTGTTAATTAAAATCACTTTCTTATAGAGGACCACCAAATAGCAAAGTGGGGAGTGGAAAGAGGAAGTGGGTTCTCCCCTCTATACATTTGGTTTGCTGTTCTTCTTAAGATTTTCATATTTTGATGGTGTTTGAAAAACTGCTCTGCCAAGGACTATCAATTTGTTGCATCTTCTGGACGGAATAAGGCTGAATCCTGAAAATCTTGGCAAACAAAAAGGTATGTCACTCCTGGAGTGCTTACAAGAAACCTTTGCATTAAATGCAAACTATGAAGTACAATCAAAGGTTATGCCATGACACTCCACTAGATCCTCCCATGATGTTCTGCGTCCTCTGGAGAGACATTTTCTTTGACTGATGCAGCAATGTCAAGCAGTCAGTGCTCTTCCAAGCCTTAAGTATAATATATAGTTCCAGGGCATATTCTTTTATAAATTACTCACTATTTGTGCCTGGATAAAAACCAGAGCAAAATCAACTCCACTAATGGCTCTTAACTAAATATTAGTAAAAAGAAAATTTTATTAAATATTAGTAAAAAGACTGTTACCTTGCATGGATGAGGATCAACACCATAAGTTTCCAAAGAATATGCTTTCAGGAGCAAGTTAAACTCAGCAACAGCTGGGCTCTGACCTCTGAAATTACGAAAGTCACAGTAGTTTGACAGCAAAAAGGAAATAGGAGAAAATGACTATTTGACTGCAGATTTTAAATGCCTAAAACCAGAGGAAAGTTCTTACTGATGTTCAAACTATTTCAACCATGTTTTATTTATAATAAAAAGATAGAAAACTTTTCATGTTTTCTTCTGCTGAATTGTACAGTGCCTGATGTTTTCAGGTAAATCCTGAGATAACAACAATTAGCAGAATTATCCAATATCCTGCAAGTATTTCTTGTCTTTTGCTATACACTCACATCATCCTGAATATGATCTTTTTTCCACAAACTCTTTCTCCCCAACTCAGTTAAAGGGATTGTGCAGATTAACAAACATTCCTTCCAGCACAGGGTATAAACACAGCAATCATATTACACTGTGTACTCAGATGTGTACCTAATTATAGCAATGCCTGTTAACAACATGATAGTTCAGAATCTATCAGCATTTCCATTTATACACTCCTATTTTTAGGGGGTCTATAATCAACAATGAATACACACTAAAGCCTGAAACATGGCATGCAAGACGAGTTCTACAGTATTATTTGATTTTTGCTAACTCGTGCCTTTATAGTAAGCTCTAACACAGATTTACAATGCCTGTTTGAAAGTGAATTGTTTCAAGTATTATTTCTTTATGTAACTCCATGACTAGAGTACGTGATACATAAAATGGTTTTATGACAATGCCTAAGGCCTTTAGAAAGCCAGGACTCATAAATCTCATGCAAATTGTCAAAGAAAAAAAAAAGGCCACTGACAAACATAACAATAGTCATACTTTATCTTACACCTGCATTTTGGAGCACAGTCTCACACTCTGATCAATTTGCACATGGGAATTGACCTTTAAAACTTCCCTGTGTATTGGTGTAGCATAATTTCCCTGTAAATCTGCTGTTCCCCAGTAGCTAGAAACCAACAAGCATTGACATATGATACTCAACACCTTGCACAAAGTTCAGTTTAACAATTAAGACAACATCTAGCATGCTCGTGGATATCAAATCCTCTTCTGAACCTAACAGGATGGTATCCTGTGGCAATATAAGTATCAATAACCCTTCCTGTTACACAGTTTTAACTATTGCTCATTTTCACTGTTCATTATCTCCCAGTCAATCCCATGACTTCTTGGGCTTCTTCTGTATTTCTTTTGGATCTCTCTCAATACCATACAACCTTCATTTTATTTCAGTCCACATTTTTGTGGATATTTTGCATTTAAATAAAAAACAAACAAACAAACCCACAAACCCCACCAAGTGATATTAGAGAAATAGCCTTTCTTCTTCCTTTTTTGATCTTTTTTTCATCTCTTTCCAATGAAGAATATGTATCAAGTGGAACATCAAGAATTGCAAATGCGTATTTACACAGCTAAATACTTAATGGAAAAGAAGTATGAAAACAGCAAGTAAAACAAAAATGCTTATATTTCCCAGTCAACTTGTTGGTGGCTCTACTAAAATTTTTCTCTATTTTAAATATTAATAAATCACAATTCTAAGACCATAAATGATCCTTAAAAAGGTAACAAGTTTGTTTCATGTACCAGTCAATTGCACATGACAGAAGTAATTAACTAGCTAGACCTAAATTGCTTAGAATACTTATGCTGCATAGTGAAAAGGCAAAGAAATAGACGATTTGATTGTTTACTGGATATTGGGCCTTACAAAAATATAAGATTATAAAATACATCTATTATCCACCTACCTTTGCTGGTACAAAGGAAAGTAGTCATTCTTCTGATTTGAATGGACCAAAAGTGACAAGTAATTTGCAACAATGTGCTTTGGGGGGTTGGCATACTCAAATGGGGAAAAAATCTCAACTTGCTGTTACTATTAAAGAGATGCATTAAAAAAAAAAAAAAGTAGAAGACATGGGCAAATTTGATTGTATCAGATTACAGTCTAATCAAATGCTTTCAGTGTAAAGCCTTAAAAGAACATCACAAAGCACAAGAGTCAAGGGCAATATCAAATGAAAAAATCCTCATTCATCTCTTATCAAAGGATTAATATTTAAGCCTTGATAATATGCTTTCATCTGTAACTTAGCAATGAAATTTTTCTTACTAAATAAAAATATAACTACAATAAATTTTATCAGCAAAGGTAACATTTTTTAATCAATCACTGATCTAACATCAGATATGCCTTTGATTTGCTATGTTAAAAAGCCCTTGAGCTTTCTACATGAAACAAATACCCTTCCACAAGAATTTATAGAGTTTTCTCATTTGTGCAAGTGTTTCAACTATTGCCCCTTAAAATGGAAAAAGGAAATATTTAGGCAGTGCATCTTTGCTGTTTTGTAACTCAGTACTTTCAAGAAAGTCATGTCTCTTTGTCAGTGCATTCACTCCTCTTGACCTTATTTTTCAGTATATATTCAGCACTAAGTGAAAGATATATTACCTTTCTATATATTGCAGCCACTACAGCACCTGGCTGCAGCATGACAAAGGTTTTGAACAGGACTGGTAAAAGAAACCATTACTGAGAAAAGTTTTTGCATACCATACAAACAATAAAAAGTGGATTACTTGTGAAATTTGAGCACCACACTTACTATCTACAAATTAATGATTCAACCTAGAATCACTCAATCTGAAAGTTCCTAGTAAAACTGAATGAAACAAATACTTCAACAGAACAGTGAGAAGTCTGCAACATACACTGTTTCTAAATTTAGGCTTATGAAAATTATGCACTAGAAGATGTAAAAGCTCTGTTTATTCCCCACAGGGTCCCCAACTCTGGAGCATTTCAAAGGCAAAGAAGCTCAACATGGAATATTTCCAGGATGTGTCACAGCAATGGTCTACTTGTTTTGTTCACTGCCAATACCAATTCACTCCAGAATTTTCTCCCCTTCACACCTTTCCTTTGAAGTATGTATCTGTTGCATATTGAAGTCTTGAAACTTAGTGAAAGTTAAGGATGAGATGGCACAGGATTGAGCGTTAAATCCTTTCAACAAAGAAGACTATATATCAATAACAGCAAAGAAAAAACATTTTCAGTGCTATTCTCAAATTTTCTGCTTCCTGAATGGCATTAGTGAGGTCACTGCATCTTCCCTTATTCTCTCATTGACTTATAAAGTGCTGTGAGCACTTTAACTCGCTAGTAGTAAAAACAATTAATGTCCACCCACTTGTATCATCTTTATGTAAAGCAAATGTAATTGCTGCAGAATACAATAACAATACTTTAGTAGAGTATGTCCTGTGTGTGTTTAATTTCTGGGCATTTCTGGTTTGTAAGGTGTTTCAATATAATGAATTGAAAGGGTAAATAAATATGTAGTAATGATCTAGCCTCTAGAAACATTACTTATTCACCCCTATGCAAATGAGGGAAACCAGCCATAGCACTTTAAATAATGTAGGCTCAATTTCCATCAATCACTCTCTCTTTGCCCTGCCCTTCAGCTATAGACATATTTCACTGCAGTCTAAATCTAAATGCCTACACTGGGAGACTGTAAGTGAGGCAGCATGGGCTATCAAATCTGAAATGAAGAGGGCATTCAGTGCAGACAGGGCTGTAATGGGAGTGAGGCCCTGAGCAGCTATCCCCACTGTCTGCCTGAGAACTCCCACTGCATATCATTGTCTCACTCAGCTCTCCAAGGCGCTCAGCATACTTTGTATAGCTAGGAACTACAAAGACTTTGGCTCCTCAGGCCTGGAACTCACCTACCCCTGCAGTAACCCAAGCCCTGCTCCTTTCCCCTCACCTCCATGTAAACCTCAACAGATCCTCAGTCCTCAGCAAAGCAGCTTCTGTCTCCTGTAACATGACTTGTAAGTTTTGAAGCATACTGTATGTCCCTTCATGTATATGAGGCTGTTAAATATCACTGTGATTAGGTAGCACAAGAAGCTAAATATAAGCATAGATAAGTGTGCTGCCAGCATTAAATGCACAAAACTAGGTAGTAATGCAGTTTTAGTAGTAGTGCAGGAAGCACTTAAATGGAATACAAAATTCACCTTATTCTGGACTTGCTAAATGTGAATTTAATTTTAGCACTTTTTAATGTCTTCAACAGCACGCTAGAAGTTGCCTTAATCTTGACTAAAACGATATTAACACTCACAAAGAGAAGCATGTTGTAGCAACTGTTGCCAAGTGTTCTAGGACAGGCTCCCAGATTGCACTCTGATAGCAGAAGTAGGAGTTAGGCTTGCCAGTGCCTCCTCTGACAGCCCCATGTCTGCACCAGAGCCAGGTCGGTGGCGATGGGGATATTCTGCCGGCACCAGAGTCAGAGCACATATGGCAACTGATGGTATGCTGAAGGGAATACAGTAGGTGCCCAAGCAGCAAAGAAAAGTTCAAAGTGCTTAATTCCTCACTGAGAAGCTACAACATAGATGATGCATCAAGGGATAAAAATGTTACATGCCTTTCAAATCAAATTTCAACACTTCTCATTTAGCTTGGATCAAAGTGAAGCATTAATTCCCTATTTTCAGGAAAATACTCCCTTTGGCTTAGAATTTTAAATTGCTTTTGAGATAGTTATTATTAGATTATAGCAGTGATTTCACAGCCTCAGGGGAAACTTCTTCTTTTCCCAAAAGATACTCTTTCATACATGACTTTTGCAAAAGCTGGAGCATTTGATACACACAGTGGAGACAACAGCCCGTTCAGTAGGACTCAGACATCTTGAGGCTGTATCCACACTGGCCATCCCTGGGAATAATAAATAACTTGCATTTACCTATATATGAGGTCAGCATGGGAAACAGCAAGTTGAACAGGTCCTGTACCTCTGTGATTTACTTGACAAAGTTAATGTTTGAATGGGACTTCAAGATAAATGAAAGGCTTTTTACATAACACTTCCATATAAATTACAGAGGTAACATTTCACAAATAAGTAAATTTCAGAAATAAGTAAAAAATGCAGTGTTAGTTTTCAGGCAGGTTTAAAAAAAAAAGCTTGATTTTCAACCACTAAGTTCTTTCAAAAAAGAAACCAAACAAACAAAAAAAATCCACTAACCAAACAAAAAAACCCACTCAAACAGGGAACAAACCAAAACCAAACCATTATAACTACAAATATAAATTCCCTTGATAGGGACTTATGCCCATCTTCCCTTCAGAGATCTCTCTATTTTTAGGCGTCTGGCCTCTGGAAGGTCTGGCTGAATGGTATCTTTCAAAAGTCAGACAATTTTACTAGAGTAGCAAATTCTCTGTTAAAGGATGTAAGACTTGATATCAAGTTCAAAACAAGGTATTTTTGTCATTTGTTTTGTTTCTGTACCTCTCCTTTTCTTAATGAGGAAAGAATAATTAATTAAAATTCACAAGACAATCATAACTCAATAAACCTGTCATGCATTTCTATCTGTTACATTTATGTTTTTGCAACTAGGTGCAGTAGAAAGCCACATAAAAGGTTACATTTTTGCTAAAATCCAGTGATGTTCTCACAGCCACAAAGGACAGGGGCACCATGTCATACATTTGCTTTACAAAACTGAAAATAAAGGCCTCTAAATGACACCTAGTGAGTCACTAGGTCACTGGAAGCTGTCAGAGTATCCTATTGCTGCTTCCCAGATACTCCCCTCATGATGTTCCTTTCTAAAGCCAAATTATTCCATCATGCTGTAGGGCAGAAGAAAAGGTGACCAGTGAGCAGGTGCTAAGGATGCTGAGATAGGATTCACTGAAGAACTGGCCTCTTCCAAGCCACAGGGCTTTGGTTATATGTTAACCTGCTCCAGAAGAAAAATGTCATGATCTTTGTTTGTTTATACATGTGAAGAAAACAAAGAATGAGACTCACTTACAGTGCTGAAGCTCAGAGGTAAGTATTCAGAAGGTAGCTGAATGGCAGCTGGAATAGAAAGACTCTTAGTCTCATCTGTTCTCCTCACATGTTAGCTCTCAGCTAACATATCACTTGAGAATCTTGTTAAAAAAGGGCCAGGGGAACCTCTTTCACCACTTTTAAAAATACTCACTGAGCAGCACAATATTAATTTTTATCAGAAAATTGAATTTTCAGAAAATTGAATTATTAGAAAATTGCTGAATGCCAGGAAAGAGATGTGCTTATCAATGCCAAAGAGAAGCCTGTAAACTCAGTATTTTTTCTATTATTTTTTCCAGTTAGATACATAAATCTGATAAACTAATATTAGACCTCTATATACATAGTTCATTATGTGGCAGATATGTTTTCTTAGTTTGGACTCCTAGAACAGAGATCCATGGAATTAAATATCCGGAAAAAGGTAAAATGTCTATGTGACTAGTGAGTGTCTGATGTAAAAAACATAAGAGGACGACCAATTTGGGGAAGACAGAGCTACAGTGGGAAATTGCCAAATAGTAGCTATTCAGACAGCTCTGAAACTGTCCCTTTGTTCTCCGAAATTTTACAAATAGGTAAGGCACACCAGATGCTGACATAAGCAAAACAAACCAGAAAATAAAGATAACAGGCCACACATACAGCTACTGAGCCTAAAATTCATAACATACAAATTGGTAAAATATAGAACAGAATTAAGGAACATATTCATATAAGTGGGATATATGAAGAGAGTTCTGTTATGCATTATAGTTATGCCTCAAATAGTTCCTGGTGTTCTTTGTAGAAATCAGCAGATCCACAAGCAAAAGAAGTCAAGCTGACACCATCTGATTTCCAAAAGGCAATAGTTAACAGCGTCCCTCCACAAGACTACTGAAGAAATTCACGGGACATCCTCACATGCTCAGTTACCGTTGATGGGAGGACTTCAGGAAAATCTTAGAGGGACCTGTGCAAATCTTGTAACATTTACTCTCATGGGATCAGGTAAATTATAAAAATGAGCTAAAAAATGCCTCTGGTAATGCATAACAAAGAAACTAGCTGATTAAATTCATCATGGATGGGCAGAATTACACACAAACAAAAAAAATCACCAAAAACACTAAATCAAACCAAACCAAAAAAAAACCCACAAAAAATATATCAAAAAATATATATGAAATATAAACACCACCTGCCTACCACTCTTCCTTCTGTTCTCCTAACTTTAAATAAAGGACTGGATGGTTCTTTAAAGACTGAATTTATCAAAGTCTTTTCAATTGCAACTTGGCTTAACTCATTAAAGATCTTGTTTCATAAATGTTGAATTTATTGTTTGGAAATCTGCAGACACTGCATGGAACAATACTAAAAGTAAAAAAATTCTGTTTCCTTTTTTAAAAGGTGGTTTCTATGGATCTGTGTACAGTATAGGCTGGATCACTCTAAAAATGTTAGATACAGTCATGGCATTTAAAACGTTGTTTCACTGAAGGAAATACAAAGAATAAATACACCTTTCAGGTAGGAAAAGAGAGAAAACACATTATTACTGGCAGGCTTTTTGTCATGAATGTTGTACTTCATTTGAAACACACAAAAAAGTATTTTAAGTTTTAACTCCTCTAAAAAGGAATTTTTCTTTCTTTTTTCCACATATACTGAAATATGCAAATGAAGCACAAGGGTTTTCCTTGCAATCTTTCAATAAAACTGCCCTTCTACTTTATGTAATTAATTGTTTGCTTTCATTTAATTTTTTGCATATCCTATTACTCTCCCAGTTCTATGAGGACTATTGACTAAGCGACATGCTGAGGGCATCAAGCAAGCTACTCTATTACTCTGCCTGTCATTCACTGACAACCCTGAAGAGGGTACAGTTGCACAACTCACTGCTTCTTCTCTCCTGAAACACATTTAACTTTGAAACCAAAAGACAGACTAATCTATCTTTCAAAGGAGAAATCCTTTGCCCTTTTGTTACAGTGTTGAAAGTTTAGGACAAAAAAAGAGAGCATGCAGAGAGTTCCGGATCTCACCTCCTTAGTCTTCCAAGGAACTTAGTTATATACATTTCTGTGCAATTCTCCACTATTTTAACAACCGACAGATAAAATACCTTAATTACAGTTTCAACCTGATCAATATCTATCAAGAATTTTATAATTGCACTACAGACAGAAATTTCAGATCAAAAGACATGTAATTTCTAAATGAAAGATATTATTCCACTAATCAACCAGAGCAACCCTCATGATGTGAGCTGCTTCCACTAACCAGACCTACATTTCAAGCAAATGAAGTCTAAATTAGCAGCACTCAGCTATGATTAATAAAGGCTAACAGGAAAAGAAAACCCCCCAATCTGAAACCACATTTTCAAATATGGCATATCAGACAGCATATCGGTAGACCTCCTATTATAATCCATGGAACAAACCCTCCTAAGTTAACATACACTATGTGGAAACAGACGAAAGTATTTCTTAGCTGTCTCTTTACTAAAAGGCATTCTAAATTACCTGAATTCATTTTTATGCATTTCAGCTATTTTCTTCTCGAGCTTTTGTGACTGCTTGGGAAAAATCTTAAAGTCGCTGACGTAATTCTCTGGATGCTCATCAGGATCATAATCACCAAGCTCAGCTAAACACATCCAAAATACAAAACAAAACAGAAAAGTCCAATTGCAATGTTAGTTAGTAAGGAAAGAAGTCAATAAATGCAGAGTAATTCAAGATACTTCCATGCTCAGTAAGAATTCAGCATCTGTCAAGAAATGCTGCTTTAAAGAATTGATAGTTAAGTGAAACAACAAAATCCTTTTAACTGCCACTTCAATCAATGAGTTTCAAGTGAAGTTCATGCCTTATTAACTGCTGCATTAATTAGCAATACTAAACTATTTTCTGTGGCAGAAACACGCTCTGTAAAACAGATGAGTTGCCCTTTTGAAGATTTATCATTCTGGTAGTAGGCAGAACTAAAACAATGTACTCCTGATTCACACGATTCATCCTCACTGGTATGGACTGGCCTAATTCTGTTCTGGCAAAGAAACACACACCATAATGTCATGTAAGGTACCTCACAGAATTTGATTCATCTTCTAAAAAATGCATGACTTAGGTATCCAAACATGGCATTTGGTGATTTAATTTTCTAAAAGAGATCTTTTAATAAGGTCTAGATTCAGGTTTGGTTTGGATACAGTATCTTTTAATGCTTTAAGAGCTTCATTCACATTAAGGCAGAATAACGGGAACTTCCACACATATGATGTCCCTAATCAGATACACAGCTGATTATTTCTCTCCATACAATTCAAGACATATGCCTGAATTTGGTTCTAAGGAAATGATGCAGAAGGAGAGGAAGAAAAAAAATTAAAATAGGAAAACCAAAGTCAAATTTCTTTCTCCTTGAATTACATCTTTTATTTTTTGACAGAGATCACACAGGTCTTCTTTACCATAAGAAAAGGCACTGAATGACACTTTCTCCTGTTTAGTTCAAATGGAAAAGGTTATATTTATATTTAGGATTCAGAACAGAATTTTGCTTTGTTGATAAGTGGAGTCAAATATTGATACTATACTTCTTCACTTAAATGTTATGATAATTTAATGGGTTTAATCTTATTTAAAGTTCCAGTTTGGCTTTCACTGGTGAAGTGGCTGAATTATTTACATTTTACAGTGAACGTCAGTGAAAGGAAGGAGTATGACTAAACAAAAAGACAACACAACAACAGAAGTTACTGCTAGTTATATTCACACAACAGTTTTACATTGTTATTTTTACTGAATACACGAATGAGTAAGGTATTTTAAAAAGGCTGCTGCTTGTACTTACCTTGAATAATACAGGCACCCAAGTAGGCAGCATCAGAAAACGAACACAACAAACGGCCATGGAAAATGTCCCTTTTTATTTGTAGATACAAGAGGTATCTGAAATATAATAAAAAACTTAGGAGACAATGTGGCATCTTTTGGAACAGATTTAACATATCAGTGTGAAACCAGCTGTGCAACTATTCTGGACCTCCCTCTTGCTATTTTAAATAGCAGGAAAAAGAGACAAAGCACAACCATAAGGGAAAAATCAGATGTAATTAGATTTTTTTCAGTAACAATGGAATAATGAGAGTAAAAGTAATAAAAACCCACTAAGAGATATCATGGAGAGTGCTTTAAATAAAATGTATAGCTGTTATGATGCTCATTAGCAATGTGAAAAGATTATGGTAATGTGAGCTTGTTTGAGTGCCCGCATCGTCATTATATACAGGTTTGCATGGAAATATGTCTCTTGCTGTCGACAAAATAGCACACTGGAGAATATTTTTTTCAATTTCTTCTTTTCTTTTTTCTTTTTTTTTTTTCTAATATGCAAAGAATCCCAGATGAAGTTTTGAGGCAGAAACAACATCTTGAGGCCTGCCAAGCAGTAGGCATGGGGGTCCTGCCTGGGAGTCAATTTCCCATTCCTCTCTTTCTATGAAGAACTGGGGAGAGGAAGAATAAAAGGCTCCTTCTACCTCCTACCTCTGCCTCCTACCACAGAGCAGCGTTATTTCTAATAGCAAGCAAGTGGAGTGGCACAGCTGAAAAGTCACAACTTTTTCTTCTGCATTCTCCCCTGGAGAGCAGCCTTCCAGACATGGACCAACTCACAAGCCAGTGACTCATTCACAGCTTCTTTCCCAGATGCCTAGCTGGTTACAGCCACATCATTCAGCAGGTTTACCCCTCCAGGAAAATAAACTAATTAAACGTTGCTTTTACTAGGCAAAGTCAACCATCTACAGGGCGTTATCATATCCAGTGGCTTCTGCTGACCTTCCTTGATGTCATTCCTCTCCAACCTCGAGCTACATACAGTGTAGCCAATAAAAATGTGCTTTATGAATAACACTGATGTTAGACATATTTTTCCCAGGTTACCTGTTTCCTTGTGTACCATGGGCTCCTGCAGCAAGAGCAAGTCTGGAAGTATTATCTGAAGGGCAAGAGAAATTTTCCTCCTTGCCTTGGATTATTACTAAATGCAATAAATGCAATAGAGTTATCATTGAAAAAAGCAATTGGCTCTCATTGTGAACACTGCATTACAAGTTCCACAGGAGCCTTGGACTTCAAAGCCTGTTTTTAATGTTGCAACACCTCTTTTTCCCCTGTCATCAGTGTCCAGTAACAGTTCATTAATTCAATTCCACAATTTGGTACTGCTACACTACAGGTAGATCTCAGAGGAACTAACTGTGTCAGGGTGAACCCAAGGCCTCAGTGATAAGCTGTAAAAATTCTTAATCTGCAATGACAGTGTACTGGAAAATGCTGAGTATATTGATGCAGATACCACATATGATTTGGGCAATTGAGCAATCTCTATCCAAAAACTTCTTGCTCTTTTCAAGGTGAAAAACTGGGACATGGTTCTCCAGAGTGACCATTAGCTTGAGGCCAAACTGGGTTCAGATTTTAAGCAGTGCCAAAGAAAAGCCAACTACGAAACGCCATACTAAAAGCAGAGCATGGCTTGTTAGCCAAGCTGTGAGGTCAAGAGATCTACTTGTGTCATTTCTAAGCACATAGTTTGTTGTTGATGAGGATCTAAGATCCTCAATGTCATTATAAAATTCCTGCATCTTTAACAGTCTCAGTTATCAGGAATAAATACAGGTTTTATGCTAGTTTCTAGCTTAAGCCTGTT
>JAWWMO010000096.1:34901051-34916741 GCA_035047845.1 Dendrocincla fuliginosa | reverse complement strand
CACAAGTTGTCTAGATTTGATGAATTATGTTTTGACAGTATTCTGCCTTGTTGCTTGCTTTCCTATCAGTTTTTTTCATGTGCAAAAATAGCTGTATTTCACTTCCTCACATTTTAATGCCTATTTTACTACAGTGAAGAAAAATGTATTTCCAAACTCTATTCTTTTGTATTTTTGTAGCACTAAACACTGTAAAATACAGCAAGAAAAACATCTGTATTATTCAGTTTGATAATCTAATCATCCATCCATCCATCCATTTCATCCATTCCATCCATTTAACACCAGTCATTCAGTCAGGAAGACAATCTTTCTTCAGACTACCCTGAACAAGGGTAGCACAGCGCAAATTTTTATTAACTCTTCATCTTAATAAGGGACATATGATTGTACCCTGGCAATGTGAAAAAAAAAAAAAAAAATATCCAAAAAACCATAGGTATTATATAACCTAACTTTTCCAGAAAGCAGCTGCATTAAGGATGTAGCAGGAAATTTGCCTGATAATAACAACATCTCACAGTTGCCTAGAACATTCATGGAAAACATCTAAGCAATACAGTTTTCTCTTTAAGAGCCTTTTTATTTACTCAGAATAAAAAGGCAAAGAGCAGCATCAATGAACGCCAGAGCATGTCTGCCCTCAGAAACATGACCATGGAAATACACTAGCTCTTTCCTACACACATCCTAAATGAATAAAAACCCTAATCCCACACCCACCCAAGGTACCATAGGGCAAATAAAAAGGCAAACTGGAAACATCATGCCTACTGTGGCTTCTCAGAGAAGTTCACAGAAAATTCAAGGTCTTATTCAGACCATAAGTCACAGTGCAACATATTCTAAAGATCACATAAAGGAGACATGAACATTTTTATTCCCTTGACAGTCATTAGTGCTACAGCCCAGGACAGGCAGATGACTCCACTACTGAGATACTATTACACAGGGCAGAATAAAGCAAAATCATCCCAGATAATAGAGGAGGGAAAGATTACAGGGGCATTATAGGATGTGCACAGCAATAGATCACCTCTGAATTGGTAAGAGTTTATTGAGGCTGGCTCTACACCAGCTTTACTGGTGAGATGGTGGAATGCAAAGATAACTCACAAACATTCGATACTAACTCGCTTTAGGGTGTTCCATGACTAAAGCATAGAGCAGTCAGAATGAACAGCAGAATCAGCATAAACAACTTACTGCTACCACCACAGGAACACCACCTCTTGGGCTAGCAACACAGGCATTCAGGTAACTACAATAAATTTTTCATTCTTTTCGAAATGCACGTGTGAGAAAAATCTTGACAAGTAAATAATAGAGCTCAATATACTGTCAAAGTGTATTTTTAAAATACTAGCTGAAAATACCTTTTTAGGGCATTCCACTTGCAAAATATTGTACTTCTTAAAGTTATTTCTTAGACATCTTGGATCCCACTCTGAAAATCTTGATGACTTCTTTAAAAAAATCAGTGCTTAATTCTGCAAAGGTCAAATGCTGCAGTAACTTCACATTTGATGGGGGATGAGTAAATTAACAGCTCAGAGGAGGAGAAAAGAAAAAGAAGCAGGTACCACACAGCATTTTGCAGTCTCAGGCTAGCAAGTCAGCCTACAATACAAGCTGTTATTCACACATCACAACAAGGCTCTTCCTGCTAATCTGTGGAGCTCAAATTTGTACAACTCCTAAGGTCAAATAAAGAGTTCAGTGTGTTAATTCTTCTGTCCTGATCTCAATAAAATTCAATGTCTATGTAAAAAGAGTAAGCCAGGTCATCGTTCATATGTTTCCCTTTTGCACTAACATGCTTATGCACTTTTTTTTAACTTCTATTTACATTTTTTTTCTTGTTTCAATGTGTTAACATTCCAAAATGGCAGCACTACCCATCACACAGACTTCTGAAGATCTGAAATACCTATACATATCATGGTAATACCAGACAAATACCTCATGTGCTCTCAGAAAAAGGTATTAAAAGGGCCAGATTTGCAGAGGGGAAGATGTGTGCCCAGATTACCCTGTCTATTTGCATGTCATCCCTGCACGAAAAGAACAGAACTGTCAGCAGTCACAAAACTCAGTAGCAGCACAGAGGCGTACACTTGAAAGACAGGGCAAATGCACATAGCCTTTTATCAGCACATAAAGAGAGGCTAAGAGTGTGAAGATTCAGCACTCACAGCATCCCAAGACACACCTGGAACAACCAAAGATGAAACACCTACTGACTCTGGATCGCTGGATCCCTTCAACCTACTTGCAGCAGCAGCAGCCTTTGAAAAGTTTACTCTATTCTCAATGGAAATCCAGAAAAAGTAGGTTGTTCCTATTATCAATGGGTTCAGTCACAGGAAATTACACCAGAGCATTGTTCAATGAAAAGTATGAACTTAAACCAGCAGAACAAGAAGAATGACACCTTCAAGGCAAAAGGATTGAGTAAATTACACAATGAAACTGAATGTTTTAGCCTCAGTTCCCCATTCTCCTTTCGTGTATACCAAAGACATCTCTGTGTTAATTTCATTAATTTTAAAGTTTTCTAGATACAAAAAGGTAGTGAATTACTGCTGCATTTATGTTCATTAGTTCAAAAGTAAGCTGACCCATTAGTTGCATAAATCTTAAATATTTTAAAAGTAGCAGGGCTTGAAATTTTCTTTGGAATTCCCTAAGAAACTAAGTAACACAACTGAACTCTATTTTGTACAAGCCTTACGGTCTTTGATTTCTTTCCAGGAAATGCCAGTGTTTCCTCTTTATGTTTTAGCACACCAAATGCTACCAAAGACACTTCAAATGAGAAAGCACACATTCTAAAAAACTCAACCTACAGGAACTTGATTTTCTTTATTAAAAAAAAATAAAAGCAAAGAAAAGTTTTTGTATTAAGCAATTTAATAAATTTAGCTAATATATCACTGAGTATTTATTGAACAATCATTGCTTAAACTCAAAATACAAAGTAATTTAAATGAAATAACAGAAATAGAAAATTCACCATTTTGTATCATCAAAATGAAAATCCAGCATTTAGAATTTCCTGTGGTAAACAAATATTATGGGGTTTGCATGTATGATTTATGCAGTAAAAACAGTAACTTAAATATTTCCCTGTTCAAAGTAACACTGGCCACTGCTGCAGCCGTGCTGCCAGTGCACTGCTGCTATCAGGAATTGCACTATGGCTTCACACAGTTCAGCGATCCACTTACAACTGTTTCTTCCTCAATCCTCCTCTGCAAGTCACTGCACAAAGAGCTAACTTGGAACAGCGTATGCTCCACGATTCATGGCAATTGGATGCGCTGCTCTGATCTCAAGAGCAGATCTCCCTTTCTTTCAGGGGAGACTTGGCACTTGTAAATACAACAAAATAGACAAACTCAAAAAAAAAAAATAAAAAACAAAACCACACAAAAACAACCTACAACAAAACCCACTGAAAACTGAATTTGATACAAAAAAAAAGGTGCCAGAAAGCTAAGAACTAGAAGAAATCATCAATCAAATAAAAAGTCACACAAGTGTACAGTGGATAATAGAATTCTCCTAGGATCACGCCTGTCCCTGCTCATTGCAGAGGCATTGGATTACCCAGCCTTTAAAGGTCCCTTCCAAACCAAACTACTTTATGATTCTATCATGCTATGATCTTGATCTACTTAAATATCTCTTCTTATAGCAGAAGTGCCCACTATGGACAGGCAAAAGAATTGAGCCTGCTACTAACATCAAGCACATTCTGCCCATGTTCACTGAACTGCACCAGTAAGATCCTCTTCTCTGCTGTTTTACGTAGAATTTGTAATGGACAGTCCTGCTGCCAGCATGGCCTCTTTCCACATTTTCATGCTCTGTTATTAGTGAGCACTGGCACTGACCAGTGATGACTTAACAGCACTTAGACTTAAAAAAACACAGGGGAATCTAATTACAATATGTATTTACAAGAGCAGATCAGAAATACTTGTTCCTTTCATAGGTACTGACAGTTCCAACCATTTTTACAGATCACATCAGTCCTGAGGGGAAACCAACAGTGAAAATGTTCTGAATAAGGTCTAAAGAACATGATTTTAAAATATACAAGCAAAATCAATCATAGATATTTTTCAAATTCTTAAGACATATATTGAATACATATTGCAAACGAAAATAAGCAAAATGCTTTATTGGGGATTCTAGAAAGGAAGTTAATTGTGACCCTTCCTGTGAATCATTCAGTCATTGCAGTTATCTACCTTCTCAGAGCAGGACTCTTGCTTACCTTCTCCAAGAAAGGTCAATTTTCTTTCTTGAAGAAATAAGCAATTTTCTTTTGAACAACAAGAAATGCTTCCTTCCTGATTGAATCCTTATCTTTTCTTCACAGTCTAGAGAAGGGGTAAAGTAAACCTAGCATTGAATCCAGTACACACCACTAGGTCCTGAATTTCCAAACTTACCTTGAGGAGTAATGCTGAAGCAAATAGGATTCTACAAAATACAAATATCGATTCCTAAAAAATCTGTTTGCGAATTCCACAGCTAATAGGTGATCAGTAAAAATCTGACCTTTTCTACATAATATACTAGAAGTATATTGGAGGTTTAGAATGGTTTCTCAAGATGTTCAATCCAACTGCATTTGAAGTCAATTGGAAATTGTTTCAATAAGAAATAGAGCATGGAAAAGTGCTGACAAACATGTATGATCACATTTCATGCCCCATGCTACTCTCTGTATTTTTGTTTTATGTTTACCCAAATAAATCCCCCCCTAACTTTTGATCCTCACTGGTTTTTGCACCTCACATAGTGATGCCTGAATCACTGATGACTCCCTTTGGTCAGTGCTTGCCTAAAGCTGACTTAAAAATAGGCTTTAACACCTATAAAAGTAACAAGATACAAAAAATTGAGGGAAAGAAAGAGGAAGATTAAACATTCTTGCTCCTACTCTGTATTTCTCATTTAAAGGGAACAGGAATGATTCAGTTTGACCTATGACAACACACTACTGTGCTTCAGACTGTCTTCCCAGGGATCAGTGGAGCCTATCCCAGCTGCAGAATTAGCCTCAGTTCCCTTGAATAAGCCAGGAGCTACTCCACAGCGTTTTTCCCTGCACTACACCAATGAGTTAGCAGCATAAAAGCCCCAAACTGAGATATAGGCAGAGGTGTCTGACTAGAATGAACATCAAATACATGTGTCTGTGATGAAAAATAAATGGACAAAATAAATAACCTGGATCACCTTCTGCCCAGGACTTTGAGTCACCTATGCTACACTCCATGGCTCACCAGACCAGCAGGCACAGTAGGGATGGTAGTCACCTGGGATTTTCTGTTACAAAAATGCAGGTGTCTGCCTCAAGAGCTAACAAAGCTATCTCTATCTGAAAGCAAGACACGCACCATTACCAACCATAAATCATTACCTGCACAGATGTGCATGCAACTGCTTAGTCTTTATATATTTGTAGTTCTACAACTATATACACTACCACGTTTCTTACCACTCTCTTCCTTTTGTTTCTGGTTAAGACACAAGGACTACAAGAAGTCTACACAACAGCTGATATCCTCACATTATTTTCCAAATTTTGGTAAACTACTGTCTTCGGAAAATACTCACAAAAATCAGGCTCACAACCAACCAGCAGTGTAAAATATTCAGACCATTAAACATCCAAACAGTCAGAAAGACTTGAGTCACAAATAAAATCTTCATTACTTCATCTGAAGAAGTTTCTTTTACTGCCTAGAAAATGGCTACAAACTTCTAGAAAGTTGCACTTGTGCAACACTATCGGCATGTAAGCAAATATTTCTCACAAGAGAGGAGAACTACATACTGCCAAGTGGGTTTGTTTGCCTAACCTAGCCATAAAAGAACTTTCTCTTAGGTACACATGTAATTGTTCTCTAGTCAGTTTCTCTCGATATTAGGATTTTTAGGCCTGCGAAAAGCACTATACCAATGACAATACTGTGGTACAGAGCACGATGCAACTACCGTCATGGCTTCCTGTGTTCTGGGCCAGGTCTCAAAAATTTGCAGTCACTCTGGGAATGGAGTGAAAGCCTAAAGCAACAGAAAATGAAAGGGGTAATAATTCTCAGTGCCTGCTCCCTCAGGGAAGTAAGATGAACAAGTGAGGGAAAAAGAATGAATTAAACGCCCTTAAGGTTCATCAGAGAAACTCAAAGGTTGTATGGGCAAGAGTATTTCTCTCTCCTCACATTCCCTCCTCCTCCCTACTTGTATATTCACCATTCTAAGCTTTTCTGTAGAGAGAGATCGTTTAGCATTTCCTGGGGGAAAAAAAAAAAAAAAAAAAAAAAGAAAAGTGATTTGCAATATTTCTATTTATGGGTCACGCATGAGATTCTATCAATTTGTTCTACAGCTCACAGATTTACAAGTAAGGAGGCAAAGTCATTCCTGCTGATAGAAAAGTGTCTAGTAAAATATAAATAAAACATTGTAAAAAAGAAGTTTGCCTCTTTTTTAAAATTACTTCTTAATACATGGAGATTTAAAATGAGTGGATAACTGCCAAAAAATTGAACACAGGAAGAGTAAACAGATGAGAGAGTCTTTATATACATCATTGAAAGTTTACCACCACGTGTCTTCAACTTCAGCAGACTGGGAACCATGAACTTCCTGGGTAAAAGCAATCTGTACAACAGTGCACCTTTGCAGGATCTGTATGCATCTCTATGCAGAAGTCAGTAAACCAGGATCTCCACACCTCATTGCCAAATTGGCCATATATAGCACAACACTGAAAAACTGTATGACAAAGTTCTGTGATCCTTCAGGTTAGTGCCTAATACAAGCCCCCACCACTGTCACATAACACTTCAAATAAATATTAATAGGTGCATTTCTCTTGTAGCATCTTTGTGACGGAAATAAGCACATTGCTTCATACTTCAGCCAGAAAACCAAGATACTTTGAGACAGTTTAAGAAACAGAGTTTGGGAACCTGAGATTAAGAATCTCACTGGCTCCTGGTGAAGGCAAGTTCAGTACTTTGACTGCGCACAACTCAGCCACAAAAATAAATATCCTGAGAATTTGTGAGTCCCCAGTTTTGAAAACCATAGCCATGGTATTTGGAGTTTGGGGTTTTTCCCTCTGAGGGGCTTTCCTAAACTTAATTTAAGTGAATTTTTAAAATTACTCTCCGTACACATAAATCTTGAACTCATCCAGCTCCACTACAAACTAGTTTTCTGGGGAATTACATGAACATTTCCAGCAAGATGCCAAGAGAGACAAGTACCTGTTGCTGGCGAATGTAAGTTTGTATTTGCTGGTCACTTCCTTAGATTCATCGTTCTCCATACCAAATTTGGACCCAACAATCTCAGTTCCTCAGGGCTGTTAATACTATTTAAAACAAGCTCCGACAGACTAACATTTTGGATAAATGCCAGTTTGTGTCCTCAGCTGACAATCTTGCATGTTTCTGTACCAACCTCCCAGCAGAAATACGATTAGCATCAGCCCACAAGTTTTATTCATCTTCATGTCATTTTTCTTCAGAAACATGCATGAACAAGGAATCTACTGCCTGTTAAAAATACCCAGAGGTTGCATTAAACACGAATACAACAGAAGCCCACTGTTCTTTAAAAAGGACGATAGAGGCATGTGTCCTATTGCTCTCAAAGAAGCTCTGCCAAACTGTTTTGAGGAGAAGGGAGAAAAGCCTCCCACTACTCATTCAGCTTCCCACTCACATACCAATTTTCAAGTGTAAGCATGAGAAGTTAACCCTTGTGACCCTGTACTACAGTGATGCCATTCAGTTCACAGAAATAAACAACTTGGTTTCAGATAAATGCAGACTTTACAACTGCCTCAGGTTTTAGAGTTTCTTTTAAAATAAAAGGTTATGGCCTATAATGAAATATTTTATATACTGTAACATAGGACCCTAGTACAAAAAAAACTTGATAAAAGTTCACATGAAGAGGCAAACTAATTGCATTCCTAAAATTTATTTAAATCATCATGGCTAGGCTTCACGAACGAAGATTTGCAAGGGCTCTACCCACACTTGCTGCAAGTACGCTGGTGGCTAAAAAGGCCAATGTGAGATAGGCACGTCCGATTGCAAAAGGCACAGCAGTGCCTTTCACTCCACACAAGTAGCCTTTTTCAAAGAACACTAGTATGGAATCTAAAGACTACTTTCAAACGTAGGATTACGGTACATTTTCCAAAACTGCATACTTGTAAATTACCCCAGTGGGAATCAATATGAAGCATGGGGTAGAATCAGGAGGCATAAATTTCTAAAGGGAGATAAATAGCCTAGCATTTTCAAATCTGTAAGATGATTACTACAGAGGAGTAGCCACATTAAGTTTTGTGAGAAGTGTGAAATGGAAGCAAAGACAACTTGGGCTTCTGTTACATGCATGTTTTTCTTTTAGTCAACTGCTGAAGCATATGAACACCATTTATGCTTTCATGCAAAATTGGAAGGGCAAACATATTCACCTACACATAACTAAATTCTAAGCAGGGCATTGATATGCCTTAAAATCAAGCAACTGCTTAAAGGCTAACTACAAGTATCTCTCAAGTGGTTTCTTTAGCTGTAGACCTGATGCTCTTAACTTCCTCATACTTACTTTCCTGCCTCCAGCACCAGCTGAAAGTACATCTATTTGTCATACACAAAAGTAAGAAAGAAAATACAGAAATGCACATGGGAGTAAAACATACTAATCTCTCTCATCAATGCCGTGATGGATTGCACCAGTAACTATTAAAAGGGTACACTACCTCTTGATCCTCCTAAACCAGAGTCTGTATGTTCTAGAGAAGTTCACTGGTCACATGTAGACTTCTAGAGCAAGGAAGCTGTAAGTTCAAATATGCACAGTAGATAGAATCAGAGAATCACAGAATTATTTGGTTTGGAAGGGACCTTAAACATCATGTAGTTTCAACCTCCCTGTCATCAGCAGGGATGATATTCACTAGATCAGGTTCCTCAGGTCCCCATCCGACATGGCCTTGATCACTTTTAGGGATGGGGCATCCACAGCTCCTCGGGCAGCTGGTTCCTGTGCTTCATCACCCTTTGAATAAAGAATTTCTCTCTAACATCCAGTCTAAACATGCACTCTTTCAGTTTAAAACCATTGCCCCTTGCCCTGCCTCTCTGCCCATATAGAACATCCCTCTCTCTTCTTTTTATAAGCCTTCTTAATGTACAGGCAGGTAGCAACGAGGTCTTCCCAAAGCCTTCTCTTCTCCAGGCTGAACAAGCACAGCTCGTTCAGCTTATCTTCATAGAAGAGGTTCTCCAGCCCTCTGATCATCTTCATGATCTTCTGGATACACTCCAACAGATCTGTGTAGTTCCTGTGCAGGGGACCCCAGAGTTGGATGAAGCACTCCAGCTGGGGTCTCACCAGAGTAGACTAGAGGGGCAGAGACCCTTTCCTCAACCTGCTGGCCATACTGCTTTTGATGCAGCCCAGGATACAACTGGCTTTCTGGGCTGCAGGTGCACATTAGCAGGTCATGTCCAGCCTCTCATCCACCTGCACCCACAAGTCTTTCTCAGTAGGGCTGCTCTTGAACTGTTCATCCCCTAGCCTGTACTGATACTGGGGGTTGCCCTGACCCAGGTGCAGCTCCTTGTACTTGGTCTTGTTAAACCCTGTGAAATTTCCATGAGCCCAATTCTCTAGTCCAGGTCCCTCTGGATAGCATCCTGTTCTTCAGGTGTGTCAACAGCACTGCTGAGCTCGGTGTCATCTGCAAATTTGTTGAGACTTCACTCAATCTCACTGTTTATGTCATTGATAAAGATAGTAAAGAGCACTGGTCCCAGGACAGAACCCTGATAGACACCACTCACCATAAGCCCTCACGTGCACATAGAACAATAGCCCACAACTTTCTGGCTGTGTCCACCCAGTAGTCCATCCATCAAATCTCTGTCTCACTGGTTTGGAGATAAGGACGTCATGTGGGACCATATCAAAGGCCTACAGAAATCTAGGTAGATGACACCTGTTGGTCTTCCTGTGTCAATCATTGCCACCACTCCATCATAGAAGGCCACCATATTGGTCAGACACAATTTGCCTTTAGTAAAGCCATATGGCTACTTTGGACCACCTCCTTGTCTCTTATGTGCCTTAACAGATGTTCAAGAAGGACCTGCTCCATGATCTTCCCAGTCAAATATATTAAGCTCACAGGACTACAGATCCCCGAATCTTACTTTTAAAAAGGTTTCCCTTTCCTGCTTGAAAACACAACACAGTATTTTTTCCAGGTAAACTATGTATAACAGCATAAGGAACAAAGAAGCTGGGAAATACGAGCTTTATATTTTGATGATTCCTTGCAATCAGATAACTTCTTAGTGTTGGTTGAGGTTTCTTTTTCTGAAAAAGAAGAAAAAGGCTGCAATATTTGCCATTTTAAATCTGCAAGAAGAGCAGATCTCCCCATCCCAGCCATCAGTGACTAAGACAATTGTGTGCACTAATTCTAGCACATTTCATATTTCAGATGTTACATAGGTAACATCACCTACAGAAAAGCAGAAGAAAACACAGGGAACAACTGTGAAATGGTAGAGAGTGAATCTGATCATATAATGAGTTAATAAATAGCAGGCATATAATTATTACCATACATTGTAGTATGCAATTTCAGATTCACTATCAATTAAAAAGGAAGCATGGAAACAGAATCAGCCCTTGTAGAGGACAGATACTACTGTGAAGTGCCATAAATTAAAAAATTACTAAATATGTACTTCCAGCAGTACCAGAAGTATCTATAACATCTACCTTTATTATACAGCTAAAAGCTACATAACTGCAGAAATATCTCATTGTATTAGCTCATTTACTTCTTGCTTCAAATTCTTTTATATTTTATGGATTTGGTTCACAATGGTATACTCCTTACTGTCATCAAATCTTTCATCTTTTCAAAATCAAAGTGAGCTCACTCCTTTCCTGTGTAATCCATCAATCCAGGTCAAAACTACACAACTAGCTGAATAGTCTTTAATTGGAAAGTCCTGTGGTCAGTCATCATCTCAGCAGAATCATACTCATGAAATGAGTGAATAAGACTAACAATGAGGCTGCAGCTCAAAGGTAAAAATAACATTTTAATGAAAATTTTATTTATTTCCTTAAAAACTAAATATAAACTAAACTTTTTGTTTAAACAAAAAAGGTTTATCCTTTGCAGAATGCAATTAAAATTTTGCTGCCAAAAAATCCTCCACATTAAATTAACACTCCTGTTAATTATTCTGAAGCTGACTACCACTAAACTAGTAAGATCCCAGATGTTGCATTCCATTTTATTTCCAGTTTCTACTGTATTCTTTCAGCAGTCTTTTGGCTTAAAAGCTACTCCAGACTCTACAGAAATAAGTTTATATCTCATTTTCAAACTACTATTACTTGGCAAATACAAATTCTTAAACAAGCATCTAAATCCTGAGTTTCACTTTAAGGCACAATTGTACAGACAGTGTTTCATGTTTAGTTCCTTACTTTTGTCTTTATTGCTTAGTACACCCTATTCTAACTCAGAAGTTTAGCATTCCTGAACCTATTCCTGTGCACCAGCAACTCACTGCAAAAGCTCAGCTTCTGAATCAATCTGTGAAATATCTTTGAAGATATATACTGCAAGAAAACTAGTATTTTACATCAACCAATAACAGGATTAAAAATACATCTAAACAGAAACTCTAAATATAATTAGGCTGAAGAGGCATGTGCACCCCTCCACACACACACACTTATAGTCTCAGAAGCTATCATAAATGACTACATGCAAAAAAGCTCTTTGTCAATATGGATGCAGCAAATATTTATCCCTTGAAAACACATAGTTAAGTCTACATGTATAAAAGCCCTAAGGCATAAACAAATCATCTGAGAAGCATGGTCACATCAGAGTTCCCCTGACTTGCACATTTAAGAACTGACAGAAGCAAGAGGATGAATAATTGTAGAACACTCCTCCTACAAATGCTAAAAATAGTTTTCAAAATACTGGATGAGGTCTAGCCAAGTAAAAGGGAAAATGAGTATCTATTTTAAGACAGAAGAACTTTGTTTCTGTCAATGGTGATTTCTGGAACAAAATTAACATGAGGCAGAACAGCTTCTTAAATTTTTAGGCACTGTTACTGGTTAATACAAGAAACATCCAAAATGATATCTACCATATTAAAAGAGTTTTCTATGCAGCATCTTCATCAAATTTTATTAAATATTATCACCATATGATTATAGGAAAAAAAAGAATAAGTAGTACATTAAATATTCCTCTTGGACTGCACTTCCAAGGCCAAGCAAGATATGATGATACCACAATAATTTTCACAATCAACTTCAAATATTACTTTTTCCTCTTCTCCCCCACCTTTTGTTTTCTAATGGAAGCAACAGGGAGTTAAATATTTCACATGCTTTCCCAAGAACAGCAGTTAAAGGATACACAATAAAGCTAGAAGAAAAATCTCACCAGGCCCACTCATAATCACCATCGTATCAGTATCCTCAAATCATTAAATATCACTGTTTTAGCAAAAGAATGACATGGAGAAAGCTTTGCTTTTAGTGCTCTGTAAGCCTCCTAGTAGCTTAAAGTAGTTGATCTTTACTGACCATATGCAAAGTGTTCCTTTTATTGAGGGAACACTTTATCTGTAGCATGAGTGGAAAAGCTCAAAAGAGGATTTATTTTCTCTTTACTAATAACGGAGACCCACTATGTTGCTTCTGCAAAGACTGTTATGCAGGCTATCATTCTCAACAAACTGTTTAGAAGAGTTACAGACAGACAAGTAACAAGCAGAGAACACTGAATTGTGAGATAGTAATGATGATGTCTGAACATAACAAAATAGCTGATATTTCCTTTTCATTCAGAAAGTTGCACTTACACATACATGTCCTTACTGTCTCTAAAAAGATATTGTTCAGCAATTGAGGACTCTTGTTCACTCTACCACTCTAATTATTTGCAAAGTAATCTACCACAGGAGTGCAATTACCTCCTCTGAGGATGCTTCTGGGGGATACTGCACCTCCTACAAACAGCGAGTGCAGTAAGACAAGCCTAGACACTTCATTACTGGTGGACTCCTCCGCCAAGTTGACATTAGTAGAAAAAAATTACAACACAGCTTATAAAAATGCTTTCCTAAGGTATTTTTCAGAACAGGACCTCAGCTCCATACCTGCTGGAACTGCAACCAGATCAAAGCCAAGAGGTTGGACGGCTTTATGCATCTCCCTCATCTGACCTTTCCAGATTAAAACCAATGTAGAGGCCATGGAAAGGGCACAGGCTGCACAAAGCAGGTCTCAGAGACATCCACAAAAGGCATCTGCACAAATGCACATTTAGGTTTCCACAGGTCATTGTAAGAGATACGTCTCTATGGTTATTAGGTATAAAAGCTGGTACTACAAAGCTCAAAAGTCCACTGGAGTTCCAGCAGGACAAGGGTAACAAATGCAGACATACTTCCATATTATATTGCAAGTGTCTAAATTTTACAGATCACATCCTAACAGCTAATACTTATTACCTGAAATCTAATATCCTATATAGACTTGAATTAGAAGTCCACCTTTAGAGTTGCTTTAAATATCTAAAATTAGGTCTAGGAATATGCCGATATCATAAAATACTATCATTTGGCCTGGATTGTTGTTACTTGTCCCTTCTCTTTTTTACCCCATCTAAGCATTGTGCACTACAAAAAAAAAAAAAAACCTTTTTGCAAGTGTTTTAAATGAGATGCTAATTCTAGCTACAGAATGCTTTTTATAATGGGCCAAGAAGAGGTAAAATCTTGTTCCCACTTAGACACCCTGGTAGATGATCTTCATGGGATCCCTCAAGCTCTGATGGCCTACTACAGCTATAAGAACACTGCATGTTCATGCAGTATTTCCTATTTGTGCATGATCTGCATGTCAGCTTGTCACCTGGTTGCACAAAAATCATAATTGCCCCCAGAAATGGAGACTGTGCCTGCTTGGAGAAGCAGCTCCTCAGCCAGCAGGCTTTCACTGCACCACCAGTACTGCCAGTGCACACACAGAATGCTCTTGAACAGGATTCCTTGGAGGGCTTCAAATGAGCTAGGCTGACATCCTCTTGCCTAAGGCCAACTACTCCTCCTAAGGTTGAACCATCAAATCTCAAAGAAAATCAGATCGACCAGGAGCTCAATCCAGATGCTATAGTATAAATTTTACTTCAGTAGAGAATAAGCTTTCTCACAAGATTCAGTTCTTAGCACTGCTTCCTCAAATAGCTTTCTTTGATGTCAACAGAGGTGCCTCTATCTGGAAATAATTTCCAGCTTTAAAACTGTATCTGCTCCTCCTCCCTACATACACACACACACATACACAAACATACACACACTCTCCGGCTCCCCTTCATCTTGAGTCCTCTTTGGCATGGTACTAAATACAACAAAGGAATTGAAAGGTGGAAAATAGTCTGAAATATGAGATTAATAGCATCACATACATTTGAGTGTAATACTTAGAGTTACAAAGAAGAAAAACTATCTGGCAGTAATAATATTTGAGAGTCCAACAACACTTTAGAGTAAATTGTCATTTTATAAAATTCTTTTGGGACAACCATCCCACTCAGCAGCCAAATTCATCTTTCCTTGTGCCTCTTCCACAGAAAAGCAGCAAACTGACCATCCTTGGGATGATCCACAAGATTAGGAAGCCCTGACACAGGGCATTCACAAATCTTATTTGTCCTTCTGCAATTCTTGCTGTAAAAGCAAATCTCTCTTTGGCTCTTATTTTGTTATAAATACTTAGTATTCATTATAGGTATAATCCCCACCCTTCTCAGCACCTCTCTGATAAACTCTAAAGAATGCTCAGATGGTTGGAGCTGTGGTGCAGTGCAGTCACCACTTCCATGGAAAGGATTAGAGGTAAAGCTCTACCTGTAGTTACTGAGAATGTCATCTGTAAACTGACTAAACAAAATCCAAATCCAAGAATGTAAGCCTTCATACCTAGGACTGTTTTATAAGGTGCTGGACTGTTTGGTGTCACCATTTTTATCTTCAGCGTGGACTTTAGTATTCTGAGTACAGAAATGAACCTGGAACCCCTATAATTCCTAAAAAAATTAATATATTCCTGGAATTTTAGGTTGATAATTAATCTTAGGAATATCCACTAGGCAATGGATTTTACAACACAAGATTTCTTATTTTTGGTTCCATTTTCTTTTCCTCCTACCTTCACTTCATACATCTGTTCTTGCAGAATTAATGGAACTAAAGCAAATGTGTGTTCCAGCTGGAAATTTATAATCACAGCTTTCAAATTACATGCTGTGTTAATCTCCACTCACTGTAGATTCAGATACTAATATCAGCTAGAAGTATGTTGAAATTACAAAGGTGAAAACATGAAGTAGTAGTCATACTGACCAGTTTTGAAATAAGAGCATTTTCCAGTGCATTTATAAGTGATTTTCTGATGTTTTGATTATTGAACTCTTCTCACAGACCTTCTTAGGAAGGTAACTGGAAGTTACACGTGCAATGCCATTTCGCAGAAAATATACAACAGCCACTTGAGACCATGATATTTTAGCAGCAACAA
>JAWWMO010000096.1:34889933-34900951 GCA_035047845.1 Dendrocincla fuliginosa | reverse complement strand
GCAATAAACTGCAACAATTGTATCCCAGTTTCCATGAAACCACTTACAGAAAACAAGTGATAACACACCATTCTGTAAGAACTCATTCTAAAATGTGGTGGCAATTGCACGTACCAAGTACATCAGGGTGAGCTGGCAGTCTCAATCACAAGCCCTCCCTATTCAGATGTATAACTTGTCTGTGAAGCCACAGACCATTCAAAAAATTAACAACGATCGTAAGATTTTCTAGTTCTACGCATGAAGCAACAAGATAATAGCATTTTCCCATCTGTGTATCATCTCAGGCAGGTATACACCTTCATAAAACTTACGTAGATCCCAAAGGCTTGGAAGAACATTAACAAAATACTTCAGAGCCAACTAGCCACACTGTAGTACAGCTTGACATCTAGGCTTACAGTTAATTGAAACTGAACAGGTGAAGCAAGAAAAATCCATCCCAAGGAGAATGCAGCCCTTACAAATTGGCAAATGAGCATCTCTGTGTCCCTCTGGAATCCACCACTCAATGGTTTGAGGTGGCAGAGAGAGAAACACTGCAAACAGACAACTAATTTAAAGGAGCAGTAGGAGGTGATTTTTTTTCTTACTGAGAACAAGAAACAAGAAAATATTTTACAAATCATCTAATCAAAACTAAAAAGCTAGTTTTGATTGTACATTAGGAAAAAAATCTTTATCATGAAACAGACTGCCCAGGGACATGGTTAAGAATATAATTCCTTGAGCTATTTAAAAGACACACAGACATGGCGCTTAGGGACACGGTTTAGTGGTGGACTTGGCAGTGTTAGGTTTATGTTTGGACTCAGTGATCTTAGAGACCTTTTCCAACATAAATGGTTCTGTGATAAAGTGCAGAAAATGCCACTAACGCAGTTCTCTCATAACTGTTCATATGATAATGCACAAATCACTTGCTACCCAACAGGGGAACAGAAAACCTTAACTCAACAGTCCAGCTATTTTTAAAAAACAAACAAACAAAACCAAAACAAAACACAAAAACCCAAACCCAAACAAAAACACCAAACAAAAAACAAACAACAACAAAACCACCAAACTCTTTGAAAAGATCCTGAATAAACTGACAGAAGTTGAAAAGGAAAACAATAAGTTGCAACCTACCACCTGCTATGGTGCTTTCAAAGCAGGTGCTTTTCTTTTCAAGCCCAGCCTCTGACCACAACATTATATTCTACATTCTCTTTTATTTCTTACTTATCTTGCTCTCAGTCATTTTCTTCTTTTTTCCATTTTCTCGAAATAAGATTTATCTGTAAGAATTGTTACTAGAATTACTAGAAGGGGACATTATAAAGAAAGCACAAAAAATATAGAAGGAAAGAAAGGAAAAGTGAAGGTGACTGGCAGTAAGGGTAGACTGTAGTTTATTTTTTAACCATAATGATGTAATATGTTGTGAAATGACAGCACTATCTGCCAAGCAGTGCAAACACAAAACTAATCCTGCTATAAGCACAAAATCCTACATCTATTTTGAAATTTTTTTCAAATTAATTCTTCCATATCATGAAAGCAGTGGCTGATGCTGAACAATTTTATTTGCTTCCTAGTTGCTACTGCTTACATGTTTCCAACATGTTAAACCAGGCATAAAATTATTTTAAATGGCAGATTCTGGTCCCCAGCCAGCTTGTACTTTGTCAAGGCTCCACCAATGGCCCAGATATGCAATGTCTCTTACATTCTGGCAGGAAATTCTTCCCCCGCTCTCCCAGGGCTTTGGGAAGTAGCTGCAACATGCTGCTCTAGTTCCCAATTGCCTAGAAAACATGCAGCACCTTTTGGCATTGCAGAGCTAGAGTCAGCACACGGCATAAAGAGAATGGAGTCAGAGAAAGCTCAAATGTTTCTACTCAAATATCATCTTGCCCTTTGTTGCATCAGCAACAAAGCAAGTCCTTGGGGTCCCAGCTGCCACATCCAGAAAGATACAGGAGCCACACACAAACTTTGGTCCATGGACACCCCCATTGCCTACTACAGGTGTACAGTAAATCATCCCTACCCCATGTAGTCCCTAAGCACCATTCGTAATTGATTCTATCCTTCTCCAAGCTACCAATGAAGCACTCTCCCCTGTCTCAAGGCAAGGAAGCAGATACAGAAGAGGCCCTGAAGGTGTGGGCAGTTCTCCAGGTGGCACAACCACAGGCCACAGCTGCCACTCCTCCAGCCGATCTTAGGCATGAAAGGTCATGTGAAACACTTGAAGCAATGCCACGGTTCCTATTCTTAATACTACACTGCTAAAAACTTCAGTAAGAACAGAACCTTCCATTGCAAGAGACAAGACATCATTACAAAGAGTGCGAATGTAGGTGTGTATGAAGAAATGAAAATACTCTTTGGCTAACAGTATCACGGATAAATAGAACTGATTTAACACCAGAGACATTAAATATTTGAGACTTTAGTCATACAACAAAAGATAATGGGCAGGGAAGGTTTATCTTTTAAACTACCAGCTGGTTCTGGAGCCAAATAATTGAGCTGAAAATTTCAGATGATGATGATAACAGCTTCTAGCCTTCAGGGATTTTTGGGACAATCAGAATATACTGCCCCTAAATTAAAAAACCAAACAAACAAACCAAAAGAAAACAACAAAACTAAAAGCATGGTCTTTGGACAAAAGAAAAAAACCCCATCCACAAAGATTAAAAAAATACACACATTATATCACTTCTTCAGAAGAGACGGGTGAGGTCGGTGAAGTGGGGGGTTGGCTCTGTATATTAGGGAGGTTCTTGACTCTATTGAACTTGAGGTTAGTGATGATAAGATTGAGTGCCTATGGGTAAGAATCAGGAGGAAAGTTAACCACGCTGACATCCTGGCGAGAGTCTCTTATAGACCACCCAGCCATGATGAAGAGGTGGATGAAATATTCTGTAAGCAGTTGGTGGATGTTTCAAGATCACCTTGTTCTTGTGGGATACTAACCTGCCAGATACCTGCTGCGAACTCAACACAGTGGAGAAGAGGCGCTTTGATTGATTCTTGGAGTGTATGGAGGATACATACACTGCTTGTTGCAGCTGGTGAGTGAGGCTACCACGGGTGGGGCTCCACTAGACCTGCTGTTTATGAACAGAGAAGGGCTGGTGGAAATGTGGTGGTTGGAGGCCATCTAGGGTAAAGTGACCATGAAATGGTAGAGTTTTCAATACTCAGTGAAACAAGGAGGGATATAAACAAAACCTCTACCCTGGACTTCCAGAGGGCAGACTTCAGCCTATTCACGATACTGACTGGGAAAGTACCTTGGGAAACAGCTCTCAAAAACAAAGGGGTCCAGGAAGGATGGACATACCTCAAGAAAGAAATCTTGAAGGCACAGGAGCAGGCAGCTCCTGTGTACCAAAGATGAGTCAGTGGGAAAGACAACTGGCTAGGCTGGGCAGGGAATTTTTGCAGAAACTTGGGGGGAAAAAAAAAGTAAAGAGTATCACCCTTGGAAAAAGGGATGAGCAACTCAGTAAGTGTATAAGGAGGTCATAAGGTCATGCAAAAAGAAAATCAGAAAGGCAAAAGCTCAGTTAGAACTTAATCTGTCCATTTCTGTAAGGGATTATAAAAAGTGTTCTTCTAGATATATTAACAGCAAAAGGAGGGGCAAGGAAAACCTCCCTTCTTTATTGGACATGGAGGCAAATATAGTTACCAAAGATGATTTAAAAACAGAGGTACTTAGCACCTTCTTTGCCTCACTTTTCAACAATCAGACAGGTCATCCTCAGGACAAGTGGCCTCCTGAGCCAGTAGACAGGGATGGGGAGCTGAACAGCATCCCTGTAATGCAGGAGGAAGCAGCTAGTGACCTGCTGAGCCACTTGGACCTCACAAGTCTATGGGACCAGATGGGATCCATCCTAGTGTGATGAGAGAGCTGGCATATGAACTCGCCAAGCCACTCTCCTTCATTTATCGTCAGTCCTGGTTCACTGGGGAGGTTCCAGACAATTGGAAGTTGGCGAATGTGATGCCCGTCCAGTAAGAAGGGCCAGAAGGAAAGTACAGGCCTGTCAGCCTGACCTCAGTGCCTGGCAAGGTTATGGAGCAGATCATCTTGACTGTGATCACATGGCACCTACAAGATGGATGGGGGATCAAACCAAGCCAGTGTGGATTTAGGAGGGGCGGGTCCTGCCTGACCAACCTGACCTCCTTTTATGATCAGGTGACCCACCTGGTGGATGAGGGGAAGGGTATGGATGTAGTCTAGCTGGACTTCAGCAAAGCCTTTGGCACCGTCTCCCATAATATACTCCTCGAAAAGCTGGCAGCCCATGACTTGGACAGGTGCACTCTCTGCTGGGGTAGGAACTGGCTGGATGGCCAGGCCCAGAGAGTGCTGGTGAACGGGGCTGCATCCAGTTGGCATCTGGCCACCAGTGGTGTTCCCCAGGGGTCAGTGTTGGGCCCAGTTCTGTTTCATATCTTCACTGATGATCTGGATGAGGGGATTGAGTCCATCATTAGCAAATTGGCAGATGACACCAAATTGGGGGGGAGTGTCAATCTGCTGGAGAGTAGGAGGGCTCTGCAGAGGGACATGGACATGCTGGATAGGTAGACCAAATCCAACAGGATGAAGTTCAACAAGGTAAAGTGCCAGGTCCTGCACTTTGGCCACAACAACTCCATGGGGCACTACAGGCTGGGGACAGAGTGGCTGGAGAGCAGCCAGGCAGAAAGGGACCTGGGGGTACTGACTGACAGGAGACTGAACATGAGCCAGTTGTGTGCCCAGGTGGCCAAGAAGGCCAATGGAATCATGGCCTGTAACAGGAATAGTGCGGCCAGCAGGTCCAGAGAAGTGATTCTTCTGTACTCAGCACTGGTGAGGCCACACCTTGAGTATTGTGTCCAGGTCTGGGCCACTCAATTTAGGAAGGACATTGAGAGTGTCCAGAGAAGAGCAATGATGCTGGTGAAGGGTCTGCAGCACAAGTCCAGTGAGGAGCAGGTGAGAGAGCTGGGGTTGTTCAGCCTGGAGGAGTCTCAGGGGTGATCTTATCACTCTCTACAACTATGGGAAAGGAGAGTGTAGCCAGGTAGGGATGAGTCTCTTTTCCCAGACAACTAGTGATAGGACAACAGGGCGTGGGCTTAAGCTGCATCAGGGGAGATTTAGCTTGGACATTATGTAGAATTTCTTCACAGAAATGGTGCCCAGAGAGGTAGTGAAGTCACTGTCCCTGAAGGTGCTTAAGAAAAGACTGGACATGGCATTTAGTACCATGTTCTAGTTGACAAGGTGGTTTTGTGTGATTGGTTGGACTCAGTGACCTCAGAGGTCTTTTCTAATCTAATTGATTCTGTGAAAACACCGTCTTTTACACATATGGCTGAGACACACCTCAGTGCAGAGCTCCATACACCTACAATGTGGGCAGTACTGTATAACACTGCTTGCTGAAGTATTTCTTTCCTAGAGTATGTTGAGTTCTACTAAAAATAAAAAATTCTCCACAAGCAATGAATATACTGCTTGTTTTTCTCCCCTCAGACCCATAAAAATAAACAAATAAATAAATTGAAATGCATTAATAGATAAATATTTTTACAGCCGAATAAAAAAGTGCACAGATTCCCATTTCCCTAAAAACATTTGCTAATACAAGGACATCTTTTGTGATCAGTAACTTTTAGTATTATTATATAGCATTGAAGCACTCAGCAGGAATCAGAAAAACCTTCAAAATAATCTTTTCTATAAATTATATTTCATGAGAGATTGCATGCCCCAAAATTTATCTCTAACTGAAATACGTGTGTTTAGAGACTATTTGAATACATTTTACTGCCTGGTTCATACAGGCTATATTAGGATTATGTGACTGAAAGTGGAAGAAGCTAAGTACCTGTTCTTAAAATAATTCCAAAAATCGATATTCTTAATGGTCTTGATTCTTTCCAGCTCATAAGCAGAGTAGCACTGATGTATTATTCTCAGAATATTATTTATTGTTAAAAGGAATTTCCAATCTGATATTGTCTCCTTCCTTCAAAGTGCTTTCAAACATCACTTTGTTTTGATAAAAAGAAAATAATACAAAAATAGGACTGACACACTTTTGTGACCCTTCTCTAAAGAAAATTATCTAGATTGAAAAATCTATTTCATTAAATGAGAATATTTGGGACTTTTATATTTGACTCCTCCTAGGCACAACAATTTTAAAAAAACATCACACAGCCTTGCAAATTCTTATTAAATTAATAATTCACTCTGCTTTACAGGCCATGGGGCAGAAGTGCCGAGGAACAGAACGCAGTACAGCAGTACAGCAGCACAATCCGTACACAAGCCTAGCAGTTCTCAGCCCTGACTTAGCTTGCACTATGCAATCAGTAACCAGTAGATATTAGTATGTAAAGACACAATTCAGCTCAAAGATACATTGCAAATGTGGAAATGTTTACAAAAATCTCTCATCAGATACAAAGCAGTAGAGAAGTATCTTCAACTCCAAAGCAGTCAGGATTTTTGCTTGCTTACTTTTGTCAGTAAAACCTGAAGCCAACTGGCACTGCAGCCATTACGTACATTGAAAACCACTCCAAAAGTCCACTGGATTTAAAATAGAACCCAGGAAACTACTGACACACAAAATAAACAATTCCATTTTAATATTTGCATTCATTTCCTTTAGATTGCTTATAGTTGATAATTCTTGAGAACGTTAGCCAACTTAACCATGATATTGTATTGATTATACATATCTAATTATTTAAACAATTAAGTATTATCAAGCGTGAATTCAATATTCACATTTCCATTTGTGTTCTGGACACTAGAACTAGTTCTGGACACAGTGGGATGGACACTAGAATTCAACTGAAAAGTAAACAACATAAGTGTCTACTAACTAAAACTAAACTATGGCTTGGAAGGGAGTTGAAGATATGAACTGTGTACAGTACTAGTTTCATGTATGTTTCTGGGCTTGTATCTTTTTCTTATAATTTCATTCACAGTGCTAAAGAGGGGAAAAAAGCCTTCTTTACTCAGTTCTCCTCATAAGTTTCTGAAGTTTGTACAGGACATTCAGGTGAGCAATCTGTGTTATTATTCAAGGAAAAGCCATCGCTGTAAATGCAGGATAAAGATATACTATTACAAAGTAGTCAACTTTTATAAGGTTTGTAATTTTGGAAAGGGTACCATTAAACAATTCACATTTCAGATTCCACTAGGTATTTAATTATTTAATCCTTAATATTGTACAGGGAAAATGAAGCAAAACATCTGTTAGTGGTTTGTTATGACAATGGAATGGTTTGTAGACTTTGAATCACAGACTGGTCTAACAACATCACTACAGGAAACTCCAGTTTATTATTTGTTTATATCAGGCATAAAATCAGCAATATTATAGTACATAAAGCAAATGACCTCAGTATTCTGAGTACTTGAAAAAGGCTGTCTTTGTGAGAACTGCATAGCCTTACACAAATTATTTATCTGGCCTGGCAGAGTTCAGAATTGTTGCATAAAATTAACTTTTCAGGTGACTCACGTATAAACCATATACCCTCCATATACCATCAGCCATGTTTCCACTCACTACATTTGGACCACTCAGTTGGTTTCACTCACCTTAATGAACACTGAAAGACTTTTTGAAAGAGAGCTAACCATTTCTCCATACTAGAACTGTAAGATACAAACTTCTATCTGTGTTTCCCACCTGAGCTTTTGAAGTGCCTTGCACCTGAAACTGATTCATTTCCTGCATGACATTATACACTGAAAATTTGCTTCTAGATGATGTTGCTAACTGGTTAAACAGAGAAGTTGTACACACCTTAATCTAAAATTTAAAAAATTGTGTAAGCTTTGTGTATTATTCATCATACAGTTTTGCCTAAAGCTGATGCAAATTATAACCCTATTCCCACAGTAACATAGATCAGCTGTGAAGCAGTACACATAACTTCTGGCTCGCCTCGAAATTCACTCTGCCAGGAGCTGGACAAGCATAGATCCATCCAATTAGTTACATGCTATTAATGAACATGTCATGTGTCATACAGCCCGGTTACAACTGATAAAACAACCATTTTAAGTACAGTAACATATATATGCAGTGAAAGGCACATGAATGTGATTATCCCGCTCCCACATCTCTGGTATCAGCAGTAAGGAGAGCGCTATATACACTTGCATTCACTTCTGATTAGCCAATGAAGTTAAAGAGAAATCTGTTGCAAATAAGAAAATTACTTCTATAATTGAGGTGTGCTGTTTTAAACCTTACACATAATATCTCTCACTAATTCATAAATAATGAAGTAAGCATGCAACCGGTTTTCCTTTATATTTTTGGTCAGGAATTGAGAAATGTCACAGTGAGGTGGCAATCTTCACCACACAATCTTTAATCACATTAAACACTCCTTTAAAAGCCAACAGTGAAATGTTCATTATTTAGGTTCTTCAACTTAGTAATTTTCTGACTGATGTTCTCTATATTCCTGTCTTTCAGCACTAACATGTAAGCTGACTTCCTCCTGCTGAAAGCCTGTTATCTAGTCTAATTTTAACTATTCTAGTTTAGTAAACTAATCTAGTCTAAGTCAACTTAAGCCAGTCAAATACCTAATACAAATCAACAGAAACATTTACTTTTTTTTTTCCCCTAAACAGATTTTCATTTTCCCTAGCACCCCAACTTTTTCTCCAAAGCACCAAACTGCACTGGAAGACAATAAGCTGCTCAGCAGCACTTTCAGCCTATGCAATGCTCCCTAACAATTTGTTAAAACCTCCGAGTTTTTCACATTAAGACTTTGAAGTTAGAGATGCCAGCCATTTTTAATTGTTAAAAAATGTAATCTTTTTTGAAGTATTAAAAGCTGCTTATCGTATTGAAAATCATACCTCTCAAGGTCAGAGTACATATAATGTGTTGTATAAAAGCACAGCAATTTTGTAGAAATTGAAGGGTTCAATAGAGCTGAGACTCACCTTTCAAATCTGTACATAATGTTACGGACAATGTCAAAACAGGGCAAGTGTAAATCTAGATGATATCATCCAGAAGACTGTGACCCTGTCAGCACACAACTGGGCACTAACAATTGTTCAGGATTCTCCATGCCAAATTCAAAACAAAGTATTAAAATACAATTTACTAATTGAAAATGGTGTTCCACTGCTATGTATCCAGAGATTTATTACTTTCTGGGAAGCACACCTAATACAAAACCAGCTTCACAGCCCATGCATCCGTGGCCTGTCAAGGAAGGCTTTTAAAAACCTCTTACTTGTTCAGTTAATTTTGAAGTATGACAAAGCTCATGCTCTCATAACACACACATACTTTGTTTCCTAAAATCATGTTCTTATTACAAATAATCATTATTCTCCTAACCCCCAAGTAGACAAAGGTATAATAAAACAAGACATTATTTCCCTACCATCATTTTGTGACTACTTTATCCCAATATTATATCCTCTAGCCTGCCAAATACCACTCTGCTCCACTGTTATCTTTCCAAATAACTATGCAAAGATATTTTCCCTGGTCTACTGCTTCAGCATATCCCTTAGTGCAGTCAAAGTCCCTGGTTCTCTTGGGTTGGTTCAGCCACCCTAACATCTGCTGGAGTTAAAACACAGCAAAGCACAAACAATCCAAGAGGTGCTTTGAAAGCATTGATGACAACTTTTTGCTACATGGAGCCAAAAAGATAGAGGAACCAACAAGAGAAGGTGTGCTGCTGGATCTCATATGAACAGAAATGGAAGGTCTAGTTGCAGATGTGAAAGTTGCAGCCTTGGTTACTGTGATCATAAAATCATGGAACTGTGTATTATGTGAGAAAACAGGGCAATGAGAAAGATCACAACCCTGGACTTCAGGAGAGCTACCTTCAGTGTCTTCACGGACCTTCTTGGAAGAATCTCACGGGAACATGCCCTACAGGGATGAGGAATCCTAGAAAGCCAATATTCAAGGATTACTTCATCCAGGCTCAAGACCAGTGCATCCTGATAAGCAAGAAATAAAGCAAAATAGCAGGAGAACTGCATGGATGAGCAAGGAATTGCTGTCAAAACTCAAACATAAGCAGGAGATATGTAGAAGGTAAAAACAGACACAGACCACCTGTGATATAATCAGAGGATGCAGAAATGCAACAGGGAAGGCCAAAGCCCACTTGGAATTAATCTGGACAAGGTTGTCAAGGATAACAGGAAGGGTTTTTTCGAATACATCAACAGCAAAGAGGCAAGTATGAGCCTGCTTCAATATGAACAGGGACCATTGCAACACAGGCTACAGAGAAAGCAGAGATAGTGAATGCCTTCTTTGTTTCACCAGCCCTCAGGAATCCCTGACCCAGGAGATCAGGGACAAGGTCAGGAGGAAGAAAAACTTTCTTTTGGTCAAAGAAGATTGGGTTAGAGATGACTTAGGTGATTCTGACATCCCAGGTCTATGGGCCCTGACATAATGCATATCCACATGTTCTGAGGCAGCAGGTGGACACCGTATCTGGGCTGCTCACCATTGTCATTGAAAAGTCATGGCAATCAGGAGAAGTATCTGACGACTGGAAGAAAGCAAATGTCAACTCGGTTTTCAAAAAGGGCAAGTGGGAGGACCTAGGGAACTTCCTACTGGCCAGTCAGTCTCATCTCAGTTCCTGGAAAGGTGATGGAATGGCTTATCCTGGATAATGGATGATGGATGGCTTATCCTGGATGTCATTGCTGAGCACATGAAAGACAAGAAGCTGATCAGGAGTAGTCAGCATGGATTCACCAAAGGGAAATCATGCTTAACCAAACTGATTACCTTCCATGATGGGACAACTGGCTAGATGAATGAAGGGAGGGTGGTGGATGCTGTCTACCTGGAAATCAGTAAAGCAAGCATTAGACACCATAATATCCTCAAAGGCAAACTCATGAAGTAGTCTTGACTGAGTGGATGGTGAGGTGGAGAGAACTGAGAACTGGCTAAATGGTA
>JAWWMO010000096.1:34864529-34880832 GCA_035047845.1 Dendrocincla fuliginosa | reverse complement strand
TGGGATGGACTCACATTAGAGCAGTTTGTAAAGGACTGTTTCTTGTGGGAGGGACCCTGCAGGAGCAGGGGAAGGACCCCTCACCGTGACAGCTGCAGAAACAACTGATCCAAACCTCCATGTCTGTCTCCCTGCCCTGCTGGGGGGGGAAGGAGGTAGAACTTGGAAGGAAAGAGCGGTGGGGGGAAGGTATATTATTTAAGATTTATTTTACTTCTCATTCTCCTGCTCTGATTCTGTTAGTAATAAATTTAGTCAATATCTCCACTGTGAATCTGTTTTGCCTGTGACAGTGATCAGTGAGTGATCTCTCCCGACCCTTATCTCAACTCATGAACCCTTCATTATCTTTTCTCTCCTCTGTCCAGTTGCCAGAGGGGTGTGAGAAAGCAGCTTTAGTCAGTACCTGGCATCCAACCCAGATCAATCCACTACAGGTATGTTGCCCCTACCTTCTCATTTCTGGTTGTGAGCAACCTTGAGATATCATATACATTTACTTAATCTTATACATACGGGTATGATACATTTTCTCTCACGTTTCCAGCCAGGAGAAGCTTTAGGTCAGGGGAAACTTTTCCTCTAAATGTAATAGTACTAGATCACCAATGCTTATTCTTCAGTAACTGCAATGAACATGAATATGGTGATTATTGCTGACACTTGGCCTACTACTGCCACAGAATAGCATCTATCTCAACAGCACACTGAAACAGCGAGAGCTGATTATCAGTACACCTCCATCAAACATATGTTAAACCCTGAGAAGAGGAAAAGAGGAACGCTTTTAGGAACTGAATGCCGATAGCTGGAAAGGATAAAATAAACTGACAGAGGAGTGAAGAAAGAAAAATGTGTTGTTGCTCTTATTATTGTTGTTGTTATCATTACCATTACTGTTCCATGCAAGAAAGAAAAAGATTTAGCACTAGTTTATTTACTGATGAATAATTACAATTGTGTTTTCACTATTAGACAAGGAATTAAAACAGAGTGAGAAGAAAGTAATCCAACAGGGACAAAAATGTGACTTGTAAGGTTTAGAATGTGTCTCTGAGAAAACAAGGCTAGGGAGAAAAATGAGGCTGTGTTTAAGCAATTAAAAAGGAAGGAACAGACAAGAAGCCCCAGCTGAAGGAAGACTTATGAGGAGATATCTTCCATATGCAGCAGTGAAAGACACAGCCAAAATCACCTGCTGACAGCTTGACTCTAACAGGAAAGGAAGAGAAGGATTATCTGGACATTACAAACTTTGCCAACAGGTTGATATTATCCATGCTGGGGAACGGAGAGAAAGGGAATAAAGAAAGAAAGAACAACAAAAAGATGAAGAGAGCCGTTTCAGTATGTTTGATTTAATAAGCCAAAATACCCAGAAGAACAGAGACCTGTGCTACAGAAAACAAACACTTTATCACGGAGAGAATTACTTTCCAGTTCTCCCAACCCACAGGTTTTTTTGAGGAAAAAGAGAAAAATCAGCTGCCATTTCTCTTAACCTAAGTGTCATTCTTTAACCTAAGTGTTTAAACCTTTAGTTTTTAATATATCTGTTCCAGAGGACCAGCAATAACCATACAGACTCCCTATTTCATCTTCCCATAGAAAAGGCACTCATCTCTCCTTTTGTTAAAGGTAACTTCAGGAGCACTGATACACACTAAAAAATAATTCCAGACCTCTACATGGAATTCAATCTAAGCAAATACAACCAAAAAGTGAAAATACAGCACTTTCTCACCAATAATTCACTTTGGCCAGCTAATCCCACCAAATGATCGCTTCTTTGCTGTCTCTATATTAGTACCTTTGCACTGAAGATACTTAGATAGACGAGGGTGTCTCAAGGTACAAGAAGACTAAGACTCGTGAGGTGCCAAAAGCTCTTTCAACAGGAAAGAATGTATGAAGTTCCCACAAAGCACTTGGTGTCTCATGGGAGCCACTTTTCTACCTCACAGGATCAAAATGATGATTTGCAGTTTGGAGATACACGCTGTGGTGCATTGTGCTATTGATTTTCCAGTTGCCTTCTATAATTACTACAGCTCCATCCCTGGCATTCGGCTACTGTTCAAACATGCATGACAATAAAGAAACGTAAAACTTCCTATGCAAAGCTGAGAGAAAAATGAAAGGAGGGTAAAAATGAAAAGAATATATTTACATTTTAAACCAGTAACTATCCTTCTAGCTTGTTCCTTTTAACTAGATAACTTTATCTAAGGATACCTGAATTTTTCATAACTTTTTTCCTTCACACTTCAGCACCAGGCCTCACCAATATATTAAGTTACTTATCATCTACATTGTTTCTATTTACTGAAATACATGTTCCCCTTCAACCATGGATTGCGCAAATCCCTAAGCACACATCTAAATTCCCCCACCTTCATTTACTAGCAATCAAAGCATGAATAACAACGTTGATCACAATATACAGTAAACAGTTAAAATGCAAGGCAAGATCATGGTGTCTAGGGGAGACAATTTTCAGATTTTGTTCCTTAATCAGGTAATATGATATTGTGGAAAAAAAAAATAATTCAACATCATTATTAAGCTGTAGCCAACACTAAAGCAGTTCAGCTGCAGTTTAGTATATATGGGATAACATTCTGCAACTTTGTATTTTTATTTAAAAATTGCATGAAACAACAGCAGAGTTTGTAGTAATATGATGGTATTACATATAGGTACGTGCTTTTCCCTTACCAGGGACAGAGAAATCAATGTTAAGCAAATACTAAGCTTCAGAAACACTTACCAAAATCCATCAAAGCAATTAATTTCTTAATTCATAATGAGAATTCCCAACAACCCAGTAACTTTTTGGCAGCACTGTCTATTCTTTGTTTCCTGTTCAGCCCTGGAAGTTGCTAAGACCACATCCAATGTTACTAATTTAAAAAACAAAACAAACCAAACAAACATAAAACACACACATTACAGCAACTTGAATCAAACACACACAATTACAACAGAGGTAGCATTAACCCATAGGCTTAGCTTAATTAGAGTGTCTTCTCATCTGTAGCTCTCACCAAGAGTACCTGTTGTAACTGTACTATTAGAGGCTCAAGCATGAAGTCAGGAATACAAGCCCTAGCTTGCAGTTTTTACAACATGTCAACAGAATATGGCAAAGCATTCATCCCCTTCCTTATCTCAACCTACTATTTTTAACTGTTACAGTATCAAACCCGCAGTTCAAGGCACTTGCTGGTTAAGGTTCTGACATTGCTTACAGGATAAATATAAATTCACTAAATCTCCTGCCTGCTGTCTACATAATCCCTTAACCTCTCCCTTTCTGCAGCTACCATTCTCCACCGGCTTCTCATCTCTGGCCTCTCTGCTCTTTTCATGCTCTTTTCATTCTCATGCTGCCTTTCTTTTCCCACTTCTTTTCTCAAATCATCAACCATCAGCATACCTTCACAGTGAGATTCATGATCACTACTCTTCTACTTCACAGCCTGCTTCAGCATATTGTTTTGGTTTTTACACTTTATCGAGGGATAGGAATTTTAAATAGAGTTGTCTGGTTAGCAGATTTCTATTAAACTTAGCATCTGCCTGCAAGATACAGACCAAGAAGAAAATATTAAGCAAGAAGGCAACACTCCAGCCATCAATGTGCTACAGAAAGAAGTAGACAGAACAGTGTATGTCATATTTAACAGAAAATTGGGGGAGGGAACAAAGAAGGAAAAAAGTCAGGCATGCAAATTATTAGCTGAACTACAGACAGCAGTATTCAAACTGCACAGAAGATGATCTCAAATAAAGATTAGAAAGGCACAAGGCCATTTTACACTACTGAACCACCAGCAGCAGAAAGAAATCAGCCTTCTCAGATTTTGTCACCTTCATTTTAACTTCTGCAAAAAGAGATAAAAAGTCTGAGAAAAGACTATGAGTAAATCAAAGCTTTACTCTTCTTATTTTCTTCCTGATTCCTAAACTATTTTTTTTAAATTAAGTCTTTTCTTTGCTCAAAAGCTGGACATGTAGAAATTTAAGTTTGTTCTTTTAAACAACAATCAATTAACTATTTAGATACATTTTTTTAAAAAAGCAGTACTGTAGCCAATTGATATTTTTGGGGATATCAATAGGGAATTTTGTTTGGGAAAACTCATACAAAGCAAAATCTGTGTCATTAAAAAGGTCTCATTAGTACACAATTTTACATATGTGCTGAGGCACAAGAAGATGCAGTCATACAGTGTTTCCACAAGTAAACACAAAAACAGCAAAGTTCACTACCACTGTCAGTAACAAGCTCCATTCTGAGAGAAAAGCCTCATTCATGCCAACCTTATCTCAAGTTTGGCACAGCTGGACCTGAACAGCTCAAGAAACAAAGTAAAATTTCTATTAAGGAGTAAGAAAGTGGCTGAGGTTAAACCAAAACTTGGTTTAGGCTACTGATACTAAAAGTTAAATGGGTACATTAAGTTATTGCTTGAAGCCTTCAAATATAGAAGTGCCTGTTACATCAATGACTCAGAAGTATCATGTTAATAACTCCTGAAAGGAGGTCCTCCTGCTACTCCAGACACATTTCCAGTAGTTTTGAAGACCTATTTCCCCCACTGCCCTCTTTCAAACCTCAGTGCTGTGCTTTATCAGGCAGGCTGCACAAGCAGGTCACCTCTTTCTCTTGCAAATGGAAACAGACGGGGGCCACTGGCCCTTCAGGCTGTTTTTCAAAACCTCTCAATTTTAGCTGTTCCATGGCAGCTTCACCCGACTCCTGCTGTAAGACTGCCTGACATACTGGTCCCAGGGAGTCTTCACACACAAAAAATATGGGAAAATAAATGTCATCACAAGAATTAGTAAAGCATCCATCGGGCCCTAGCTCTTTATTATGTCTGTCACCAATTCAGCTCATTTGCAGTCACAAAATCTCTCAGATGGGGAGGACAACACACTGAATCTTGACCTCTGAGCTGCAAACCTAGCCTTGAGCAACTTGGTGACCTACATGGTAGCTGCACAATTCAATAACTAGTTGGCTGAAGCCTGCAAATGCACAGTTTATTTCTGACTCTCCACACACCACCCCATATGCTGTCACTAGACTATTTGCTAAAAAATGTAATTTTCAAAAGCAGGCTTTATTAGCAGGTTGGCTTGATGAAACACTGTTTTGAAAGAACTTTAACAGCAGAAAGAAAAATGTATTTTCTTTTCCTACCTAAACACTATGAAATTTACACAAGAAGGAAAAAAATACACACACACATATTATATTCAGTATCTATATATATCTGCTCCTGCTTACTTTTCCTATAACTACCTCCCAAAGTTTTAGCTGAGTAACATGCAATGCTGGTTGCGTATTTTGTAGGGCTGAAGATCTACAGTGCATCTAAAAATTAGCATACATCTCTGCACTTAACTGGTAGCAGGATACTCTGATACTAGTCCACATGTGCAAGCCAGCTGCCAGAAGGATATACTTGAAAAAGTAGGATTTGGTAAAACTTAGTGTGCTAACCTGCAGCAAATCACCAGCTACACACCTCACCATCCAGACTACCTGCATACTTCCCCTCTCTTTTCCCTGAAAATGCCTAGCTAAAATTTCAGTCATCACACAGTTCCTTACTGCATCCCTAAGAGACTCTGCTGGCATTTCTCAGTGTTGTAGAATTAGGCTTCCTTATCCTCTTAATGACCAAAACACAGCTGTCCAACATGTTCCAGCTGGCATAATTCTGGCATCTCTGCTGTTAGCCCAGCAGCAGATCATTCGGGCTATTTCATCCCACTCAGTATACATTGAGATGCCTATATAGAAGTAATTTTCAACTAGTTTTTGTTTTATCAAAAAAAAAAAAAGGCGTAAAGTGGTATCACTAAAGCTCTTAGAAACTTTTGTCCACATTACGAAGTTCAAATACAGGTCCGATGGAGAGGCTAAAGACAAAAAGTTGAGTAGTTTGGGATTCATTAGTTTAGTGTCTTAAAAGCTATGCACATACAGGAGGATAAATAAATTACGCAGCTAGATCATACCTCCTGTCTATACACAGTGATAGGAAAGGGGTAAATATCCCACAAACAGGATTAAGCAGTTTGAAGTATGTGGCAAGGGACAAGTAAGTCAGAATTATAAAATACCATTAGTTCTACATTTGTGATGAAGTGACGAAAACCAAAGTAGTTCCGCACTCCACGTTCTACATTTACATATACAGAATTTCAGTAGCTAAAATCCTACAGCATTTTACAACCAGAGCCATTCCCATCTTTTAAATAATGTTTTCAGTGTCCAAACTCAGGATTACAAGTTCTAAACAAGATTATAACAGAATTCAGTCTTCAGAATTACGCTTAGAACTGCAGTAGTTAAAACATATTCAACTGTGACTTTACCCCTGCATGCATTACATGCAGAATAAGCGACAACAGTGCAATATGATACAACTGGTTCTGAGCTCATTACCTCAGCTTGCACAACATAACACCTAAAGTAATAACTCCTCTTTTTAATACCCTGTGGGCACTGAAGGGCATACTCCTAGCATGTGTAAATCTGCCCAAATGCTACAAACGTAAAGAGCTGTAATGACACCATCTGATTCTGACTTTAAATTCATCCTTGTTTAGAGACTAACTTTTAAAGATGCCAGATAAGTTATGCAGAGCTTGCATTAAGCTCCAAGAAAAGACTCTGAAGACCATGCTGCTTCCAAGCCATTAAAGCTATAATCTCATAACCATGCTATCCATTAAGAAGGGCACTAGAATGATCCAGGTACAAGACGTTTTCCATAATTTCCTGTTACGTCCAGGCTATATGCTATTTGAGAGTACACAACTAGTAACTAGTACACAACTACAGACTGGGAGAGGGGTGTCTGAAGAGCAGCCCTGCAGAGGGATCTGGGGGTGCTGGTCGGCAGCAGCTCAGTGTGAGCCAGCAGTGTGCCCGGGCAGCCAGGAGGGCAAACCCCATCCTGGGCTGCATCAGACACGGCATCACCAGCTGCCAAAAGAGGGGATCATCCCACTGTACTCAGCCGTGGTGCAGCCTCACCCTGAGTCCTGTGTGCAGAGCTGGGCCACACAGTTTGAGAAGGATGTGCAGGTCCTTGAATGGTCCACAGGAGGACAACATCACTGGTGGAAGGGCTGGAAGGCATGTCCTGTGAGGAGCAGCTGAGGACCCTGGGTCTGTTTAGTTTAGAGAGAAGGGGCCAAGGGGTGACCTCATTGCTCTGTACAGCTTCCTGAGCAGGGAAAATGGAGAGGGAGATGCTGATCTCCTCCTGGGATCCAGTGACAGAACACCTGGGAATGGTTCAAAGCTACATCAGGAGAGGTTCAGACTTGACAATAGGAGTAATTTCTTTACCAAGGGCAACAAAGCTGGTGAGAGGTCTAGAGAGTAAGTCATACACGAAGCAGCTGAGGGAACAGGGTTGGAGAAAAGGAGACTCTCCACCATTACCTGCAAGGAGTTTGTAGTAAGGTGGGGATCAGTTTCTTTGAGGACGTGGCCCAAAGCTGTACCAAGGGAGGTTCAGGTTGGACATGAGGAAGAATTTCTTCACTGAAAGGGTATTTAGACATTGGAACAGTCTGCCCAGGGATGTGATGGAGTCACCGTCCCTGGGAATGTTCAAAAAATGACTGGATGTTACACTTGATGCCATTGTTCTAGCTGACGTGGTGTTCGGTCAAAGGTTGGACTTGATGATCTTGAAGGGCTTTTCCAACCTCAATGATTCTAGGATTCTAGGATATCTAACATTGGAACAGGCTTCCTGGAGAGTTTGCTGATGTCCCAAACCTCTCAGTGTTTAAGATGCATCTGGACAATATCCTTTATAATTTGCTTTAACTTTTGATCTGCCCTGAATTAGTCAGGTAGTTGGACTAGATCATTGTTCTAAGTCCCTTACAACTGAAATACTTCTGTTGTATTCTGCTTATGCCTAGCTGTTGTGAACTAACAATAAGCTAGAGCTTATGAGCCGCTTATGTCTCTGATAGGATAGTTGCTGAGAGTTGGTGCTCTTGCAGCCAAACCCTGGACTGTATCTCTAAATAACAATGTTTCAAGCTAGCTAGCAGGGTTAAAAATTTTGTCAGTTACAGACTGAAAGTGACCCCTCTGATACAGGTGCTGATGGACCCCAGCTTGGTTCTGTAGAGTTTCTTACTTCCCGGGCTTCCTGCCCAGGCTTGGCTGCTCCTCGGGAACCAATTCAGGTGAGTGAGGGGTGGATCAGGCTCGTTAGTAGGTGCTAGAGAGGGCTTTAGAAGGGCCTTAGAGAGAGCTGTTCGGCTGCTTCCTGCCCAGGCTTGGCTACTCTGTGGGATCTGAATCAGATGAGTGAGGGGTGGGACAGGCTTGTTAGCAGGTAATTTAAAAGCGGCTCCAGGGAGCGTGGCATGGCAGTTTGTGCAGGCAGGGCAAGGAGGAAGGGCAGAGCTGCTCTTGCTGGTGGGTTGTAGTTGCCTTTTTTTTTTTCTTTTCCCTTTTTGTCCACCATAACTAGAACCAGCAATGGTCTCCAAATGAGTGAAAGCTGTTGCTACCAGGGCAAGTGTGCTAACCCAGGCAGGATCCCTCAAGAAGGATGCAGCTGTTCAGGTCAATGGCTGTACAGAGTGTCTGAGCCTGGTGTTAGGACCAGAGGGTGGTGCCAAAGATATGCCTGTGTACGGTGCAAGCAGGTGAATGATTTGCTGTGTTTAGTGGCAGAGCTCAAGAAAGAGGTAGAGAAGCTAAGAAATATCGGGGAGAGTGAAAGGGAAATAGACTGAAGTTGCACCCTTTTGACTCTCAGAGAAGTTCAGCAGGAGACAGAAGCCCTGCCACTCCTGCAGTCAGGCAGATAGAGCAAACAAAGTAGATGGAGGGGAATGGAAACAGGTCCCTGATTGGAGAAGTAAAAGAATCCCCTCCCAACCCTCATCACCTTCCCGGGTACCCTTAAAGAACAGGTATAAGGCTCTGGACCTAGGGGGTCAGGCAGAGAACAGTGAAGAGGAATATCTGTCTGGAGGATCTCTCAGTTGTGCCCTGTCTACCAGACAATTTACAACCACAGCTACAAAAATAAAAAGAAGGGTAGTTGTAGTAGGTGACTTCCTTCTGAGAGGAACTGAGGGTCCTGTATGCCAACCGGACCCATCCCACATGGAAGTCTGCTGCCTTCCTGGGGTGCAGGTGAAGGATATTAGCAGGAGATTCCCTGAGCTAATTTGGCCCTCTGACTATTACCCACTCTTAGTAGTCCAGGCTGGCAATAATGACATTAATAAAAGATGTATCAGGGTAATCGAAAAGGACTTCGAGGCTCTGGGTCGATTAGTTAATGGGGTGGGAGCACAGGTGGTGTTTGCCTCAGTTCCTGTGGTAGCCAGGAAGATTGAGGAGAGAAGTAGGAAAGCCCATCTTATCAATAGGTGGCTAAAGGATTGGTGCCACGAGTGGAATTTCAGTTTTTCTGATCATGGGAGCAGATTCTATGGTATGAAACCTACTAGAGTGAGATGGACTTCAACTATCTATCAAGGGCAAAAGAACTCTAGCCCATAAGTTGGCACGGTTGATCAGGAGAGCTTTAAACTAGGTTTGAAGGGGGAAGGGGTTGAAATTAGGCTCTATATTGATGAATGGAGAGCCAGAGTTAGGGGTGAGACGAGCAGCCCAGCTGCCGTGCACGTACACTGATGCAATGCATGCAAGTATGGCTAACAAGCAAGAGGAACTGGAAGCTATCATGCAGCAGGAAAGCTACAATGTGGTTGCCAGAAACATAGTGGGATGACTCACATGACTGCAGTGCTGCCATGGATCGTTACAGGCTCTTCAGAAGGAACAGACAAGGTAGAAGAAGTGGAGGGGTGGCTCTATCTGTTAGAGCCTCCTGACTCTATAGAATTGAGGTCACTATGATAAAGTTGAGTGCCTGTGGGCCAAAATCAGAGAGAAGACTAGTTAACAAAGCTGACATCCTGGTGGGAATCTGTTATAGGCCACCCAACCAGAACGATGAGGGTGATGAATTATTCTACAAGCAGCTGGGGGATGTCTCAAAATCTACGGGCCTTGTTCTTGTGGGGACTTTAACCTGTCAGATGTCTGCTGGGAACTCAACACTCCAGAGAAGAGGCAGTCTAGGACATTCCTAGAGTGTATGGATGATAATTTCCTGTTTCAGCTGGTAAGTGAACCCACCAGGGGTGGGGCTCTGCTAGACCTGCTGTACACAGAGCGGGGCTTGTGGGAGATGTGGTTGTTGGAGGCTGTCTAGGGCTCAGTTACCATGAAATGAGGGAGTTCCCAATACTCAGAGATGCGAGGAGGGTCATCAATAAAATTTCTACCCTGGGCTTTCATAGGGCAGATTTCAAGCTAGTCAGAATACTGGTCCAGAGTGTACCTTGGGAAACAGTGCTTCGAAACCAAGGGGTCCAGGAGGGATGGACGTTCTTCAAGAAGGAAGTCTTGAGTGCGCAGGAACAGGCTGTCCCAGTGTGCTGAAAGGCAAGCCAGTGGAGAAGATAACTGGCCTGGTTGAACAGGGAGATTTTGAAGGAAATTAGGGGGAAAAATATAGCTTCCCAGCTATGGGAAAAAGGGCAGACTACTCATGAAGACTTTAGGAATATTTTTAGGTCAAGTAGAAAGAAAATTAGAAAGGCAAAGGCACAATTTGAAGTTAAACTGGCCACTTCTGTTAAGGATAACAAATGTCTTTGTACAAATACATGAATAGCAAAAGTGGGGACTAGAAAACCTTTGTTCCCTGTTGGACATGGAGGGGGGAACATAGTTACCAAAGATGAGGAAAAAATGGAGGTACTTAACACCTTCTTTGCCTCAGTTTTCAAGAGTAAAGAGAGTTTGTCCTCAGGACAAGTGGTCTCCGAAACTGGTACACTGGGACAGGGAGCCAAATAGTCCCCCTGTAATCCAGGAGGAAACAGTTAGAGACCTGCTGAGCCACTTGGATCCTCACAAATCTGTGGGGCCAGATGGGATCCATCCTAGGGTGATGGAGCTTGCAGAGTAGCTCACCAAGCTGCTCTCCATCATTTACCAATGGTCCTCTCCTACTGGGGAGGTCCCAGATGATTGGAATTTGGTGAATGTCAGGCTGATCCATAAGAAGGGCCGGAAGGAGGACCCAGGAAACCACAGGCCTATCAGTGCCTGGCAAGATTATGGAGCAGATCATCCTGAGTGTGATCACACAGCACCTACAGGATGGACAAGGGATCAGACCAAGCCAGCATAGATTTAGGAGGGGCAGGTCCTGCCTGACCAACCTGATCTCCTTTTATGATCAGGTGACCCACCTGGTGGATGAGGGGAAGGCTGTGGATGTAGTCTATCTGGACTTCAGCAAAGCCTTTGACACTATCTCCCATAACATACTCCTGGAAAAGCTGGCAGCCCATGGCTTGGACAGGTGCACTCTCTGCTGGGTTAGGAACTGGCTGGATGGCTGGGCCCAGAGAGTGCTGGTGAACGGGGCTGCATCCAGTTGGCATCTGGCCACCAGTGGTGTTCCCCAGGGGTCAGTGTTGGGCCCAGTTCTGTTTCATATCTTTATGGATGATCTGGATGAGGGGATTGAGTCCATCATTAGCAAATTTGCAGATGACACCAAGTTGGGTGGGAGTGTTGATCTGCTGCAAGACAGGCAGGCTCTGCAGAGGGACCTGGACAGGCCGGAGAGATGGGCTGATTTCAACAGGATGAGGTTCAACAAGCTAAAGTGCCCGGTCCTGCACTTTGGCCGCAACAACTCCATGCAGCACTACAGGCTGGGGACAGAGTGGCTGGAGAGCAGCCAGGCAAAAAGGGACCTGGGGGTACTGATTGACAGGAGGCTGAACATGAGCCAGCAGTGTGCCCAGGTGGCCAAGAAGGCCAATGGCATCTTGGCCTGTAACAGGAATAGTGTGGCCAGCAGGATGAAGGAAGTGATTCTTCCCCTGGTCTTGGCACTGGTGAGGCCACACTTTGAGTATTGTGTCCAGTTCTGGGTCCCTCATTTCAGGAAGGGCGTTGAGGGGCTGGAGCAGGTCCAGAGAAGGGCAACGAGGCTCATGAAGGAACTTGAACACCAGCCCTATGAGGAGAGGCTGAGGGAGCTGGGGTTGTTCAACCTGGAGAAGAAGAGACTCAGGGGTGACCTCATCACTTTCTACAACTGCCAGAAAGGAGTCTGTAGCCAGGTGGAGTTTGGCCTCTTCCCCCAGGCCACTATCAGTAAGACCAGAGGGCATGGGCTTAAGCTCCACCAAAGGAGGTTTAGGTTAGATATTAGGAAGAAATTTTTCAAGGAGAGGATAATCAGGTATTGGAATGGGTTGCCCAGGGAAGTGATGGATTCTCTGTCCCTGGAGGATTTTAAGATGAGACTGGATGTGGCACTTAGTGCCATGGTCTAGTAACTGCTGTGGTAGTAGATGAAGAGTTGGACTTGATTATCTCAGAGGTCTTTTTCAACCTGTTTGATTCTATGATTCTCTGATTCTATTAATGTCTTCAGTGCTCCCCTGAAGGATTTTATTAGCTGAGTCATCCTGTAAAGGAGGATATTGCCATCATAAGAAGGTCTCTCACCTCTCAGGATTTGTCTCTTACCAGCGTCTTCCCTTATCTGGAAATCCAGTTTGCAGCTTCAGGTATGTATACCCTTCTGCACCTGGATGCCACTCTGTGCATTGCTATCAAAGCAGCTATGCAATTGTTTGGGCCACCAGCACCAGGAAGTGTAGACATTTTAATTTTCATTTAGAAATTTTTCCATGAATATGAATTTTTATGTTTTAATTTTTAGAAAGTTTTGAACTTAATACTGCATGTGGTAGAGAAAAAAACAAATTAAAAAGATGGGTCCTCAAATAGAATTTTATCTTAGAATAAAAGTGTTTTGTTCAGTATAGCTTATTTCTGCTCTGGTGATTGATCAAAGATATATTTGCAACACTGGTAGTTATAAAATATGCTTGTTCTTATAAAGCTATGGATATTATCACACAATATTTTTATTTAAAATATCTTAATCTATGCAAAAATCTTCCTATACATGAAAAAAAGCACATAGTATAATAGCATGAATTTATTAATTAATCCCTCCTACAGCTGAAGTAAAAATTTTAAAGACTCACTAGTTCATCTTCGACATATTCAGTAAACTAAAATTACCATAAATATTCAAAATGCATAAAATATGTTGGAAGGAAGCAAATACAGTGTTAGAAGTACAAAGACCAATAGATACAAAGTTTCTCTAATGTGATGTAGATGTCCTATTCCTCAGAGACAGGTGACTGGAAGAGTTCAAAATGAGCATCATTTAAATAAAGATACGTCTGTCCTGACTATGGAAATCACTGATCTCAACCACACTTTATTGTGTGGTTTAGCTTGTGACCATAACAGGACCCATAGTTGAAAATGGAGGGGGGGTAGGGGGTGGGTGTTAAAGGCTGTTAAACAGAATTTCTATGAGCAATAGATCTTTTCATAGATTTCTAGATAAGTGGGACTTGACTCAGCTAGACCCTTTTCTATGTCTAAAATGGCTAGGTTGAAGGCTAATTGTGTTTTGTGTCTACCACCTAATAAAACTTTGTAACCTTCAGGGTTTTTGTATGACCAAGCTTCATCACTTTTCATCATCCTCAATGCTGAATCCCTAGAAGGCCATGAAAGAATTGACAGTGTGACCTAGGTTCAGCGGATAAATCCCCTGAGGAATGAGGAGGGTGTTTTGTTTTAGTCAATCAATTTAAAACTGGCTTATGTTTAAAAGAGTGCAGGGGGAAGTTTTAGGCTTAACTTATTATGGAAGCCACCTTGAGCATTCTGAGCAATACTCTGTTATAATCAGGGGAACAAAATCAGGTCAGTGGGAAATTGAATAATATAATAGAATATTCAGTGAAGTCTTACGGGATAGCAGCTCAATAATGATATTTCAATTCTTTTGCACAAGCTTTCAGAACTTTGCTACTTGCAATAAAGTAAAATAATAATAATAATAGCCCACCAAAAAGCAAAACCAAACATTTAGCCTTAACTAATATCATGGTACTTTCCAGAATGGACTTTGAAATGCTACATGAGCAAATCACATTATTTTTAAAATAAACCCCAGTTAAGAAGACAAATGGTAGTATCATTGTTCTCTAATGCCTCATTTTACATTTTCAACACTCAGATCATATTCTCTGAACTTACACAGCAATGAGATGAGGAAAAAATTAGCATAGTTTTTGCACCTTTTCTCTAGAGATAGAAATCAGAATTCTCAGTAACAAGAAGTAATGCCTTGCAATCACTAAATGGGACATGGTTGCTCTGTAAAAAATATGGAAGAATTCTCTTTCAGAAAACAGTAATTTAAAACTTGCTCCAAGGCAAAAAAGCATATAGTGAGGACACTATCAGAAAATATTTCCTTTAAAACTGATTACGAAGTTTCAATTTCAACCTAAGTATGTGCTAGGGCTTTCCTTTAAAGTCCTTTGAAGAGACAATATCTTTTGTCAGTCAGCCATTCGGTCATTCTGACTCTTCTTCTCTACAGCTAAGAAGTAACTTTTCTGTCTCTAAAACACAGGAAAGCTTTTATGTTCCTGTGTGCTTGGCATTTACACAATCTGTAAATTGCACCTTAAATAAGCTAGCAAAAGAGAAGATTACTTTTTGAATGTCTGACCTAGAAATTCTGTATATTTCTGTATATATTTTAGCCCTTACAGGGTTTTGATTATTTTGTAAAATTGCAAATATATTTTAAAACACTAGGTTTTAAATTTTCTGTCTGATTTTTCTCTCATTTACATGGCTAACACTTTGACAAAATACTGCAGTGGCTCTCAGGGCTCAATACAGGGCTCCACATTGACTTCCCATTCCGGATAATTAGAGTACAAGGCTCAGTGAGTAACTGAATCTTGTGTTCAGTTGCTAAAGCAAAAAATAAAGGAGCACAGACTGGGGAAGAAGGATGAAAAACAAAATAATATAAATCAAACTGAAGTACATATTTCAAAGAAACTCAAAATTAAAATTGATTCTCCTCTCTGAAACTGTCATAAAATACAAAATTTTCCCTCTGACTAAAAAGTTTTATGTCAGGAGCATTCACCTCAGGGACATTTCGGGGTGTGAGAATACAAGGCTAGGCTTTCAAAACTGGAAGATGAGGAGATATAAATTGTTTTGAAACATCTTATTGGGCAGTAGCTAACTCACTTAAGGCTGTGTTTCATTGGCCCTTCATGAATCCACATTAGCTGTCTCTGATAACCTCTTTGTCTTCCATATGCTTTGACATAACTTCCAGGAGCTTCTGTTGCATGTCTTATCAGGCACTGATACGAGGCTCTCTGGTTCGTAGTAATGATGGTGTCATGAATGTGAGTTCCTGGTAGGCAGCAAACTTCTCCATGGAAATTGTCTACATAGCAAATAGATGCTTTGATAAGGAGTATCAATTATTAATGTCAATCGTGCTCTTCTGGTGGCACTAGTTTTAACATAGGTAGGTAATCAGATCAGCTTTGCATAGTCAACTTTTCCTGGATCATCTGTATTACTCACATGTTCTACTTTCTCCAAGTCCAGAGCATCAAGTCTGTTTGTAGGGGCACTTCAGAGGACAGAAAATGTACAACAGGGTCTCTCACTACAATAAAAACATTAAGATGCTGGGATGTGTTCAAGGAAGGGAAATGAAGCTGGTCAAGGAACTAGAAAATAAGTTTTATGAGGGGCAGATGAGAGTTGTTTAGCTAGTAGAAAAGTAAGATTGCAGGTGACCTTATTCTCTACATGAATATGAAAAGATGTTGTGGAGAGGTGGAGATTGGTCTCTTCTCCCAGGTAACAAGGGACAGAAGGACAAGAAATAGCCTCAAGCTGCACCAGGGGAGGATAAGATTAGATATAAAAAAAATATATATTTGGGGAAAGGGCAGTCAAGCGTTTGAACAGACTGCCCAAAGGAAGTGGTGGAATCATCTCTGGAAGTGTTCAAAGAATGCATGGATGCAGCACCTGTGAACACATTTTAGTGGTGAACGTGGCAGTGCTGGGTTGACCATTGAACTCTTAGAGGCATTTTCAACCTTAACAATTCTATGGGACTGTGAAATATGGCTGAGTGTTGAAGAGCAGAAGTTCATGCTGATACTGTGTGTCTATTTACAGGGGTTGAATGGTTGAATGAGGTGTATGTGTATCCCGCATGTTGCTTCACACAAAAAAAAAAAAAAAAAAAAAAAAAAGGACGCAAAA
>JAWWMO010000096.1:34839147-34851899 GCA_035047845.1 Dendrocincla fuliginosa | reverse complement strand
CGGCCGTGGTGCCGCCGGCCCGGCGCGCCGCGGGGCGCTCGGCGTCACGGCACGGGCGGCGATTCGCACCGCGGTGCTGCCGCAGGCCTGTAATTCCTGAGGCGCCGCCTTTGTGAATTCTGTGAGCCTTACTGTCTCACCTGGTATGGCTGCACGGCCCATAATTTATTTATTGTTTTTTGTTAGCTGGGATGGAAATTCTATGATGCAGACGATTATCATCCTCTAGAGAATAAAAAGAAAATGGCAGAAGGCATACCCCTAAATGATGAGGTACCTTGTATAAACCTTTTAAGAACTGTTATTGACGTGTTTATCTCTGTAACCTTGTGCACATCCTATTAAAGTAGATAGTGATTTTACTCTGTAGACTGGTCTGACTGTAAGCTCAGGTCTAAATTTGGTAAGGCTTCTTGTGTTACAAAGGATTCTGATTAAAAAGGTAGTTTGTCAAAGTGTGCCTGGCAACTCACAAGTGGTATGCTGCTGTCAAAATTTGTCAGAAATCTTTCCCTCAACATCCATACACAAGAGCTGCATCTTTGGATTAGAAGCACAGAATATTAGAATATCCTGTGTTGGAAGGGACCCACAAAAACTGTAGAGATTCAAATTGTCTTGGTGCTGCACAAGACAATTTCATAAATTTGTTATCCTTCTCTCAAGCCACTTTCCATCATTTATACCACTCACAGTTAACTGAGGAGGTCCTATGTGATTGTAGGCTAGCCAGTGTGATGCTCAGCTACAAGAAGGGTTAGAAGGAGGATCCAGGGAGTTGCAGGCCTGTAAGCTTAGCCTCAGTGTTGGGTAACATTGTGGAATGGATTATCTTGAGTACAGTCACAATGCACGTGCACGTCAGGGAGTCAGGTCCAACCGGCATGGCTTTAGGAAAGGCAGCGTCTGCTTGTGCAACCTGATTTCCTTCTGTGTTCAGGTGACCCACCTACTGGATGAGGAAAAGGCTGTGGATATTGTCTATCTGGATTTTATTAAAGCCTTTGAAACCATTTCCCAAAGCATTCTCCTGGAGAGAAAGCTGCCTGGATGGCCAACGAACAGAGCTACATCTGGTGGTCAGTCACCAGTGGTGTTCCCCAGGGCTCAGTGTCAGGGCCAATCCTGTTTAACATCTTTATCGATGATCTGGACAAGTGGATGGAGTGCATTCAATAAGTCTGCAGGTGACAAGAGGTTGAGTGGGAGTGTTGATTTTCGGCAGTGTAGGAAGGCTCAGCAGAGGGATCTGCACAAGCTGGATCAATGGGTGTATGCAGGTCAGCAAGGCTAAGTGCCAAGTCCTGCCTTTGGATCACAGCGGCACCCTGCAACACCGCAGGCTTGAGGCAGAGAGACTGGAAAGTTGCTTGGCAGAAAAGTACCTGGAAGTGCTGGTTGACAGTGGCTGAATATGAGCCAGCAATATGCTCGGGTGGCCAGGAAAGCCAGTGGCATCCTGGCTTGTGTTAGGAATAATGTGACCAGGAGGAACAGGGAAGGGATTGCCCCCCTGTCCTTGCCACTGGTGTGGCTGCTCCTCCAATCCTGTGTTCTGTTCTGAGCCCATCACAATAAGACATGGAGGTGCTGGAACGAGTCCAGAGAAGGGCAATGATTCTAAATTGTACAATGTGCCTGAGGCTGCTGTCCAAATGCTCCTTGAACTCTTGCCAGGCTTGGTGCTGTGACCATGTCCCTGGGGAGCCTGTTCCAGTGCCCAGCCACCCTCTGAGTGAAGAACCATTTTCTAACATCCAACCTAAACCTCCCCTGACACAACTTCAGGCCATTCCCTCAGGTCCTGTCACTGGTCACCACAGAGAAGAGATCAGTGCCTGCCCCTGCTCTTCCCCTCACAAGGAAGTTGTGACTGCAGTGGGGTCTCCCCTCAGTCTCCTCCAGGCTGAACACACCAAGTGACCTCAGCTGCTCGTCATACAGCTTCCCCTCAAGGTCCTTCACCATCTTCGTTTCCCTCCTTTGAATGCTCTCTGATAGCTTTATATGCTTCTTAAAATTTGACATTCAAAACTGCACAAAGCACTCAAGGTGATGCCACACCAGTGCCGAGCTGAGTTGGACAATCACCTCCTTCATCTGGCTGGCAGTGCTTGAAGTGCAAATAGCTTAATGCTACAGCTTGAAAAAAAGGATTTTTCCATTTGCCATCAACTCAAGACAGTGGTTTTACAGTTGGAGCTGCTTTTGTACGGAATCAGGGAGAATTTTCAAAGTTTGTGTCCACAGCTTCTAGAGGAATAGACACTTATGAATGTAGATAAAGATTTTTAAATGAAGAATATAAACTAGATAATACTGATGAACACATTAAATCAATCTAAAAATATATCAAGTGTAGAAACAGGGCAAGATGCAGCTATGCAATCAATTGAAAAGGACTATAGGGATTTAGCTGTAATAGAAAAAATTTTGCAAGGCTTCCACTTTTTATTTTTCTGTCCCTCAAATCCTTCAGGAGAAGTCCTTAGCCAGTTTAGACTGAAAAAAATACTCCAGATTCTTTTTTAAAACTTTGATCTTTCACTACTGTTTGGAAGCTTCTGTGTCATCTGAAGCAGCATTACACACTTGAATGACTAAAGCATTGGTGCATGCTGCTCAACAAGAGGGAAATCTCTTCTGAAAAAAGAGGTGCCAAACTGTGAAGGCCTTCTTGAATGACAGAGGGAAGCTGTTCTGTAATGTCAGTAACAAAATATTCTTGCATTTATTTGTCCCTGTTGTCATTTGTTGTGCTTGCCCAGCAGTAACAGCACTGAGATTAAATGGGAGCATTTTTTTGTGCTCTTTAGGCATGACAAAAGTCTGCAGCAGCTTAAAATTTCAGATTAAAGGAGCATCTATCACTCACATTGTGTTTGCCTAACTACTTAGCAAAACTGTTGAAAAATTGTGGCAATGACATTTATTTGTGTTTGCTACCAACATAAATATAACTAAATCTAGATCTGTCTGTTCCTGAGAACCTCAACTTTGATCCAAAATGATGTGTTTGTGTGTGTATGACACTATATAAGGGAAAAGAAATAACAATTCAAGCTATACATTTGGATTGTACAGAAGCAAGAGAGAAGGTGACTGTCCTTTAGGTGCATGCTACGTTTGAATACATGTTATCTTCTATCACAAAGTTGTAGGTACCTGTAATATAAAAAGTACTATTCCATTAAAAGCATCTTATTTATAATATGCCTAGCCTATAATACTTCTTATTAGTGTTGAGGCCATACTAGCAAATCTACAAGGAAGAAAGAGATTCACAAGTGAACTTGCTATACAGTTTCATTCTAATTTTCATCTCTAGTCAAATATTTGAGATGTTATAAGCAATTGTTTCAAATTAATTTCATAAAGAATTCTGAACTAACTTGTTTTCTTTCTAGGACAGGATTCCTTGGCTTTGTACGTTGCATGATATACTAAGGAGGTAAGAGAATATCTAGCTGTCTAAAGACAGAAAAAGTATCAAAAGTGTTTTTCCCCCTTGCATTCTAAAGCAGAAATATATGTAGTAGTGTAAAGACATTCTGCAGATAATAAAGTCATTCTATTTTGACTAATCTAAGCAATCATAATAATGCTGAGGGTGAACTAATCCCTAAGTAATAATATGCGAAATTGTTGCCAATGATAGTTGTTTTCTCTACTATCTGGGTAAAAATAATTTCAAGGATCCAGTTCATTAATAAAGCTGACATTAGCTACTTACGAAGGACATAACCACAAAACACACCAATAAAAACAGTAGGATAAAATATGGCTATTTTGACTAAGATACAATATTGAGGGTTTTTTGACACTGCTTGAAGTGTACTCTCTGCAGGTTTGCAGATGACACCAAAATGGGAGGAGTACTGATGCAGAGGGACCTTGAAAAGCTGTAAAATGGGCTGGTAGGAACCTCTTGCATTTTAAGTAGTGCAAGTCCTGCCCCTAGGGAGGAACAAACCCAGGCACTGCTACAGACAGAGGGGCACTCAGCTGGAAAGCAACAGAAAAGGTCCAGAGGGAGCTGTAGTGGACACCCAAGCTGAACATTTGCCAACAATGTGCTCTTCTGACCAGGAAGGTGAGTGATACCCTGGGCCATACTAGACAAAGTATTGCCAGTAGGTCAAGGGAGGTGATCCTTCCCCTCTCCTTTGCACTGGTGAGGCCAGACTTGGCCTGGTGTGTGTCAGTTCTGGCCTCATTATGAGAGAGGGATGGACATACTGGCAAGCATCTGACAATGATGAAGGGACTGGAGCATCTCCCAAATGAGGAAAGGCTGGGAGAGCAGGGTCTGTTTAGCCAGGCTTTATACAGTGGCTGTTGCTTGTGCACATTAGGTGAGCATACCTCATTGGAGCAGAATTCCCTGAGAAATTTGTCTGAATCCATTGCTTTAGGTTATGTGCAAGCCCAATTCCACCACCCAGCTAAGGAAACTTTGCAAAATCAAGTATCCTTTAAAAGCGTTTAATGCCGGTGTTTAATTATTACTACTTGTAATTAGCTAAGGGTGGCATTAGCTTATCTAGGTAATAATGGTAGGTATTAAATGTTCTTACTTCCCTTTGAACCGAAGTCTGGTGACTGTAGAATAATTTTTAAATAGGTCTATACCTAAATTTAATTTGATTACAAAATGTATTTGTGACGGACAAAAAAAACCCACACACAGGTTTAGGGCAAGAAAAGGTTAACAACTAGGCAGCTGGCTTTTTTATTATAAGGCTTGTTTTTTATACTTTTTCTTATCTGTTCACATGTCACACTCTATTAGCCAAGCACTTCTGTCCACAAGCCTTAGACCATCTTCTGATAGGTAGTTCACATCTCTCCTCATGCTGGTAAGACTCAAAACACATCTTGTTACTCACACTTGTTTTTCTCAGTTGTTTTTCTCCTTTTGTCTACTTTCCCATTCCTGGAACAGGGCCATGGGAGTTTCTCCTCTGCTTTCTCATGCTCACAGCTGCATCCTTTCAAGGCCAAAGCTGTCTTCCACCCCAGAAGTCTTCCATATGTATTTTCTTAGCCAGATATTTTACTCACTCTGCCTAGAGACAACTAATTCTGGATTTGCTTTTTGGTGGAACAGGCACACCCACAGCTGCCAGTTAAAAATAAGTGTGCAAAGAATTCATTGACCTGCATCCAGTCTTCTGTTTAACCTGAAGTGGGCATATATTTAGTGCTGCCAATGAGGATGGTTACAGAAAACATAAAGTAAACCAATTAAATCTGAGACAGTGAAAACAGGTGTTGAAAATGTACCTGCATGTGTAAAGACCAGTGCTGTGTACTGTTCCTCAGCCACTTACCTCTAGATAGATTAGTACAGTAATTTTATGGATAATGGGTAGGAGTTGGTATGAATAGCCAGTTCCTTTTCTTGGCAATTAAAGAAACTATCCTGACACTTCTTTGTGCTAGAATTGAATTTAATTTAGCAAAGAATGGTGGCTAATAAACAAGGTCCCTAAGACTGAGATACTACCAGGAGGCTGGCTAGTCTGACCTCAGTTTCAAATCACATCTCTGCCTGGATTGGAAATTTGTTTTCAAAATCCTGTCAAAATTATTCAAATACCACTGTCAAAATGCCACTACTTCCATGGCTGTCCTCTTCGAGGAGCCAGGGCTTTTCTACCTTGTTCAGCAGAGCTAACAAGCCATTTTGTTATACAACATATGTGAATATGTAAAGGTTTTTGCATTTTTTCTTTTTGATAGAGAAGACTCATCTAGACAAGATGCAATTCTGGCCTGTTCTGCACTGAAGAAGATGTACAGGAGTGTATTAGTTAATGGAGCATCTGCAATTGAAAGCAACCGGCCAGAGCAACCAGGAGAAAACACAGCACTAAAGATCCTCTTTGTTCATTTGGATGGGCCTATGGACATCATTGCTGACCGCCTGGAGAAGCGGAGAGGTCATTTTATGCCACCTGAACTTCTCAAGTCTCAGTTTGATACTCTGGAGCCTCCTAGTCCACCAGAGAACTTCATTACTGTCAGTCTAGAAAAATCTCTCCCTGAAATAGTGCTAGAGATTGAGCACGCCATTCTTCAGGGTGAGGCTTTGGTGGAGTAATTTTCTGAATGACGCATATATAAATTCCCTTGAGGATATCAAGGTTATGAAAGAGGATTTTAATTATTGTTTATTAAATCAAACTTATTTTTCATTATACTTAAATGTATTGCAATACTAAGAGTTGGTTTACTACTCTGCTTTTTTTTTTTTTAATCATGGCTCTTGAAAGACACCTAAGATGTAATTTTCAAGAACTTTCAACTTTTTTAAACCCTTCACTGTACGAAGTCAAAGCTCCCATTTTGTTAAGAGCCTGCTTTTGGAAATCCTACCAAGGATCAAAATAATTACAAAATAATTTCTTTTCCTAATTTTAATGTTTACTCTGTCAGATATGGAGATGGGCACATCTTCTTTTATGAGATTAAATAATTTACAGCTTTGTTAGAAACAATATATTTTTCTAGAAGAGGCAGAAACATGCATGATGAAGTTCCTAACACTACCACTGCCTCACTTCCAGATTTTTAACAAGTTGTAACTTCTGTATTTGTGTCCTTGCTGACCCCACCAGAGCACTGATGACTTCATAAGAACTTTTGTGATCTCTTATTATATGCACTGAACACCAGGCTGGAAAATGTGAGGCGAAAAAAGGTAGTGGTGGTAATGCAATATACAAAGTATAATTGTATGGAAAGCCTTAAAAATAAAGTGTAAGTGGCATCATGTGGCTGTGCACTTGCATATTTCATATACAAAGCGTACACATTGAATGTGAGTGTGAATCAACGAGTGATCTAAGGTACTGAATGTAAGATTAATAGATATTTCCTTCTTTTAGAAAACTTACTCTTTCACAGTTGGACCTTAATTTCCCTTTTCTGGTGGGCTTTAGTCTTCCCCCTCAGCCCATGTCCATACAACTGCTTTAAAGCTTTAGATCAAGCTGTTCCTAACATGTCTTTTTCACATCTTTTTTGTGATCAGAAAATTCCAAATATCCAATCAGTCACCTAGCTCACAGAATTTAAGATTAAAATCCATTTTTATTGCTGAAGTGTTTTTTAAAAAGTACTTTTATGCCATGTTACACAAGAGGTGCCTTTTTAGCTTAATGAAAACTTCAGATAGTTTGTGAGAAAGATTTGAGTCTTGTGTGAATGGAGACATCCTCTTTTGCTTGTCAGACATGGATTACTTTTAGTGTGACATGCAATTTTTTTTATTCCTAGGATGATGGATGAACTCTAAAAGGAAACTCATGTTTCAAACCATCTTTAGTGTCATTTTTACCTGGATAACTAGTTGAAAAATGTTTGTCTTGGTTCTTGCTATGTAAAAAAATACTAAGGGCTTTGTGGTTTACTAGACAAACTACTATGCTTAGATGAGTACAATAAATGGGCATTATCTTAGTGAAAGTGGCCATTTTTAGACACAGAATTGGGATTGTAGGCATTAACACATCCACATAGTAGTGGTCTTTTCCTGTTTGTTTGTGACTTGAAGAGAGAATACCAGGCAGGTACCAGTTTTAGTTTGCTGTTGTACACTACAGCTTGCTCTCAATTCAGAGCCTGTTTGTTCTGAGAGCCAGGGTGCAGATTGATGACACACAGGCAAGTGCAAGAAATAGGCATGTCTGTTTCTTAACACTCTCTCATTTCAGAGACCCCTTCAGACCAAGTGACTCGTCAGAACTGTAGAAGTTTAGTAGCCATGAAAATCACAGAAACGGCACCCTCTTGTGGCAATTCTGCTTTCAGTGAGGTCTGCATCTTCTCCTAATACACTATTTTACAAAGAGCTTTTCTAACGTACCCGTTATTAAATACAAATTTATGCTCACGTTTTTCATACACAATAAAACTAGATTGAGACACTCTACAGTGATTGGAAAGCAGCTATGTTCTGTCACACACAGATACAATCAGACCTCTAAGTTTTTTTAAAAATGGGCAACATTTTTAAGTGTGAGTTACGAGAAGGCAAGACTCTCTCTAATTTTCAGATCTACTTGTCAGCATTTACAGAATGCTTACGAAGATGCTGTCACCAACAGAAAATTGTCCTCAACCATTAAAACCCATTCTCTTTAGGTGAATTTTATGTTAGCACCTTGGGTTTTGTAAATTTTCTAAACAAACTATTGTGTTCATACTTACAGGCACTTCATGCTTCTTCAGATTAAGTCAGGATATTTCCTTCCCTTAACCTTTTCATATATTTGCATTTTACTTTTACTTAAAGATACTGGATAGAAGGTTGTTTATCAGTTAAGTAGTCTGTAACCTGTTGTTCTGAAAGACAGCAAAGCATCACTTCTGTTCACTTACATCCTCTGCATCTCAAAAGATTAAGATGTGAATTATCCCAATGCTAACCACATAAAATACTCTCAGATATTACTATTATATTCAGATATTACTATTATATCTCACTGTGCATATGTACAGTGGAAGAAAAGGATAGCAGAACAATCCCTGCCCAAACACAATCCTACACCATTTCATATACTTATTTGGTTTTGTTTTGGTTTGTTTTTGTTGTTGGAGGAGGTTTTTCCCTTGATTGTTCTGTTTGTTTGTTTTAAATTACCCTAATACTATACTAGAGATGTTGTATTCAGGTTAGTGGGGCACGTTATTATATTTACCACAGCTTAGCTGGATGCAAGTGCTCTGTCAGTATTTTGAAATATATTCAGCAAATGCAGCAAAAACTGAGGAGGAAACACCTGGAGTTAGAAATTGCTTTTTCTGTCTCCGCACGAACTATGTATGGGAAGTACATGTACTATACATCCTGAAGAATTTGTGCTAAGCACAAGTTTGTAATATGCTGTGTAAATGCTGTACCTACTACAACATAGACATTTTTGAATGCTAAAATGAGGAAATAAAAATGAAATGCTATCCCAATGGCAGTATGCGTTTATACATTAAACACAGGAAGGGCAGAGTCTTATTAAACTGCACAAGTTATCTATACAGGCAAAGGAGCAGACCAGCTTCCTGCCATCTTAGTACTAAATTGAGATGGTTATTTTTTTTTATTAATAATATTTACTTTAGTATGCAGTCACTGAACCAAGAAGAGAATTAGGCAGATCACATCCCTTACAAAACTAGCCACCTTGCTGCCATATTCCCAATTGTGTTTCATTTGAATGTACACATTTTAAATCCTTAAAATTACATCTGTCAGTCACACTACCGTGACTTTTAAATTTTTGGGGTTTGCAGCACTTACTTTCTCTAGTAGTAGTTTTCTTCATCAGGCAAGGCAATTTTGGAGACAATCCTGTCAAGTCACTTGGTCCAATGTAAGGGAAAAGAAGAAAATAGGAAAATAAAGAGACAACCTTCAAGCACACATATAGTTCTGGTCCAAAATGCAAGGTACACATTTCAAATACAAGTTATCAAAGTGCTCAGAGTTAGTAATAAGATTGCTTCTGAAAGAAGAAGTAGATAATAACTCTGAAGAGAGAATTTTAAAGAGGGACAGAAAAAGACAATGGGGACAGGGGAAAAAAAGGAACATTTTAATGCTATTGAACCAGTTAAGTGTGGGTTTTCTTTTATTGTTAAAGATAGAATGAAAAGTCTACCCTATCTACAATCCTTGTTCTGTTTGCTGTGTTTTCTGACAAAATTTCCCCTATGCAAGAAAGTGCTCATCGTTTTACCACTACTTACCAGAAAGTTAGTAACCTATTTGTTGATAATAGTTACTGACAAATATTGATTGTACTTCAAGAAGTAAGCTTAGCTGAAGGCTCAGTGTAGAATTTAGGTCAAACTTCATCTCTTGCTGAATTGCAATAAAATTTTACTTCAAATGTAGTGTCTCTTAATTTGTAACATGCAACTGAAATACTTAAATAGGTGAGCTGAATGTTGTCTCAAAAAAGTCTTTTCCTTATCAGAGGGTCCAGTAACCTCCATGTGCCAGGCTGAAAAGGAGTAGGTCAGAAGGAAAGGTTGAATCAAGGCAAGTCCTTGCTTGGGACAACAGGTAAGACCCCTTCTTGCCCACCTCACACTCCCAGGTGCCTCTGCTCAGTAGGTATGGGGCTCTGGATGTGGAAGGTCAGTCAATGGATGATGAAGGTCATTCTTCACCAGAGATGTTATCAAGGCCAGAAAGGCCTACCTTTCATATCAGGACCAGTCCCACAAGGAGGAAAAGAAGGGTTACAGTGGTAGATGGCTCCCTTCTAAGGGGAATGGCAGGTCCAGTATGCTGGAAGGAGACTTCTCTCAGGAATGTCTGCTGTGTCCCTGGGGTCTGGGTCAGGGATATTGCTAGGAAACTTCCTAGCCTAGTACAGTGCTCAGACTACTACTCATTGCTGATCCTCAATGTGGGTTGTGATGGAGTCACAATATGTAGTCCAAAGGCCATTAAAAGAGACTTTAGGGCCTTGGGATGATTGCTTAGGGAATCAGGGACACAGGTTATTTCTTCCTCTATTCTTCCACATGCAGATAGTGATGGGGTAAAACAGATGGACCCATCTATTAATACATGGTTCTATGGCTAATGTCACTGCCAAAATTTTGGTTTGCTTGATAATGGGATGGCCTACATTGCACCAGCCTTGCTGGCATCAGAGGGGATCAGAAGCATCACCTATTTCAAAAAAAGAGGATGGTCTTTGGTCAAGGGCTAGTTGGGCTCATTGAAAAGGCTTTAAACTAGATATGATGGGAAGGGAAATCTCTTCAGGTGTAATGGTAGTAAGGTGTTGGATGACTTGCCATCCCACTTACATCAGTCAGATGCCAGAGCCAGCAAGAGATGCCCAGAGCCTGGAGAGGGATTGCAGGTCAGCAGAGGGCCTGAAGGGCAACACAAGGGAATTCCAGCCACTCCAGATAGAAAGTCAGCTTCATGGGGGGCCCAACTTAAATGCCTGGTAATGCACGCAGCATGAGGAATAAACCAGAGATACGCGCATGCCTGCCAATGCGATGATCTTATTGGCATCATGGAAACAACAGTGGCAACTCCTGTAACTAGTGTTGGAATGGAAGGGTACAGTCTCTTTGGGGAGGACAGGCAAGGAAGAGGAGGTGTCAACCTCTTGCAGTGACCAGCTGGAGTGCATGAAGCCCTGCCTGGGGATGGATGAAGAGCTGACTTAGAGTTTATGGATCAGGATTAAAGGGACAGCAAGGACAGGTAACTTTATAGTGGAGCTTGCTACAGGTTAACTGGCCAGGAACATGGAGCTGATGAGGCTCTCTACAGAGATAGGAGCAGTTTCACACTGACAAGCCCTGGTCCTCATAGCAGACTTCAACCACCATAATAGACTGATTATAGAGTTCTGCTTCTCCATTGTTTCATCTAAGAGCTTTGCAGCAGCTGAGCTGCTGCACAAGCTGAGCTGCTTGCAGGAGCTCTGGGAGGTGCCTTAAAGATCACCAAAGGCAGGCAGGCAAGGTGGGAAACTCACTTCACCGTATATGGAACACTGAGCAGACTCTACCTGAATACTGAAAGGCCAGCCAATAGGTGCCAGGAAAAACTTTGCTTGGATACCAGAGATCTGGCCAGTGGGCACCCAGGGCAAGGGTGTTTAAGGCACTGGCCAGGGTTTCCAGGGGCTACAGCTTCTGCTGCTGCTGCCTCCCTGGACCCGTTTGCTTCCCTGCTCCTGTTTCTCCTCTGACCTTCTTGGACTATGATCCCTGCTGCTGCTCACTGGACTTCTGCCCCTGCTTCCTGTAAAGCATTGATGACAGCTTCCTTCTTCAAGTGATAAAGAAGTCAGAGAGGAGAGGTGCTATGCTGGACCTTGTTCTCAGACACAAAGAGGAGTTAGTGGCGAAGCCCAAGGGCATCCTGGGCTGCAGTGACCATGGAACAGTGGAGTTCAAGACCCATTAGACAGCAAGGAGGGCACACAGGGAGCTCACTACCATGGAATTCAGGAAACCTGACTTTGATATCTTCAAGGATCTCCTCAGTAGAGTGTCATGGTACGGAACCCTGCTCAAGGCTCAAGAGCAATGCATGCCTAGAAAGAGGAAATCAGAGAAGAATGCCAGGAGGCCCACATGAGTGAGCTCCTGGACAAACTTAAACAGGTAGCTTACAGAGGGTGGAAACAGGGAAAGATAGCTTGGGAGGAATAGAGAGAAATTGTCCAACCAACCAGGGAGATGGTTTGGAAAGCTAAAGCACTGGCAGATATAAATTTGGCCAAGGACATCAAGGCTAGCAAAAATCTTCTTTAGGTACATTGGCAATAAAAGACTGAGGAAAATGTGGCTCCTCTGAGAAAGGATATGAAAGACCTGGTTACCCAGGACATGGAGAAGGCTGAGGTACTCAATGACTTTTTTTTCTTCATCTTCACCAGCAAGTGCTACAGCCAGACCTGCCGAGTTGCAGATGATGAAAGCTTGGATTGGGAGAATGAAGAAATGCCCAGTGTTGGGGAAGATCAGGTTTGAGACCATTTAAGGAATCTGAAGGTGCACAGGTCCATGGGACATGAGGAGATAATGTATCCATGGGTTGTGCAGGAAGTGGCTAAGCCACCGTGTCACATCTGAGAAGCTGTTCCCTGTGGAAGTTCCCACAGATTGGAAAAGGTGAAACAACACCCACTTATTTTTAAAAAGGGAAATTGGGAAGACCCTGGCAACTACAGACCATTCAGTCTCACCTTAGTGCCTTGCAA
>JAWWMO010000096.1:34786571-34799778 GCA_035047845.1 Dendrocincla fuliginosa | reverse complement strand
AAAAATGGGTAAAACCAAACAAAACAGATACACACACTCGTAAACTCAGGGAAAAGCTCAATAAGTAACTAATACAATCAAATCTCACCAACACTCCCCTTAAGAGAAAGCAAGTCCTTCCTCTCCGTACGGCTGGGACAGCAGCTTCTCCGATAGGCCTCAGCCCACAGAGAAGAGCTAAAGCTGACAGAGAGCTGATGTCCTCCAAGCACATGAAAGGAAGAGAGACAGGGAGGAAACTTTCCTTGTCTTATATACCCTTGATTACATGAAGGAATGGTGTGGAATAGTTCCTTAGTTATGACCCTGTTACCAGGGAAGACCTAGACCAAAATCAAGAAAACTAAACCACCACAGATGTTCAGTAAATCCATGAGGAAGGTCACCAGGAGTTTCCCAGCTAGGAGCTGGGAGTGCAAGTTCCCTGGGCACAGTGGTAGTTTGCAGGAGCTCTAGTCTGTAATGCAACAGCATGAGGTGTCACAGAGGCCTGTTGCAACACTGAGGGCTTTGGTGTTGGAAGATGCAAGAAAACTAACTTGTCACAGTTTGTGAACCTACACCAATGAAATAAATCAACACCTGTTGTAAATTATTTTGCAGAAGCTGAAGGGTAATAAATGCTATATATTTACTACCTTTGAAGTATTGCTATCGAACCGTTCCATAGCTGGGAATCAGATTTTCCTCAAACTTGCAACAAAAAAACCCCTAATCACAAATTAAAATTCGTATTACCAAATCACACATTCTCCCCAAATACACACGCCTCTCAGGAAATTCAAGATGTTTCAGTGTAAAATACATGTGTGGCTTTGAATTCCAGACTCAAATATCCTTTTTTGCTTAAATAAGGATTGACATTTCTCACAGTAGCCTGGATCATCAGATGATTTTCTGGTTTGGTCTGCTCTTGAGGTAACTCCTTGGAAGCTTTTAGCAGATTTGTTCACCTGCTACTAAAAAAAGTCTCATACAGCACGGTAAGCTCCAACTCTCTAACATTTTTACTAAAGGAATTTAAGACCTGCTAAGAGACTTTAAATAGGAATACCAAAGACTGGCTGAAGGGAATTCCAGGTTTTGGCTGTTCTAGCGGTTTTGTTTATTGCACACAAAAATGATTCCAGGTATATTTAAGTACCAAGCCTTTCTTTGGTCACACTTGATCCTTTTCCACATTAGTTGCAACGCTACAAGGCATTGAATTCTGCTATGGCAGAGCACTACACTGTTCACTACATGTAGACTGGCAGAGTGAGGGACATCATGCATTGACATTCTGCACTGCAATCAAGCAGTCATTTCAAGCAAAAAGCAGATGAAAGTGCAAGGTGTTCCTCATCCCAGGCTATTCATAGTTTATATCATTACACAAGTAGAGTTTGAACCAGAGTAGCACAACTTCTAGGTGGTTATAGTTAGCAGAGGTTTACAAGTTAGAGGAATAATCATTAGTGTTATTTACTGAAGTATATTTGTTGTAAGGGGCAAGAACACTAAAAATTGATAGAAAATAACTTGAAAGCTATGACAAGTTCTTATTTAAGCAAAGGGAATTTTAGAAAAGAAATTTTTTTCTTCATCTTAATTTTGCTACAGATAACAGGGATATATGGAAGCTCGTTTGCCAGTACTGGAAGTGTCCAGATTGAAAGTACCCAAAGCCAGAACAACATGCATGTGGGTTCTCAGTCAGGTAGCTGAGAACAGAGCTTATACACAGTGCATGGAAAATTAAAATTATACAGCAAAGAATTTTGAGTTCTTAATCCTCCTTAGGCTGATGGATTTTTAAAAACAGTTCTTTCTTTTCTCTTGCTTTTCCTTTTCTTTCACACTTTCTTCCACCTGTGCTTTTATTTTCCCTTTCTACAATCATCTATGCAACTTTTCTTTACCAATTGCTGCTTCTAGAGAACATAATTGAGAGTGTTTATTAGAGCAGCTTGATTTTTATGCCACTTCATTTTCCTCACCCACGGTTATGGAGTTTAGTACAGAAGTTCAGCTTAACTCCCAACTTTGACTGGACAGTTTCAATTTGGTATTTTTTCCATAGGTAGTTTAAGTAACCAATACAAAGTCATCTAAATTGTCTTCAAACAAACAAACTGAAAATTAACATGCAGTGACTAGGGAGTATTTTGCATCTGAGTGAAAATACTGGCTCAAGTTGAGTTGAACCAAATAAAGAATATCAGTAATAGATTTTGAACCACTTTGGCTGAACTCAGTTTAATGTGTTACCTGAAGATAGTGACACAATCTTGAATTTAGAGAAGGCCTCAGGTGGTCTAATGACAGTAAGAATTGCATGCAGTATCTCCAAGGTTCTGCTGTAAATGATGCGTAACATTCCTTGTATTTCCAAATAGTCAAACCAAAATATAACACAAACACCTGTGACTTATTTTTAATGTAAAAGGGAAGAGTATAGACTTCTGTTTTCATATGACATGAGAAAGATATTCTGTATATTGTTTTCCATTCCTGATTTGCCACAACAAAGGTTAGGACTCTAAATGCAGATAAATGGGGTAAATTAAGAAAACACTATTCTGAAGTGTAACTGGGTAGACAGCAGTTATCTTCTGCTGTGGATATGGGGCTCACTGTGCAGACACTCTGCCTTTAGTATACCAAATCTTTGTAGCTGCATTTAGTCCTGTCCATCCCAGTAATATTTTTTCTTCAGCTCCACTCTACATACGCCCTGTGCTTTGGTCCTTCCAACAAGCCTCTTAGGTCTCCCTAACCTCTGTTTTGTGAAGTTTTTTTTCTTGGGGCAAAGACATCTTAGTTCCCCTCATTTCATAACTTTTTCCCCAAAATTCCTTAATATTTCTAATTTCAGCATGGAAAACATTTTTCTGTAGTATTTCTTTCACTGCCTATTTAAAGGTAGTACAGAATGTATGCAGTCTACTCTTTCTAATAATCAGGAAATACGGGCCTTTTCCTCTTTATTCTGCTTTCTCATCTCACTTTCATTTATGAAGGGTTTTTTTGGTTGTTTGGTTTGTTTTTTGTAATTAACGTTTTTTGCAGAGGTTTGATTGTGTTGCTACACATACAGTTTACAGCTTGTATTGAAGTGACTAGAAAAGAAACACAATACTTTTGAACATTTGCACAGGAAATCAGAAGAGTGATGAAGCTCTCTTTTGCCAATTTACATACAGTCACATTCTAAAATGACTTATTGTGGGACAATAATACCAAAACAACCGCCAAGTTTTCATAAAAAAGCATACTGGGTACTGGCAGTATTTTTCCCAAACCAGAATGCAACAGCTACAAAAAAAGCTCCATCTTTTTGAACATTTTGTTATTACAAATGTAAAAGCAACTAGATGTGAGAAAAATAACATTTTTTTTTCCAGGAGTCACAAAAAATTTAAAGAGTAAGAGCAATATAGTGGAGAATAACTCAGCTGACGGAAGAATTTCTCTATAATTTATATGGGACAGACTAATTATATACTGGACAGGCTAATACAGCAAGTGGTAAACAGGGAAAGGGATTGTGTTGAATAATGAATTCACTGCATTCACCACTGACCACATTAGAGAGATGTATGTGTTTCTTATACACATAAAAACAGATTGAACTTTTTTGATGGCATCAAAAGCCCCTTCTAGAAACCAACTTTGGTTCCATTAAAGTAGAATTCCTTCTGTTAATCAGCAAGCATTATACAAACTAATTTTTAAGTATGTCAAACTCAATAGCACAAGAAACAATATGGGTTAGTTCTACAGTGTGGAACAGGGCAGGGAGGGGAGAAAGCTTTTACTGAATGTCCTGAAAGAAAAATTAAACCTGTCAAATAGGGATAGATGGACAAATTAAAACTTAGAAAAAGACAAATTTATAGAATAGCAGGTAGCCAGTCTTTTGGATTCTAGACAATTGAAGCCATTCATCAAATTATTCTCTCTAAATATCTAGCAATTTAATGATACCTTGAAACAGACTGATTAGATTTTGGGAAAATAGAAATATTCTGGATTTTCTAATTCAAAATTGCTTACAAATACAAATATGTTAGAAAAGAAGTCATGTCTTAAAGTAGTGGATTTGATTAGAAAAAGTCTTTGTCTTGGAACTCTTGCTAAATATTTCCTGTGGGGCAGTAGATAATAAAAACACTTCCACCTCCCCAAATAAAGGAGTTTTAGTTTTAATCAGACTGGTAACAAAACAGATTACTTCATTTCACCCAGTATTGTTCTATCTGTCAGGATAAAATCATGCACGCTTTCTCCTGTGTGGTTACAGGGTTCACAGTTCTGAAAAGTCACATCAGTACCATTCTGATGTTATGGTATTTGGAAATTATTTTAAAAGACCTGGCCAGAAAACAAACAAGCAAACACAAGAAAAAGGCAGGACAAACAATTTGGTAAAGCTACAATAAGCTTTGCAGCATTATCATGAAATTTGAATAATTATAGGCTATTAGCTACACTGTCTTATTTCTTAGAAGTGTCTTATTCCACTGTTAGCACCTTCATGATACTAGTTTTCAGAAGTCAATGCTAAGCTGTAGGAGCGTTACAGATTCATAGTATTTTTATTGATAAAGACTTTTGTGCCATCTTCTTCTGATGCCCATCCAGTGAAGTGCTGTCTTTGCACATACTTTTCTTTGGAAACGACTTAATGCTGCAGTGAGTTCAAGAAAAGATTCAGTTAAAAGTCATTTGGTTTTAGACCTACAAGTATTTTGCTTTGTCTCTTCCTTAGTCTCTTCTCTTGTTCCTTCCCTCCAACTTCTGTGTTCTCTGCTTCTTTCCTGGGACAGAGATTTTCTAATCCATCTCTAGTCAGCCAGCTCCTACTCATGCTTCTGCAATGTTCCACTTCAACAACTATCCCAAAATAAGTAAGATCACAGAATTTAGTACTGCATTCAGTGCTGCACAAATGATTATGCATTTTTATAGCATATTGCATTCACTGACAGTTAACATGGGACAAAAGAAATGTTTGAGCTTTGTCTTTTTAACACAAAAGGAATTGTTTATTACTAGGAAAACTCTAAGGATTATGCAGGGCACTTTCCAAACCTAATAGGTAGGGAAGATCTTCTGCCATGGTAGTTGTACATATCAGTGTCTACATTTTTCAGCAGAAACTCATGGAGGTATGAACAGGACACCGATAATAGAATCAGAATCATAGAATGATTTGGGTCAGAAGGGACTTATCAGCCTCTAAGTTTAACCCCATGCCATGGGCAGGGACATCTTTCACTAGATCAGGTTGCTCAAAGCCCTGTTCAACCTGACCTTGAATACTTCCAGGGGTGGGGCATCTACAAACTATTGTTACCCACAACCTATTTGTTTTTAAATTCTACTCAGCTTTCCTTGCATTTATGAACTATTTATTGCTGGGAGTTTTTGTAGATTCAGTCCAATATTTTTAAAAAAATCAATATTTTGTCACGTTTAAGAGCAGTTCCTTTAAAGCTGCAATGTAAGAGGAATGCAGTCCTGTATTTAGTTGTATCTTTTCCTATTACATACAACTGAAATTGGAAATCAGATTCACCATATGCTAAAATACTCCAGGAAAAAAAGATTTGCTCATTAATAATTACATGGTAGTTATACACCAGAGTAGACAGGAAAGTGTCTCTCTTCCCCTGTTGGCAGTCCCTGAAAGCAGTGCCTGGATAGTATCTAAAGTAAAACCCAAAAAATTTCAATGAGGAGTTGGCATTGTAACAAAATCCAGTAAAACAGCATAGAATTATTTTTAATTAGTTTATTACTACTTTTGTTCATTGTTCATTGTTCAGGTACACTGAGCAGGCTGACAGATTGGGAGTTTTCTGATGCTTCAAAAAAGTACTTTTAGTTAATAAAGATATGAACTTTGTTAACAGCTGTTTTCACTTGAATTCTTCAGAAGCAACTTCTGCTTCCTCTTGACTGGATAACTTGTCACCGGGACTGTTACCTAAAGGAAAATTATCAGGAGATAAATAGCTAAAAGTTACAACTCTTCTGAGTGCCTGCCATAGGTAGTCAATATGGTTTTACAGCATCAATAACTGGTGGCATGAACACAGCAAGAAATTATCAGCACCTCATATTTTGTCCTTTCTGTTCACAAAGTTTGCCATCTATAAAAACACCAGAGGTATTAGCCATTACTCTCATTTTAGAAGGCGCTGTTAATAAAAGCCTCACTATTCTAGCTTGTAATTTATCCTAGTAGGCAGTCTTAAAACAACTGACCCATGACAAATAACAAAGTATTTTTATTACACTATACATGTGTAATATGAGCAACATGCCTCACAATGTCTTAAAAAGAAAAATAACTAAATGCAGAGAATTTCTGACAAATCTTGCAAATACATGCATTTGAAAAAGTTGGAAATTCACAGCGATCTTCTCCCTTCTTTCCATTGCTACAATTTGCCTAGGATAGGTGTTTCCCCACATGGATACATTGTCCTGAACTACTTGGTTCTTTGTATGCTAGACACAGAATAGGCTTTCCAACTCTCATTTATAATCCAGTCTCTAGAACTTTCATGTTCAGATTTTAATGGTGTACTCTACAGTAATGAATGTGTTGGCCAGAGGGCAAGGGCCAAGCCTTAATTTACTCTGGGAGTAGCAGGTAAGTGGTCGGCATCTCTCTTTAGAAGGCATGGCACTGTCAGAGGGGAAAGAAACAGAAGCATCCACTGGGAGAAAGAACCTCTTACTGAGCCTCAAAAAGAAACACAGGGCCAAGAAGGCTGTACTGCGCATGTGAGGTATTGTGGTGGCAGCAGGAAGTATCAGGCAACCAAAATAGCAATTAAATTGAACCTTCTTTTCTCCTCCATGTGAATAGCTTGTTGTAAGTCTGGATTCTGTTAAGTAGGACATGAAACAATTAAAAACCAATAGCAACTGTTGATTGGTGGTTTTTGTTTGTTCAGTTGGTTGAGAATTTTTTATGTTAAAGCACAGAAAGCACTTTTTTTCCCCTAGAAGTGTGTAAATCCTCTCTTTCAGCCCTAGTAAGTAAGCCACTAGTTACTAACTAAGAGCGTGCAATTTTTCATTGACAATCTTCCAGTAACTTTTAAGAAAGATGCCTGGCATATAACAAAGCTGTTAGTTAAAATACCATTCAGATCCCTTCAGACAGTAAAATTCCTTTGTCTTAACCATAACAATTTGAGGTTCTAGATGCTGAAATTATATTAGAAGCCAGGGAAAACAAAATAAGAATTGAAACCACTGTCTAGTAGTACCACGAGTACTACAGCTATAAAACAATGTTGTCTCTCCCTTGAAACTTGGATGTGTAAAATATACCTGGAGAACAGTAAAAATATGATGTTTATAGCTATCTGGTATACTCCTGTGTGTTCACCACTCTTCAGATGGTCTACTGACAATTGCATAAACATTTTCAGATAATGTGCTTACATTTAGTGGATGACAATAACTGATGAGATGACTCTCCAAAGAGGCCCTTCAATTTCTTCTTCAGCTCTCTGCTGGTTTTCTTATAGAAAAATAATTCTTTTTCCAGTTGCTGGACTTTGACTTCATAGCCTTTCAAGGTTTCTGCAATACCTTCACCATCTTGTTCTAGGAGAAATAACACTAGTTTAAGAAACAAATGTCAGAAATCAAGATGCCCAGCTAGACAGAGTGTCTTGTATCTTGATTGCATATTGCTTGCAACGTGCACATTTTAAATCACATGACAGGATCAAAAAGGCCATGTCAACCCCACTTTCTCAGTTTTAACAGTATCTAGAAGATCAAGATCGGCAGAAGCAGTATCTTTAACTTTCCAATATCAATAACATCAGTAGGAAAATACAAAAATTCTGATACTCCTTTTAAAAAATATTCAATTTTCCACTCATACAGACACCATGTGTCTGTTCCTCAGCATCCTACATAACACCAAAATTACTGGGCAAAATTAGGCAAACTATATCTCTGAACCTTATTCTTTTTTTCAGTTGGAATACAGTATTTCTCTGTAGCAACTGAAGACAATACTTGCTGCACAGTGCTCGCCAAAGCAGCAAATACCTTTGAAATGATGCAGTATTAACTGTATTTTTCTCTGGTGTTCCTTGCGCTCAAGGGTCAGCTGCCTGTCACACTGCAACTTGATATGTTCAAATGCTGATTTTAATTCACGTATTATGTTTTCCTGGTCTATTGCCTTCATTTCCTGTTCTTCAATCTGCAGTTGCAATTTTCGTTCAGACTCACGTAGGCCAACAATCTAAGAAAGAAATACACTTATTTTGATTTATCAAACCATATTAACTAGGCCTTTTATTCTTCAACCTAATAGATTAAAACATACAAAAGAAATGATCTCTACAAACCACTAAGCTTATACTGGAAACAGACTTGCCACTGCTACAAGTTGGCTCTTTAGAACTGAACTGCGTACATTTTGATCACATGAATTACTGGGTTTTTGTAATAACCTGTACAACATTTCAACAGAAACAACTGTGCGTTCCTAATGCTGAAAATCTTCCAACTTGAATCCTGCAGACAGCTTGTTTACAAAATCACCCAAGATCACAAAGACACACAACATCCAAATGCATTTCACTTTTGTGTTTCCAGATGTCAGTATGATTCTTCAGTATGCAACTACACACACTGCAGGCAGTGAGCAGTGTGAGCAAAACTAGTGCATACTTGATTTAGAAAAAAAAAATAGGAATACTAGCCTGAGCTATATAAAGTTTTCTGAAAGCTTGAAGTTGTGAAGAATTTTAATATAACACCACTCTTTAAATATGCCGCTGCTACAAAAGTCAGCAGCACAGAGCAAGGTGAAAGAAAATATCCAGATCTGCAGTACCTTTTAAGATAATGACCTCAAAACAAGTTATACAAAGTTAACACACAAGTATCCTATTTAGGTTAACATGAAAATTAAACTATGTGAATTAATAGTAGATCTATGTAACCTGAAGAAAATTTCACCAAAAGCTTCTTCAATTTATTTTTAATTCTTGTCACCATTTCATTATATAGAACAGTAATAGAAAATGTGATAAAATATTATTCATTAGCCAAAACAAACCTTGTTGAAATAACTGATGATGATTGCTCTGAGCTCAGCAGCAGACAGGGAAACTAGTTTCCCTATTACATTATTCTCACTCTGTGAAAGACTCTGAGAAGATGATCTAAGCAAGTTCTGGCGACTGTGAATACTTTCATTCTTGTAATCAATAGCAGCCTCCAGGGCTTCAATTCCTTCTTCTAGCTGAAAAAGAACATGTTCTTCCTACACAGAAAGACATAAATGAGATTTTTTTAGAGAAAAAAGGTTAGAATTAATCTTCCAAGACATCTTTAACTTTATTCTCAAGAGCAAAACTAAACTTAAGGGTAAGATGAACTAGTAGTAGCACAGACAATAGAATGGGAAAAATAAGAGGTAGAGTGGAAATCTAAAACATTTGTCTTTTTCTGCCACATTACTCCTACCACGACACAGAGGTTGGTCAAAGGGTTCATCACAAAACCAGAAGCCATGTTTCCCCTTTTATCCTTCCCTCATCTTCACCGTAGTTTGACTTCTTCTACCTTTTTTTTTGTTGTTGTTGTTGTGCTAGTTTTCTGTTGGATTAATGAATGAATCAGGTCAGTAAGGAGTTTAGTGACCAAAACTTGTATAGGGAAGTGGAAGAAATCTGTAGCCTGAAGCCCTGCAGATTTATTACATCTTCAAAATAATTACGTCAATCATCTCAAGTGTGGGCCATCCAGGTAATATAACTTATTTTTCCTGTAAAGATAGGGAGTCCTTCAGGCGAAGTTTGCTTTTTACAAAATCACATGAAAAAAATCAGGGGGTAGCATTAAGTGAGCACGTTGCATGTTCTCTGTCCTGATATTAAAATACCTGCATCTGCCTGTGATAAACTGATGAATGTCTAGTTCCTTTATTTATCATTATATGATTCTTAGACCCATAGAGTTTGGCAAGACACTACCTGAATTAAGTCCTCTGAACTTAAACTTCCTTCCTTGGAATGTAATTAGTGCTATCACAGCAGTATTCTGACATTGCTATTTACAAAAATACCCAACCTCAGTTCCTCAGTTCTAGATTATCTAATGTTTGGAGACATTTTAGGTTCTGATTGAAATGCCTTTTTTTTTTTAACCCTATATTTTTCTCAGACACGCTTACTTACTTCAGTTGACAACACTTTACCACCTTTCAGTTTCTCATCCACACTATTTCTCCTCCTGAGCAGCTGATCCCTTTCCATGTGGAGAACTTGAATTTTTTCCAAAATGTCTGTCCTGTCTTCAGTGGTGCTGCCCTGAAGCTGCATACTTTTATCACACAGTTCCTGATCCAGCGTACTTAAGCGAGTAGACAATTTCATACTATCACTGTTTAAAGCCTAAAAAACACCACAGCAACCACAGATAGAAAACTGAGACACTCCCTTCCAGTAAGAAAAATGTAGGTGAAACTGCCACATTCTGAAGTGAAAAAATTGCTTGCTTCTTGAAATGGAACCCCATTTATTTTGAGCCGACAACTACCATAAAATATCCAAAAGATGAAATAAAACAAAAATACTCAAGGTGCAGTTTTCTACCTACTAAAAATTAAAGGGACTATGATACTATAAGTGACAATGATACTTCCATTTCAATTCACTTTTGCTATGGAAAAACAAGTATTGCAAGATGTTTTCCTGTCACGTTCTCTAGTTTGCAAAAGGACTGAGTCACATTCACAAGTAATATGGCATCACAGATATCATATTAGTTAATGCTCTGCATTAACAGAACTCCACAGCTCAGAATTGTTTGGTTTGGTTTGCAATTTTGGGGAGAAAAAGTGAATGAAAGTGATTGCCTGTGTTATTTACATTTTAAATGTTGATTGGTCAAGACACACAATATCTACAGCACAGTGTGACACGTGTCACTTGACTTGGGCCTCCTCTGCTATCATGACTGTCTTCCCCCTACCACCAGTCTTTCAATCAGCCTCATGACTGTGATGCGCTTTGTTTTTTTCTTAAATCACCTGGCTTGATCTCAGTTTCTTGATTTCCAGGTGGCTTTTCTCTTGTAATAATGCTTCTTTTTTGGCTACAATGGCTTCTCTTTTCTTTAAATCTTCTTCTAGTTCTGCTAACTGTTGGTGCTGTTGAAGAATTCTTTCCATTTCTTCATCCAGCCACTTCTTTTGCTCTTCTAATTTCTGAAGTTTCAATAGAGATCCAGAGAGCATTAGCCATGACTTTTTGGGTCAGAATTTTATTATTATGTTTACCTTTTTTAGAATTATTTATAAAACTGTAGAATGTTAACTTTCTAATGTTAACTTTAATTCTGCAACAGAATCTTGACTCAGAATAATATAGAAACTGACTTAACAAGGGGCTCAGCAATGTTACATTGCTACATCTCATATAAACAAATCTGTATCAGATGCATTTAGTGAAAGATATTCTTTTTCTAAGAACAGTTATATAAATATATGTCATCTACCTAAGGACAGCAACTAGGTTTGAAAGGTACAATGAGAATTCAGCTAGCCTATCATTACATTTTAATTGCCCAAGAAGAGCTCTCTGTGTAAAAACATTAAATGACAAGCTCTGATCCTGCTAGCATGATCCACTATAAATTTATTCTGAAGCCACAGTTTCTCAGTGGATATATTCTTGGTATGGCTTAAAAGTAGCATTTATTTGACTTTTAAAATTTCTTTTCACCTTTGCATAACTCATGTTCCAGTGTCCACATCTGAAATAATGTAGGTGGCACTGCTGCATAGGATACATACTTTTCTAGCCTTGTTATGAGCAACCAAAACCAGAGACCACTGTCATTTAAGTCAGAGCAGAAAACAAAACAAAATAAAAACCCCAAACAACCCAGGCAACATTTTTAACACAGCATAACAAGATCACTCTCAAACCTACGAGACAACCAAACCTGTTGAATTCTCGTGTCTCTGAATCAGCATTTTTGATTGGGGGGGGGGGGATGGAAAAAAAGACTTTTAAAGGCCCTCCTTTCTTTCATTCAAAAAGAGTACAAGAGCTGCTAAACTATACTCCCAATTTTTGATAAACAAAAAAAAAAAAAAAGACAAAACTATGATGGAATACTCTTCTTCCGAAGAGTTTACAAAGATAGATAACTAGAGATGAAAAAAGATTTTTTTATTTCAGGGCACACACAGATTTGGAATACATTATCTACCTGTGCTTTCTGTGGAGTTCCCACAGAGTTGTTTTTTTTCTTTTTAAAAGCAGAAATTTCTTTATCCTTAAGTTCAAGGATCTTCTGTTGTTGCTCCATCTGAAGTTGAAGTTCCTATGAACAAACAAAAAGCACCATTCTTCCTACATCAGTCAGACAAGGTCATTTAAGGTCAATGCATTTAAGGTCAAAGTCCACACAAGCATATAATCTGAAATTCTGACTCTAAATTTACCTGTAAAATTGCAAATCAGAACTAGACATCATGTAATAAAATGGGAAAAAAAAGCTGAAAGAGAAAGATAAACTGAAGATTTATGTGAAAATGTTTTTAGACAATTTCTTGGATGCATTTGTCAGAAAGTCATTAAGTAATTAATGAAAATTATGGAAAGTCTGGCTGTATAGTTTTTTGTCTTTGGGGAAGCAGGGGCATATTATTCTTTGTCATGAAGAAACAGAAGAATCCTACTTTAATCTCTTGGTGATCCTGCTGAAGCTCTGCTTCTAGTTGCTTCTTCTTTTCGTTTTCCTCACACAGTCTCTTCTGTATCTGGCATTGCTGATGCTTCATCTGAGCCACATTCTGCTCAAGTTCTGTTGCTTCTCTGTCACTTTGGTTAGATAAGGAAGCCAGATTCTTAGTGTCTTGCTGCTTCTTCTGTAAGGCCTGAATGTTCATGTCAAATTTCAGCTTACTACCAGGAAAACTTATAATTAAAATAAGACTCAGCTTCATTCTTTATTTCACTGAATTCTTAGAGTCAGCAAGACTTACTAATTTCTGTCCAAACAATCACTTCTTACTGCCGTGATTTCTGAGGTATCTGGTAAAGTTGCACAGGCAGAATCAAGCAACAATGAAAAAGTAAAGTACAGTTCATGCCTGGCAATACAGTGAAAATAGTAAAATCTAACAAAAACCACAGCTCTGGAAAATGTGCAGAAACAT
>JAWWMO010000096.1:34724412-34750300 GCA_035047845.1 Dendrocincla fuliginosa | reverse complement strand
CATGACTCAGCAATGGGTGCTTGCAGCCCAGAAGGCCAACTGTGTCCTGGACTGCATCAAAAGATGTGTGGCCAGCAGGTCGAGGGAGGTGATTCTCCCCCTCTACCCTGTTCTTGTGAGCCCTTACCTGGAGTACTACATCCAGCTCTGGGGGCCCCAACACAAGAAAGACACTGACCTGTTGGAACGAGTCCAGAGGAGGCCACTAAGTTCATCACATGGCTGGAACACCTCTCCTATGAAGACAGGCTGAGACAGTTGAGGCTGGTCAGCCTGGAGAAGAGAAGGCTTCAGGGAGACCTTAGACCACCTTCCAGTACCTAAAGGGGGCTTACAAGAAGGCTGGAGAGGGACATTTCACAAGGGCATGTAGTGATAAGATACAGAGGAATGACCATAAGCTGAAGGAGGGCAGGTTTTTATTAGATATTAGGAAGAAATTTTTTACTGTAAGGGTGGTGAGGCACTGGAACAGTCTGCCCAGAGAGGTTGTGGCCTTCCCATCCCTGGAAGTGTTCAAGACCAGGCTGGATGGGGCTCTGAGCAACCTGGTCTACAGAATCACAGAATCAGCTAGGTTGGAAAAGACCTCTCAGATCATTGAGTCTAACCTATGACCAAACACCACCGTGTCAATTAGACCATGGCACTAAGTGCCACAATCCAGTCTTTTCTTAAACACCTCCAGGGACGGTGACTCCACCACCTCCCTGGGCAGCTCTCTGTAAAGAACTTTTTCCTAATGTCCAACCTAAACCTCCACTGGCGCAGCTTAAGACTGTGCTCTCTTGTCCTACTGCTAGTTGCCTGGGAGAAGAGACTGACCCCCACCTGACTACAACTTCCTTTCAGGTAGTTGTAGAGAGTGAGCCAGGCTAAAGTGGAAGGTGTCCCTGCCCGTGGCAGAGGGGTTGGAACTAGATGATCTTTAAGGTCCCTTCCAACTCAACCCATTCTATGATTCTAAAACTATGGGTGATTCTAAAACTATGGGTGATTAAGGCTTCATGATAATAGTCCAGAACTGCATATGCTGTTTCTTAAAAGAAACCCCAAACAGCACCCCTCTCAAACCAAAACAAAACTCATGGTGACTTTGCCAATATTTGGTTTTGCTTATAGCAAATCCTGTTTTGAATCGTATAATGCATTTGGCTTCTGAGAGCAAATGAACCAGAGATTTATTTAGTGCTGTGTGGCAATGGCCCATTTCAGAAGGAAACTAAGACATGGAGGGGAGTTCTGTCAAGGAAAAAATCTCATCTGGATAAATGACACACCTTAGCAGAGCATGGCTACTTATATGTGTGTTTGTACTGACATCAGATGAATGCTGTTCATTCCTTTGATTGTCACTTCTCCCTTCCTCCAGTATTCCTCCAACTCTCCCTTTGGAAGGTCTAATCACCCAATATAAGTGTTTTAACAGAACAAGGGCACTTTTAAGATAAAGATGTTGGAAAGTAACTTTAAAAAATACACATTTGTGTACTTCATATTGTGACTTGCATATTTACACACACCTGACACAGTGCTAGGATATAGCCATATCCATTAACATTGCACATTTAACCTCAAGAGGTCCTAAGAGATGTAAAATAAGCCAAAGCTCACAAGACTCTCTAATGCATGGCCAGTGATAGTCCAAGCTTGTGCAGTACAGGGAATGGACTTTTGTTGTGGCCAGCTGAGGTAATTGGTGGCACTCCCTCAATGGGACGCTTCACTCTTGGTACAGATTTCTTGTGCCAGGACTGCAACCAACTCCTCCAGAAAGCAAGAGGGAAAACTCTTTCCTTGACATCCTGATATTTCTAGATTTTAAAATCATACATAGACTTTAAGGTTATATGGCAGGACTATTTTCTACCATATGCACAACCACTACAATGCACCAGGGAACACTGAACTTTTAAAAAATGGCTAAGTGCTGTTACAACACAAATAAAAACATAAAAATAGCAACAATACAATGGCACCTACACCAGCACACTATACTGAAACAAACTGCAATGCCTGAACACCAAAGAACACTAGATGGTTCTTTCATCCTTCATATCACAGATATCTTTACTGAGTGTAGGTGGTTTTACTTCATATTTCATCTCCAGTAATGTACAATGAAGTTGCAAATGGCATTACTGAGCATACCAGAATGCCCATACATGTCAGGGTACAGACATACCATCAGTGGAAAGAAAGAGCTCAACAGTGGCAATGCAGCTTCTGCGAGAGACACAGACGGAACACGCTATGGATCTTGGACTTTTGGTTACATGGACTCCCAGTTAATGTTAAAGAATATGTTTTATTGTTAAATAATAGAAAATGTTTTGTAGTTAAGGATTTTACCCCTCATGACAGTTCTGCATCCTGATTGGTTATTTTCTACTGCAATGCAGATATGCCTTATATGGTTGTACTCCTCCCTCATATACCATATATAGATATGTTACGCCCCCAGTTCAGCCCCTGTTCCAGAATCTTCTACCTCAGACCCTACATAAGTGCTCGACCCCCTTCAATAAACTGTCATTCTGCTTCGCTCCTTCTCAGAGTGTGCCGTGTCTCCTTCACCCTTCAAAGCTGCGTTACAACCTGATCTCCTTTTATGATCAGGTGACTCACCTGGTGGATGAGGGGAAGGCTGTGGATGTGGTCTATCTGGACTTCAACAAAGCCTTTGACACCATCTCCCATAACATATTCCTGGAAAAGCTGGCAGCCCACGGCTTGGACAGGTGCACTTTCTGCTGGGTTAATAACTGGCTGGATGGCCAGGCCCAGAGAGTGCTGGTGAATGGTGCTGCATCCAGTTGGTGGCCGGTCACTAGTGGTGTCCTGATGCTTAAAAAGGACGGAATAAAGGAACTGCTTAGAGACAATTTTATCTTTAAGCAGCAAAGGTATTTATTGCCAATGTTGGGGAACTAGCCAGTTCTCACTGGACAAACTAGTTCCAAGATTTCAGTGACAAGTAAGGTAATTTATACAGTCTACATACATGATTGCATCATTTTAACATGCATATTCATATGATTTCAACACCTAATCATCATATTCAGTTTAGGTGGGGTTTAGGTGGGGCTTGAGGCAGACTCTTCCATAATCTTCTCTTGCCAGGACTTTTAGGTGGTAGTTCCGCCCTTCAGCCTCACTTTGGGGGTCGTTTCCTCTTCTTCCTCGCTGTGACCTTCTCAACTTTCTTTGTTAACTGACTTGATTGCTGAAGTTTGCAAAAACCCTTGACTCGCATCCTTTCTATCTTCATCAAATGCCCTCCTTTATCTAAATCCTTGGCTCATGGCCTTCATCAAATGCCCACTTTATAACCACTATGTTGATTGTGTAGCATTCCTAGCATTCTCCAGTAGGCAGAATGGAACAGGTTATCATGTTATGTTTCAGCACAGGCAGGGCCTGGTACTCAGTTAATGCTTTTAGGCCTTGCTCTCATTTCAGTCCCTCAAGGATCAGTGTTGGGCCCAGTTCTGCTTAATATCTTTATTGATGATTTAGATGAGAGGACTGAGTCCACCATAAGCAAGTTTGCAGATGACACCAAGATGGGGGAGAATGTCAATCTGCTGGAAGACAGGAAGGCTCTGCAGAGGGACCTGGATAGGCTGGAGAGATGGGTTGATCCCAACAGGATGAGGTTCAACAAGGCCAAGTGTCGGGTCCTGCACTTTGGCTATAACAATCCCATGCAGTGCTACAGGCTGGGGACAGAGTGGCTGGAGAGCAGCCAAGCAGACAGGGACATGGGGGTTCTGATTGATAGGGAGCGGAATATGAGCCAGCAGTGTGCCCAGGTGGCCAAGAAGGCCAATAACATCCTGGCCTGTATCAGGAATAGCGTGACCAGCAGGACCAGGGAAGTGATCCTTCCCCTGTACTCAGTGCTGGTGAGGCCGCACCTGGAGTACTGTGTCCAGTTCTGGGCCTCTCAGTTCAGGAAGGATATTGAGGTGCTAGAGTGGGCAACAAGGCTGGTGAAGGGACTGGAGAACAAGTCTTCTGAGGAAAGACTGAGGGAGTTGGGGTTGTTCAGCCTGGAGAAGAGGAGGCTCAGGGGAGACCTTATTGCTCTGTACAACTACCTGAAAGGAGGTTGTAGCCAGGTGAGGGCTGGTCTCTTCTCCTAGGTGACCAGCAGTAGGACAAGAGAGCACAGTCTAAGCTCTGCCAGAGGAGGTTCAGGTTAAATATTAGGAAGAAATTTTTTAGGGAGAGAGTAATCAGGAACTGGAATAGGCTACCCAGCGAGGTAGTTGATTTATCCCTCATCCCTAGGGGTTTTAAAGGTGAGACTGGATGTGGCACTTAGTGCCATGGTGTAGTAAGCACAGTGGTTGGATGAAAGGTTGGACTTGATGATCTTGAAGGTCTTTTCCAACCTGATTAATTCTGTGATTCTGTTCATAACAGTGCTGGTGAAGTGGGAGTATAACATCTCAGGTCAATTTCTGAAGTCAACTGAGTGTTAACGGCAGCATCCATGAAAATAAAGCAGTAAAAATTAGGGGACATACACTTAACAACTTACTGCTGTTTTGGTTTGGATTTTTTTGTCCATTCTTTTTTCATTCATAAGAAAAGGATTTCAGTTATAGGTTTTTAATTAAACCAACAGAGAGGAAGTCACAGAGCATGATTGCTTATATAAATCTCCGTACTTGCCTGATATTTTGTACATACTTCCTGATAATGGCACATATTTTTACGCTGATTGAAATGTTGAATATTGGAAATGCATGTGAGTTTTAGGATCTACATAAGCGTTTTTAGTTGAAAATTCCTATATAACATGAGCATGAGACTTGTCATAATTTCAGCTTTTGTTAGAAGAGTAAATATGTCTTTTTGTGTTCTATTTTAAGGAATTCACTCTTATCATAAAAGAAAATGTCTTCCTCTAACGTAGCAGCAAGAGTGGAAACCTGGCTTTCGTCCACATGGCATGTTAAAGTTCCTTTCACATGGCTGGAAGCATGTATTAATTGGATCCAGGAAGAAAATAGTGGTAGTGATTTAAGTCAAGCTCAAATTAACAAGCAAGTATTTGAGCAATGGCTTCTTACTGACCTAAGAGACTTGGAATATCCCATTTTGCCTGACTGCGTCTTAGATTCTCCCAAAGGAGAGTTGTCAGGTTTCTACTCCATACAGATTGATTCACTGGTTGATGTTAGCCAGCCAGCATATTCTCAGTTGCAGAAGCTAAGAGGGAAAAGCACTGCAAATGAAGAAGTAACAGCTAGTACTCAGACATTTCAGAAGCCCTGGGAAGCAAAGCCTACTCGAATGCTGATGCTACAACTAACTGATGGAATACATCAAATTCAGGGCATGGAGTATCAACCGATACCTGTCCTCTGCAGTAATCTACCTCCTGGAACAAAAATCACTGTACAGGGTAATATTGCATATCGTCTTGGAGTCCTTCTGCTTAAACCAGAAAATGTGAAACTGTTAGGGGGTGAAGTGGATGCTCTTCTTGAGGTTTATTCTCAGGAAAGAGTCCTTGCTAGATTAATTGGAGAAACTGAAACCCCTAATTCAGTTGGACAAGCTGGTCATGAACAGATTTTTTCCAGGCCTGTGGATGAATTAGAACAAACTCTCAGCCCTTCGGATGAAGAGCTTTTAGCCAGTCTTGATGAGAATAATGAATTTACTTTAAACAATGGAACATTTGCAGAAAGTGGATACTGCAGCAGAAGCAACAATTTTAGTACAGCCTCAGGTTCACTGACTGCACACAATGGAAATGTTTTGATAGAGAGATCTGGAAGCCCTTTGCCTCGTTCAGATGAACGAGTTTCACCACCTGTAGAGCATGCTGAGGGCTTTTTAAATGACCTTCCTTTAGATGATGACTTTCTTCTGGAAGAAGAGATACAAAGAGAGCCGAAAGAAGTGCCACCAGTGGTCATGAACAGAAACATAGGTTTAATTACTGAAAGACTTCCACATACATCTAGAAGGTTGTTCAATTCATCTTCAAATGGCACTTGTGAAAAAGGTGATGTGAATGAAAGAGATAAGCCTGTGGAAGATACCAACAAGGAAAAGAATTTTGGAACAACACCTGGTGAAGACGGAAATGGTATGAATAGCTTTTTGCAGCAAGAAAGCATACATCAGACCCTCAGTTCTTCAGATTTGTCTTTGGAAAATGCTCCTGAAGAAGGGCGAAATGACAAAGACTTAGAAGAGAGCAGATGTAAATCCCAGCACACTTCTGACACTAGAGTGTTAAATGATGCTCCTATATTTTTCACAAAAACTGATCCAGAAGCAGATCAGCAGAAGCATGATTTACAGACCTTTCCTTGCAAAGCAGTAGAGAAAGATTTAGATTTAGATTCTCCACCTTTCACATATATTTCCCTTCTCCTTGCAAAAAAGCCAGAAACTGTTACAATTCTGAAAGTGAAGTGTTTTATTGTTACTCTCACTGGAAACCTCACAAACAGCAATGGATCCTGGGGTATAAAGGCAAAAATTTCTGATGGTTCTGGTTACCTTGAAGTAGATTTTGCTGATGATATTCTAACAAGCTTGATTGGATTTTCAGTGCCTGAAATGAATAGGCTAAAAAAGGATCCAGCTTTACGTCTAAAGCTTAAGGATGGTTTAGAGAAATGTCAAAAACAACTGATAGACCTCTGTTGTTTGATGACTATTGAGTTTAATCCATTTCAGTCTAAAACTACTGTATTAATCCTCCAGGATGCTGATGCAAGGCATCTAGAACAATTGAAGAAACGTTTGAATAAATAACATGTGTAAACTTGCAGACTGTGTATTAGGAAGCATTTAAGTCAGATTTCCCCTGAGGGCTTGTTGCAAGTTAAATTTTAAAGTTAAGTGGTTAATCTTTTATTGGGAATTATAATGGAAACATGAGGAGGAGATGACTTGTTGGAGCAAAACTGGGCAGTTTGTTTCTTATGATGATAATGAAATAAGCTTTCAAATATTTCTGTTTTGATTGAAAACACTCATGCATCATTTTCATCCTGCGGAATCCTGTGTATTCTGGGCTGGTAATCCAGAGTAGCAAAATTTGTCAGGAAATGTATAACAGCGAATGAAACATCTCATTATACTTTTTCAAGACCTTACCTGGTTTTTAAAACAAAGGTATACGAGACTTTTCTTGAGTAAATTTAAATAAATAATTTTTGTTTATAGTCCCTTCTGACTCTGCCAACCTAAAAACTCAAATATATATTCCGTGCTCAAGAACCTGATGTGTAGAGAAATGAAAGATTTAAATGTTCAGGTTTGGGGGAAGAAAACCCCAATTCTATGCGAATATGAGATTAAAGACCTGTGTATTTTTAAAAGTAATTAAAAAAAGCCAAGTATTTTAAAATATTGTATTAACAAAATTATTATAACATATGGGGATTCTATTTTTTGTCAGGTTAATGTTAATTGTTGCTAATAGTTTTGAACCCACAGGCGAACTGACTCATTGAGACTTCTGATTGCTTGTCTAACCTTTTCACAGAGCAGTTGAATACTTGTGCTGCAAACCTGCTGTATAGTATATTTAATGTTGGTCTTAATTTTGATTTTTTTTTTTAAGTTTTGACTTCTAAAGTGTATACAAATGAATATAAAAGTTTTCATTTAAAATGTGGTGGAAGCTGTTTAGTCACTTTAAAGAAAATTAACATCTTACTGAATCTGTAGAATATCAGAAATTATTTGATTAGGATTTTTGTTCTTTTTGCTTCTCATCCTTTCCCCTTCTCTTGTTTCATTTGGGTGGTTTTCATTTGTTTTTTTTTTTAGTGGTGAGGTTTTATTGACTTATTTGCTTTTTTCTTTGTTTGTTTTTTGTCCTTTGGTTGGTTGGGGTTTTTTTCTGTGAAATTAGAAGAATTAAAATTCTGGCAGGTGTAGGGGGACCAATGACAGGAGCAGTCCACACAGTGTTGATAGTGCTTGGCAAAGAATGTAAAATTGGTGGCCAGGAGAGGGATATTTTCAATCAGTCTGTCAGTATCTTTTTCAGAGCCTTTTTTTTTTCCCTGAACAATGTCTGTTAGCCTGTTGAGAATTGCTGTGAGAGACAGTCAGTATTGTTTGACTAACCCATTCCAAACTGAGAAGCACCTTTGAGACTCCAAGGAAAACTACAGGTAATTTGCTCATTAAGGTAAAAACGGAGGGAGGTGTAATCTTGAGGTTTTTTATGCTTGAGGCGTGAGGATTTTAGGCTTTATTTTATACGTTTTAGAAATACGTTAATTCCTGTGTCCCCTTCCTTCACCTCCTTGCCTTTCCCTCCCCACTTTGAAAGAACCTGAGGAAATTATGACACAGTGAGTCACCTTTGGGTTTATTCTGAGGCTTTTGGGAATTGCAGATAATTTATAATTGTAACAGCAAAAGCTTCTCCCTGTGTGGAATCTATATTGCTGGTTCTTTTGTTCTTTTCAGAAAAAATTGCTTATCAGTAGGAAACTGACCAAGCTTCATTTCATGTAATCCCTGTAGAAGGTAGTAGAGCTGACTGTAAACCTTTAGTACAATTCTATGGAAATATTTCCTCTATAATGAGTTAGGAAACTTCCTTTGAAGTTTTTGCCTTGCCGTATAAAAGGAGTCCTTAAAGTTCAAAACACAGGAATAATGCACAGATTTTATTCTACTTGTGCAAAGCAAGAGGAATGTCATTCAAAATACTAAATTCAATGTTGTGTTTGTTTCAGATGACGAAGTCACACGTGCCCCTTTTTTTTTTTCTCATTAGTGCTAGGGTTTAGCAACCTTTGCTAAAATAAGTTCATGTGTCTCCTTTCTCTTCCTCCCTCCATCTTGTCCCTGCTTTTAGGGCACTGTTATTCGTCTGACTTGTTCTTCTCTTCCCCACGTTGTCCTTGGCTTCATTGTCAAGCTGTGCTTCCTGGAAGGCCACTCTCATGCCTGTTGTCCAGTGCCAAGTAAGAAGGTAGATCTCAATACAGCTACCTGTTTACAGCTTGACCACTCTGCAGATATTTCATTGCACTTTTCTGGTATATAAGGCTTCCAGTTCTGTGTTCAAGCTTTTAGAATTAATGATAAGTACTGTATAGTTTTCTGACAAGAAAAGGAATGAAATCAGTGATATTAAGAAAGCATGCTTAGTTAAGAACAGTATGTCAAACAGAGAATTATGTATGTGGCTGTTTGTACCAGTCATTGGTTCCTGCCTTATCCTCTTTATTTTCTCTCAGAACCAACTGTCTATTCCCAGACACAATGTTTTGGTGTTGTGTGTATGTATTGTGTGCATATATTGCCTTAGTGTGCTGAGCAGCAGTGAGTGTCACAGTCCTTCAGATAATGACAGTTCTTACAGACTGAATTCAGAACATGGGCTGCAACCCCAGCTGACTGTGGTTGAGATCTGGAGCAGAGGTATGGCCGTGTTTCAGTTGGAGAGTGCAACAGAATTCCTGTACCAGCTGCTGAAGGCAATTGTCATGGCAGATGCTCTCAAAAGTTACATGTAGCCTGTCAGAAAGCAGTTTCTGCTCTTTCTGTCATCTCTTGTTTACACTATATCAAAAACTACATTTTTCTTATTTCAGCTGGTAATTAAATCCTACAACTGCAGTGTATCTGGCTGCAGTTTCAGATGTGTTGTTCAGGAATGTTTTCCTGTTCATGGGAAGAGTAAGCTGCATTTTTTTCATCAGCTAATTCAGCTGCAATATATGAAACCTACAATATCGTCTCACAAGGATATGGATGTTATATTAACAATAAAACTTTGTTCCTCTTGCTTTTCTTACTATTAAAGAAAATGAAACCAGTGAATTTGCTGTGGCAGTGCCAGGTACCTGAACCAGAATATACCATTTACCAGCTTTGTCACTAAGACAATACAGTAGAAAAAGGTCTCAAACTTTGTAGTGTCGTACTTTCTTCCAAGGTATTCACCCATAAACTGTAGAAGAAGGCAGCGGCTAGTCCAAGAAATGTGGCAGGTTTCCAAATAAACTAGGCTGACAAGAACATCTTGAGGACTAACTGGGTACTACAGTTTGGCCACAAATATGCATATTGTTATAACTCAGCAACTTCCTTCTTACTGAATGAAGGCAGCGTCCTAAGCAAGCAACAGCTAGTTGAGATAACATAACTTCAAAGTACCAGTGAAGAATATTAAGGCATTTCTTAAAAGGTATTTTGGACTGCTCCAGTAATATGACTTCACACTAGAAGAGTTATGTATTTCAGGTTGTATCAAAACAAAAATAATTATTAGATGGAATGGTAAACATAATGTTGGGTTCTAAATACAAAGTCCTATTTCTTAATGTCTTGCTATAATAATGTCAAGCATTTGTTTAGAATAAGAAGGTAATATCTTCAAGCTTTTTGTTATAGGGAGAGGAGAGAGATTTATAGTACATTACTTCTAAGCTACCTGTTGGCACACTTAAATGTATTGGTGAGGAAAGGGCAAAAAGGACTTTAAAGTGTATGCAGCATCTCCCATTTCAGATCCAACTCTCTGTGTTACGGCCCTAGAAGGAACAGAATACCAACAGTAATGACAGCAAATGAGGGGTTAATGGTAACCTGACATTGCAATTCTGTTGAATGCAACAGTAGAGGTGAACGTTTCTTACAAATAAGCTTCTCATCTATAAATGTATATATAGCATACTTTTGTATCAGTGTGTCATTTTTTTAATCTTTCTTAATTTTCCTTAGAAACTTTTCCCCAAATCATACTGGGATTTTTAACAGTGCAAATTGCAGTGTGTTGCTGTCAGAATTTGTCCAGCTTCTGATTCTTAAGGCTGAACTATTGCCTAAAATTTAGGAAAAAACTTTCAAAACAATATTAGTACAGGTAAAGTAGAGAGCAGTTCTGTAATGAAAGCTTTCAGATGCACAAAATATATAGGTGTGCACACAGTACAGGGTTCTTACAAATTTATAACAGTACTTAGTTATCCTATCCAGTGGGTGTATTCAACCTGAAAACCTTTTGCTCTTGGTACCACCCTCAGAACTGCCCCATTGCAGCCCCTTCAAGAGTTCTGGGTCTTCTATCTTGTTTTGACCACAATATGTCCTGTTATTCCGGTCCAGCCCATGTGTCCCAAATAAGATGTCCTTGCTGCAATCTTCTCCCTTGAAAAGACCATTAAAGAAAAATTCAGCATTGTGGCAGAAACTGTGAGAAACTGTTGGAAACTGCTAGCTGCTATGTCAAATGTGAAGAAACTATACAGCTACATAAAAATCTACAAATATATTAAAATATTAAAATCTACAAATCTGTAAAAAATCCTAAGGCATCAGAACAAAGCTGGTTCTCTCATCCTTTCCAGGAAGTGGCATGTGCTCCAGGTCCCTGACCACCTTGGCAGCATCTGCTGGTCACCTGCTTCACTCGGTCAGCGGCTTTCTTCTGCTGGGGATCTCTAAATAGGACACAGTACTCTACAGGCAGTCTCATAATTGCTGAAAGCAGAAGGCAGCTTGCTGCCTTGGACCTGCTTGCTGGCTCTGATAGAGCCTGGTATGTGGCTGGTCATTGTCACTGCAAGGTCACACTGCCAGCTACTGTTCCACCTGTCCTCCGAGGCACATGGGTCTTATTCTGTAAATCTTTCTAACCAGTTGATTCCCAACCCATATTGTTGCATGGGGTTATTTCTGCTAGGATGAAGGACTTTGCATTTGTCTTCGGTGAATTTAACAAAGGTTCTATCAGTCCATGTGTCCAGGCCATGCAGGTTCTCTATCACTAACTGCTTTCTTTCCTTTTCTTTCCCCTGTCCATGCCATGTGTGGTAGCGTCTCCCTGACTTGCCCCTTATCTACACAATCAGAAACCTCTTTCTAGAAGGAATCAGGTTGGGCAGACATGACCTGACATTATTATGCCTGTAGTGGCTTACAAATCACCATCACTTTCATGTGCCTAGGTATGGATTCAGGGAGGCTTTTCACTAACCCCGGAGGCTGAGGTCAAACTGAGCAGTTAGTAATTCCCAGGATCATCCTTCCTGAAGATGGGTGTGATGTTTGCCTTTTACCAGTCATCAGTAACCTCAGGACTCTTGTGACCTTTCCAATGTCATTGAGAGTAGCCTTGTAACATGAGCCAGCACCCTCAGCAGCATCCTCTCTGGTTTCAGTGGGAGTTGTATGTGTCTGAAGGAGGAAGTATTCTATTTCGACAAGGAGGAGCTGGTACATGTGCTCTCAGTAAGAAAGACACTCTGAGATGCTTCCAGTCCCAGCAACCACCAGAAATGAAGTTCCCAACTCATCACTCAGCAAGGAAAAAAAAACAAGACCAAAAAAACTCCCCCTTCACAGGCCACCCATTAGGTTGGAATCTAAGTGCTCAGCCACTCCTTTTGTTAGCTGACAATGAGACGTTGGGTGTTAACTTCACACTCTGTGTTGGTAGAAGGAATTCCATAGCAGATTCTGAACCTATAACACCTCTGTAAGTGATTTAGAAGGACTGTGTCACAGGTTTTCTACTGTAACACAAGTCATGGTCAACACTGTCTTTAAAATAGTTTACTACTTTTTACTATAGTGGAAGTGTAGCTGATGGAAAAGTATAACATGTTTGACTCGAGGATATTATCTAAACAGCGGTGGCAATAAACAACTTGTGTTGTGGCAGGTGAATACCAAAACACGTTTTCAAGGACAAAACTGTAATTGATTTGAAAACTTCCATTAATATGAAAAAGGATAAAATGCAGTCTTCACAAATACTATCTGAATTGGTAATACAGCATGAACCAGAGAGGTGAACAGAGTTAGATTACCTGAGACATTTGTAGAAGGAAATACAGATTAGAGGCCTTTTAGGACAAAGGATTGACAATTGCCTCCTTTTTACTAAGGGAGGTCTCACAAAGTCAATGCGGCAAAGAAAATTTGCCTCACTTCTATAGCTATTAAAAGAGCAGTAGAAATTTCAATCCAAGTGACTAAGGGAGAGCATCTAATTTTCAGCCCTGTTGAGCACCTTATCTGTAGGTGGAAGTTGAAGCTGGGAAACATTTAGTACTTAATGCTCCTTACTAACTAAATTAAATGAGCATCTCCCTGATTTAGTATTTTTAGCTTAATTCTTTGCACGGTCTTTAGAGAGAGCCCTACAGTTAAATTAATACAGTTTAAATTAAAATTAATATTAAAATTAAAATTAATACAGTTAATTTAAATGGTATAGACCACTATGACGTTAAACAACTTCTTTCTGTTTGCATCCTTGGTAGCTTTGAATTCTCTTTTTGGATGAGAATAGTCTTTGCTACAGATAAAAAAGCTCAACAGAGGTTCTACAGAGAGACCAGGACAGACTCAATCAATGGGCTATGGACAACTGCATGAGGTTCAGTTAGGCAAAATGCCAAGACCTGCACTTGAGTTGCAGCAACTACAGGCTTGAGGAAGGATGGCTTGAGAGTGGTTCAGCAGAAGGGGACTTGGGGATGCTGTTTGACACCTGACTAAACATGAGCCAATAGTGTTATGAGAAGTAGAAAAACTGGTTTTATTACAAGCAAATAACTTAGAGTTACTAACCTAAGGTTTATTTTTGTTTTTGGTTGTTACTATCCTATAAGCGTTTCGCAGAAGTTGTAAGGCATCCAGTCCAGTTTTGGAATGTATGCCAGGACTTAAGCGTTCAGGAAAAGGGCAATTACATATTAACTAGGAACATGGCTGACACAACTTCATGCCATGTGGCTGACCACGTGGCCAGATGGAGGCTGACATATTGCCTGAAACTCCACCCCTGGCATGGGGAGGGCACAGAAGAGCCAATCTGAGAAGAAGAAACTCCCCCCCATGTTGTACAATGGGGCTGGACCTTAAGAATGTTTAAAAGCACGGTTTTTGAATCAGGTGTGCTCCTAGGGATCCTGTGTGACCTGGGCACCCAACACATGTTGTAACCAAATTTTCTAGTTTGTTATAGTCCTTTTGTTTAGCAGACTTTTGCTGTTTTTTCTAAACTTAATAAAAGAGATTTTTCTCAGTGTACCCAGGTGGACAAGAAAGCCAATGGCAATATGGCCTATACCAACAAAAGTGTGTCCAGCAGAACCAGTGAAGTGATAATCCCCCTTAGAAGATGCCAGGCTCGCACTCCAAGCTCGTCAAAGGGGTTTTACTTTAAATATATGCAAGGCTCCAAAAATTCTCCCACTGAATTTATTAAAAGGGCATTTAGTCCTGTTATACCTCGAGAGGGCACAAGGGAGAAGACACTATACATGTTTTCTGAGGAAGTAAAACAGCACACTTTTACTGGCAAACTTTAGAAAATAAGTGAACTTAGCAAAAGTTTAAAGGGCAACATTCAACCAAAATAAAGCTTTCTATAAAGCAGTAACTTGGCACTTGCTACTCCAATACAACTTAGTAAAATCCAACCCATCCAGCTGTAAGTTACCCAAAATATCAAGAAAGGAGGTTAGGAGAAGTAAAGATGGAGAGAGAAAAGAAAGACTTAAGCTACCACCCAAAGTACCATGCCTATCCAGCATCCACATGTCCAGATGGCAGGGTCCAATCACATGGAGACCATGTTTTTATCTGTTCTAGCCTGCTGTGGCCACCGCCCCCAGCAGGACTTCTGACCCATTGAGCACTCTGGGGCTCTGGGGCAGGGTGAGAGGCAGTGCTCCCTGGGTGCCAGCCATTCTGGGGCTGGGTTAGGGGCTCCAGGGGTGTGGTCTGGGGGAGCGCTCTGGTGTGCCAGGGAGTGACAGCTGCTCTGGGGCTGCTTGAGGAGGCTCCAAGGGGTTGAGGTTTGGAACAGAGCACCACCTCACCTTAGTGAAACTTGACCTGGCCCTTCCCCACACACGCCCCTCCCTGAGTTGGTCTGAGCCAATTATTCATGTAATAATCCAGCGTCTCACACCCCTGTCCTTGGCACGGGTGTCGAGCTGTTGAGCTCAGTTTCAGGCCCCTCACTTCAGAAAGTACATTGAGGTTCTGGACTGGATCCAATAAAGGGCAACAAGGCTCATGAAAGGACTAGAGAAGATGTCTTGTGAGGAATGGCTGAGGGAACTGTCTTTGTTTAGTCTCAAGGAGGTTCATGGGGGACCTGATCACCCTCTACAACTACCTGAAAGGAGCTTGCAGGGAGGTGGGGGCTGGTCTCTTCTAGTGTGTCTGCAGTGAGAGGTCAAGAGGAAATGGCCTTAAGCTGAGACAGGGTAGATTCAGATTAGATATCAGAAAATTTTTTCCACTGTTATGGTGGTCAGGCACTGGAATAAGTTGCCCAAGAAGGTGGTGGAGTCACCATCCCTGAGGTGTTCAAGAAGTGTCTGGAACTGGCAATGGGTGATATGGTTTAATGGTTTCAGGGCTACAGTGACAGTGCTGGGTGGATGACTGGACTGGATTATTTTAACCTTGATGACTCTATGATTATTCTATGAAGAGCAGATTATTATTTACATTTAAAGGGTCTAGGACTTCTGTTATTAATTGCAGGTGAAGAATGAGGCAATGGTAGAATTAGCTTCAGAAAATGAAAGTCCGATCTCACTTTTAAAGTGTTGACAGGATCACAACCTTTACAAAGCATACTTTCAGATTAAAAAAAAAAGCAAACAAAAAACATTAAAATGCTAAGGTGAAAATATACATATGTTCAAAAAGTCTGTGATGGAAAAGACTGATTTGTGGTAAGTAAGAGGAAATGTTTCACTCTACCAACAGCATTTAGGTAGTAAACACAATTACAAGCTAAATAGTCATAATTGGCTTTGCTGCTCCTAGAACAATTTCTTTTAATGTTTACAATTACATTGCCATCATCATTTAACAGATGTGTATTATATTTAAAATTTGGGCAAACATTGTTGCTATTGAAAAGCAAATTTGTCATTTATTTTAAAGAAAAACAGCACTCCCATTGTTGCTGACAACCTAAGCCATGCTTAGGTAATTTATCCCCTTGTGCCGGCTATTAGTATAATTGGCCTCATACAGTTTCTCCCAACAAGAAAATGCCATTAAATAGAAAGTGCAAATAAGGATCTACTTGTAATTTAATGTGTTCAAATAATCTTTCATTATTTCCATTTTTGTGAAAACACATGTATTTTTCCTGAAACCTTTTATTTACAGATCTGCAAGTCAAATGCAAATAGTGATGAAAAATCCCCTTAAGCTGACAAGACTATTCTGCCAAGCATATGTGCAGCAAGGGCCTATATAAAATACATATTATATCACTTTAAAATATGTGTTAATGTATGCAAGAGCACTGAAATAGGTTTTACTTTTAGTTTAATGAGCGGTCAGATAAAAAGACAAGCATCATCTGTTAAGTACTGTGTGTTCATATTTGATAGTGCAGGTGAAAAAAATAGGAGAAAAGTGTTGCTTATAGGCTCCATTGCTATTCATGAAAGGACACGAGGCTGATACTCATGATGTTTTTAAAATCAACATTGGCTTTTATTTATGACCTTTTCATTTCCCAATAATATTGTAGAATATGAGCCATAACTTTTAATGTAACATGAGAGAGAACAGTGCTAAGTAGTCCTCTATCTCCAGCAAAGTATTTTATCTACTGTCTTTAATATTAGTGGTGGTAGATGACTTACCAAGAGACCAAAATACCCCCAAAATATGGTTTTATTCTGTTAGGTAATACCAGTCAGATGACTGTGCTTTTTCCAGTTGCATTTAAAACTCCTGATTCTGTGACCATTCTTCCATTTCTGTTACTTGAGAAGCAGAACTGGGAGTTAGTTTGATCTAATGATACCTTTGTAATGGCCTTTATAGTAACAAGTAAGTTAGGCCCTGGGTACCTGTGAAAAAACTAAAAAGTAGAATAATTATGAAGTACTATTTCTCCATATATAAGTGTTGTTAATCACTCTGCATAGACAGAAGCAAATATATAAAATACAGCATAGTTATGTATTTATGCATTTTCGATATTTTTCATAGTAATTTATCCATGTGATACAGAATGTCAATGCTTTGACAGTATTGATGCAGCTTTTACAAAAACACTATCTTGAAGATAGAAATTAAATATTGCAGCCTCTGTTGCTGCTTCTTTGTAGAGAGAAACTTTCTTCAAAATAAGTTTTTTCAGCTGAAGACACATGAAAATGTGTGATAAGAAATTAATGATTTGATAATCTTAACTGATTTAAATCTGAAGTACAACGTTACTTATGAAGACCTGTTATTTTGTGAAAAGAATAGTTTTGATTCTAAAAATCCAGTATTATGTCTTGAGTGTAATTTACGATTTTATATTTTCTTGATAAATACATTCAGTATTCATATTGTATTATATCAAGGATTTAAAAGTTTAAGAAAGATGTTCTGTGATGGAAGTAAGCAAAAAAAATTTTAACAAGACAGAAGCAAGTTGTAATATTGTGTCAACATTTCATTTTGGGAGTGTAAGGGATTGTTAGAGAAGGAAAATTTGTCAGGTGAAAAGGAAAAGGTGGTTGGTAAGAAAGTAAAGTATCTTAAAGGTAGTGTATTTTAGCAAGATATTTCCTTAAGTAGAACAGAGTAAAAGCAAAATCTTAAAAAAATACCAAGCAAACCAACCAACCCCCCACATTAAAAAACTAAGCGTCACTTACTGGTTTCAATTTCACTTTTTTTCTGTAGTAAAAATTATTTGAATAAATTAAGGTTGCTGTTCTATGCAAGGAAGCAATGTGCTTTTCACATATGGTGTATTTGATACTGGTCTAGTGGTATGCACAGAACAATCAGTACCAAATTTTTTATTGGACCCTCTCATGGCAAAACTCATCTACAAGCAGTACTTCTCTGTGTGTCAAAACTGTTTCTTTGATCATACTGTCTCATCTAGAATACTGTTGGAAGTAAAGACTTGTATGTTTGCTCTATGGAAGAAACCTGTGAACCATCCAGATGTCTGGGGTAACCTGAAGCCTTCCAGGCACAGAAAGTGAATTGATTTGATTTTTATGGGGAATGGGTTTGGTGCAACTACATTACTTGTGGTACAGTTGACCTGGACTGAAAATCATTGGACACTGTGGTGTTAGTAGAAAGATGCTTAAACTGGCATAGTATGTGCCAATTTTCAGACAGCTGTGTTATAACCCCAGTTTGTAAAACAGTGTCCATCATGTACCTTAAGATATAGGTGGAATTTGTCTGATTGAAAAAAATTAAGAGCCTGATTTTTTCATATCTTAGTTCTGTGTTTGCTTTAGATCTGTCCATTAAGACCATCCTGTCCACTAAAACAAGTATATGACCTTTCCTGCCCCTGTTTTCATGCTCACATACCCACTGTCTTCTGTGGATGGGTTAGAATTAAAACCAACCCCATTAGCTGCTAGGTTAAAAATTCTCAGTAGTTGTTGGGGTGGATTATAACTAGAATCAGTTCTGTGATGTATGAAGGAGGAAATGCTGCAAGGGTCTAAAGAAGAATGGGGATGGACATGGAGAGCTGCATATGATGGTTTATCATGTGTGAAGCAACAGCCACTGTTCTGCTGAAGGATAGCAACAGGCATCCTTTGGAACCAGCAAGAGGAGAAGAGGATGAAAATCTAGAAGGACAAGTCAAGAACAGAACAGAAGGAAGCTAAGAGGCTGAATTCTGGATCAAAATGAGAAAAAGCTTACTGTATACTTCCATAAGTCAAACAAAGTCTTTATTAAGAGCAGTGAAGAATAATAGACCAAGGAAGATGGGGAAAAGGGAAATTCAAAACTGTCTGGGATGTTGAAAACTATAAAGTATTGCAGAAAGCACAATTCAACTGCATAAGAAGCTAAAAATGAAAATAATACATATTAATAGTAACTAAAGATACCAGTGAAGATATGCAAAATAATTTGAATAAATTGCTTGAGTATATTAGTATACACTAATACGTACACTGTGTTTTCTGAAATTTTCCTATCAAAAGAGAATGGAAGGCCCAGTGACTCATTATTTTCTCATAAGTATTCCAATGAACTTTAAATTCTTACATCTAGAAGTGTTACAGTATACACTGTACTTCTGTGAAAGTACAAAAATAAAGTAAGAACAGCAGCGACAGCAACAACAATAATGATTATAACAACTGTAGTAATGTCTTTATCTCTCCAGGAGGTAGTAACAAAATCATAAAATTTTTTAGGTTGGAGAATACCTCTAAGATCATCAAGTCCAACCACTGACTTAACAACACATTACCTTTAGTAAAGCTTTAAACAGTATTGAATGATGGTGCTAACTTCGTTTTCATGAAAGAATTTGGAAGGGCATGCAATACAGGTATTATTCAAGCAAAAGGAACTGTATGTTTATGGCTTTTCTCCCAAGGTGAAAAAAAATGTAGTGTGTCTTACCACGTTTTGAACTCAATTCTACACCATCCTGTTGACTCACCGCACTAAAGTCAATGTAATGAAGGCCTGTTGCAGCTGTTCACTCATCTCTCCATTGGCTAGGAGCATAGCTTTCTTCTAGGTACCAATATCCCAGTTCCTGCAAGCTGCATAAGTAAAGAACCAACTGGTTCTAATTAAAATGCTGAAAAGTGTGCTGAATTTTGTAGTGTTATTTACAACAGTGAAAGGGGGGTGTTTTTGGAGTGGCAGGAAGACTGCTCAATGCTGTTTTCCCTGATGCTTTTTAAACAACGCATCTATCTGTTCTTTATTTCCTTAAGTGTCTTCTCCAGCTGTGCAGTAGTAATTCAGCAGTATCATGTATCGTCACTTCTGCATTAGTAAATACCTAGGACCTGCTGAGTACTTACGGTATAAACTCATAAATGAACTCAAAAATGAAATTCAGGAAAGGATTCTAATTAAATTTTTAAGTTGCTAAACAACTACTTTAAATGAGAATTTTCAACCTATGTGTCCTAATGAGTTCTCAGAATACACTCTTAAGACTATATAAATGATACAGTAAACAAAAAATGTAATTTTCCACAGTTTCAGCATGTAGAAAACTATTTGTAAACAAAATAAATTCATATACAAGAATTCAAATATTAATTTATGGTGGAATAATATGGCAACCACATGAAATTTTTTGTGTATTTTCTATATATAAACAGCAATACAGAAAGCCTTTAAAGGTTGCTATCAAAAACTCATGCAATTTAGTATTTTGTCTTTGAAAAGATCCAGTCCTAGACGTGGAAGGTAGCATGGCAAGAGTCTAGTGCTACATCCCTGACTCTTTCAGCAGTCTTAGGCTTGATAATTGAACTACCCCTACACCAGAGCTTTGGTGAACATGAAATGTTGGTTAAAATTTGATTCTGTATACCGTGTCTGATTCAGGTATTGCAACAGTTCTATACACATAACAAATATTTTTTTGATATGAGGTAAATTCCTAGTTTGCTTGCATTCCTATACCTTTCTGTTACCATGCAGACCTTATTGAAGATAATCTATTTTTTAAAAAATCTGATATGTGCACATCATCTAGCAGCAGTACAGTTAATGCCATAATTGCCATATCAGTAGTATTACTTGAAGTTTAACTTTAAAAACAATCCCCCCAAAAAAATCTCCATACAGGTTAATTTGTCCAAGCATGAAAAGTGATTTTAAACACTAATTGAAAATTTATAAGTATCATTAGATTAACCATCATAATATTAACTAAAAATTGTTTGGAATTCATAGCAACACTACATGAAATGGCAATTATAGTATTCCTTGAAAGATCTTTTTGAGAATGCTTAGTTCAGTGGAGATATATAGGACTCATCTAAGGAAAATATTCATTAGTTTACAGAAATAAATACACAGAACTAGTTATATTGCTAAGAAAAGGCATCTCAATCACACAGAAGCCTCACCAATAATTTATTCCTGTCTTCCAGTTTCTGATTTTACAGTTATTGTGTACTCCTCATATTATTTTTTCTCATATTCTTTCTGTTCTGTGTGCTTGAAATACAAGTTCATTAGGATTTGTACTGTTTTTGTAATTACACTTTTCTAACTGAAATGTCTACTATTGTCATTCTACGCTTGGAACTTGTAAGTATGTAATAGTAAAACCATAAGACATAATACAACAAAACATAAACCAACCCTAATAACCACAAATACAAAACAAACCTAACCCCCTAAACCAAACTCCCTAACCTTTAATTCTAGCCCTACCCTTTAACTCTAAAACATAAACCAGTGTTTTATTTAGAATCATAGAATCATTTATGTCGTAAAAGACCCTTAAGATCATTGAGTTCAGCCATTAATCCAGCACTACCAAGTCCACTGCTAAACTGTGTCCCCAAGTGCCACATCTACACATCATTTAAATACCTCCAGGGATGGTGACTCAACCACTTCCCTGGGCAGCCTGTTCCAATGCTTGACAACCCTTTCAGTGAAGAAATATTCCCTAATATACAACCTGAACTTCTCCTGGCACAACTTAAAGCCAGTTTCCTTGTTCTATTACTTGTTACCTGAGAGAAGAAGCCTCCTTTCTGATAGATGGATAGAGTGATAAGGTCATCCCTGAGCCTCCTGTTCTCTAGGTTAAACAACACCAGCACCCTCAGCTGCTCCTCACAGAACTTATGCTCCAGACCCTTCACCAGCAATGTTGCCCTTCTCTGGACACTTAGAGTTTCAAAGCCTAAGGGGGAATTCCTTCCAAAAAACTGGGAGCCAATGCCTTAGTGTCAGTAAAGATGTTTAACAAAAGAGGCAAAAGACATGTATACCCTGATGTTGTCTACCTTGGTCAGGCTTTTTTGTTCTGATATCTCCCCCAGCCTGGGAGAGAGGGGGAAGGGAGTTGGTGTTACTGGTTTTTCTAGTTTTGCTGCGCAAGGCAGGAGCTCAGCTCTCGGCGGAGCGAGGAGGATGGGACACAGACACTCCGATCTCAGTATCACTGGATGTTGGATGGTGTTCCTCTTCCTTTCTCTAACTCGACCATTTTTCATCTGTGAGCGATTATAAACACCACAAAATTACCGTGAGGAAAAAAGAGGGAGAATGCCCCGGTTTCCCACCCCTGCAGAGAACAGGATTGTTGCTGCTTTCTGCCTTCCCATTTTTCTCACGGGAAGCAACCTGAGAACTAACTGCCACCACCCTGAGGGAGCCCAGCTGGCAGGGCATGACATCACAACCTGCTCTCTGTAAATATTACTGCAATATTACTCCCTGGGAGAGAGAGGCCAGCGGCGGAGGTGCCACAGCGCCACCTGCTGTCCGTAGATATAATTGCATTCCCCTTTTTTGGGGGTAGCCATAAAAGACCTTTTTGACTGTTTTGCCTTGTCATTTGGGAGGTGGAGGGGTTTTATTACAAACTGTTGTTTTTTGGTTCTTTTCTGCGCGTATATGTAGTGGTTAAGAACTGTTATCCTTTTCTTTATATATATATTTTTCCTAATTAAAGTTCTGTTTCCTAAATTTAAAGAAGAGGGATTATTTCTTGGCCAGCATAATATCTTAGTTCTCTCTTGAACTAAGACAGACACGCTCCAGTACCTCAAGGTCTTTTTTGTCATGAGGGGCCCAAAACTAAAGACAAGATTTGAGGTGCAGCCTCGCCAGCATTGAGTACATGGGAACAATACCTTCCTTGGTCCTGCTGGCCATACTATTTTGAACACAAGCCAGGATGTCATTGGCCTTCTTGGCTACCCAGGCACACTACTGGCTTATGTTCAGCCAGGCACTGAGCAGTACTCCCAGGTCCTGTTCTGCCAGGCAGCTTTAAAGTGTCTCTGCTCCAAGCCTGTAGTGTTATATGGGGTTGCTGTTACCCAAGGGCAGGGCCTGGCACTTTGCCTTGTTGAACCTTGTACTAGCCCCAACCCATTGATCCAACCTGTTCAGATCCCTCTGCAGAGCCTTCCTACACTCCGGCAAATCAACACTCCCACCCAGCTTGGTGTTGCCTGCAGACTTATTGAATGAACTCCATCCACTTGTCCAGAACATCGATAATGATGTTAAACAGGACTGGCCCTGACACTGAACCCTGGGGAACACCACTGATGATTGACCATCAGCTGTAGCTCTAATCACCAGCACTCTCTGGGCCCAGTCACCCAGGCAATTTTTAACCCAGCAAACAGTGCATCCATCCAAGTCATGGACAGCTTCTCCAGGAGAATGCTGTAAAATATGCTGTCAAAGGATTTATTAAAGTCCAGGTAGAGACTATCCATAGCCTTTCCCTTATTCACTGAGTGGGTCACCTTGTCATTGAAGAAGATTGGGTTTGTCATGCAGGGCCTGCATTTCTTAAACGCATTCTGGCTGAACCTGACCTCCTGGTTGTCCTGATCATGCCACATGATGGCATTCAGGATGATCTACTCTGTGACCTTCCTGGAGTCCAAGGTTGGAGTGATAGGCTTGCAACTCCTTGGATCCTCCTTCGGTTCTTTCTTGTAGAAGGGCATCACACTGGCCAGCCTCCAGTCATCTGGGACCTCCCCAGTCAGCTGGGACTGGTGATAAATGATGGAAAGTGGCTTGGTGAGCATTCTCTCAGTATCCTCATATGTACTCCATCTGACCCCACAGGCTTGTGTGTGTCTAAGTGATGTAGTGATCCTGACCTTTTCCCCTTGGACTATGCATGCTTCATTTTGCTCCCTATCCCTGTCTTCCAGCTCAGGGGCCTTTGTACCCCAGTAACTTATTGCTGCCCTCAACTCTGCCCTTTCAGACACAGGAATCAAGTAGAATAAATTCTTTATTCAGTAGAAGCTGTTCTACTCTTTGTTTTACAATCCTGAAGACAATTGAGGCTGCTAATTTCATAAGATGAAAACTATTAGAATGCAACAGTTTTCCATTATGTTCCCTCCTTGTTCCTGCATTTTGAGTGATGAATAAGAATATACTAGGAAAACAATAGTGAAGTAGGGACTTCTGCTCTAAGAAGCAGGAAACTGGCATCTTTGATATTACATCTCAAAAATACTAAGGGCTTTTTGTTTACTTAGTGATAGTATGCATCAGGATGCATACTCTCAAGTTTTCTCCACACTAACTTTCCTACAAAGTCAAGGATTCTGGTTTTTATTTGATTTCAGGTAACTAAATAGCAGTGGAAGAGAGGCAACACTGTCATTTTGCTGTGGTATACATTCTATATTTATACATACTCCATTAAAAGTAGAGTCTCTGATGGTAACCATTTGATACACATCCCTCACTTTAGTGGCATTCTGCTTTAACTGTGCTGCACATTGTGTATTACTTCTCAAAACCAAAATGACTGCTGAGAACTTTGCCTATAATTGCTGTCACTGGCAGCAGTCACGTTCTGGCACTTAGCACAACAGCTAAGAGTAGAGGAATTTTTCCTGCTCTGCAGACTTAAGAGAGAGAAAGAGGCAAAGGCAGGGGAGAGGACTGAGTTTTCAGAAGACAAAAAGTAAGGAAAAGAAAGAGGCTAGAGGAAATAAAAGCATGAAAGATACAGAAAATCATATTTTTTTAAGGGCTTATCTGAGGCTGAGGACAGTCCTGAGTGTCTGAGTACCTAGACAGAAGAGCAGGAAGCAAAAACTGGAGGTACATGTAAGAGGAATGCAAGGGTCAGATAGACAGAGAAAAAGGAAATTTGGGTATGTGGAGGCCTGCAGAAGCAAAAGGAAAGGACAGCCAAAGTGAGGAAATTGAACAGATGTGGGAAACAGTCTGAGCAGGAACTGTAAGATGATGGTAGATGGTTAGAATGTACTGGTTTAAAGGTAAATTTGTGGAAGAAATGAACCCAACTCAAGAGAGATTACAAGTCAGTTACAATTTGCTAAAAAGATTACAATAAATGATACAGAGAAAACCAGATGTATGGCCCAGCACCATGGGACATGAACAGAATGGTGTTCATTAGTCCCTGTGCCGAGTACCATGTGGTCACCCTTAGTGTAAAGTAAAAGGAAAGGTAAACGTGTTGGTGAGGATGATGGTCGCAGTTCTGTTAAAATAATGATCACCGTCTTGAGAGTGGCAGTCGCAGCCCTGTTGAGGTTCTGGTCCTCCCCTGGATCCAACAAGTGGTACCAAAAGTCCCAAACCCCAAAGATTATATATGCTCAGGTTCAGGTGGGAAGACCCAATACCTCTCCCAGGGCAGGGAGTTTCACAATGGGTGATTTAACTCCGTGGATCATGGGATATTTGGAATCTTTGATGGTCTAGGTCATTGCAGCTGCCTGTTGTGCCAGTCTGTTACGGCCCATTAGCAGACATAACCCCTCAGGCTGGGTGTGAAGGTGCTGGTGGTTCTCTGGAGAGGAGTTGTCACAGATGAATCATAGATGTGATGATAGAAACACTCCCCTGTCTCACAGGGTTCTTTAACACCCAGCTTGTAGCCTGAGGTATCATCTGTGCCCTGGGCAGGTGCTGCAAACAATCCAATATTAACAGTCCATAGGAAATTACATAGAGGGCGTAAAATACATAGTTTTAGTTATACCTACATAGTGATAAACTGGTCCTGGCCCCTGTAACTGGGTGTACTGGTTTAAAGGTAAACCATCAGGAGAAATAAACCCAACTCAAAAAGAGATTGCAAGTCAGAATTACAATTTAATAAAAAGATCACATATACAATGATGCAGAGGAAAAATCTGTTTGACTCAGCACCGTGGGGCACAAACAGAATTGGAGCTCACCAGCCCCTGTGCTGAGCACCACGTGGATCCCCCCACCTTAGTACAAAGAAAAAGGAAAGAGAAAACCTGCTGCTGAGGATGATGGTCACAGTCCTGCTGAGGTCCTGGTCCTCTTCTGGATCCCACAAGTGGTCCCAGAAGTCCCTAACCCCCAAGGTTATATATGCTTGGGCTCAGAGGGGAATGGCCAGTACCTCCCCCAGGGC
>JAWWMO010000096.1:34675994-34686001 GCA_035047845.1 Dendrocincla fuliginosa | reverse complement strand
TTTCCTTTGAGATAGCTAGTGTGATGACAGTCCTAGAAGCCTCACAAAGCAATGTTGCACTTTCATAATTGAACTCTGTCACTTAAGGACACATTTTAGAGTAATACGCAACCATTTTATGCCCATATTAAAAAAAATATAAATTGAGTTTCAACATTGAAGTATTAGATTCAACAAATCAGTAGAACAGAAAATATACTTACTGTCATATACTGTTTCACACCATTAATGTACATGCTTCCACCCTTTTCTCGGTTGCGAATCAGTTTTGAAAGGCGCTCATAAGCCAAAAATTCATTGAAGAAAGTTTTGTAACCTAGTAGCCCACCGACAATAAAACTATCTTCCCAGTCTACACCCATCATGAAAGAGAATGGCGTGAAGACATGAGCACAAATGTTCTGCAGAAAATGTAAGACAAAGCAGGTCAAAAGATATGGTTGGTCAAAGAACAATGGCATGCAGTCAGTTCTCTAAACTTAAAACAAGGATGGTTTTATTTCAGCAGAGAAAAATCAGCCTTAAATTCTTGCTGGCAACAGCTCTGGGATACTGAGTTTTTCATAGTAAGATATGCTTGAGTTTAAAAGACTAACACAAAATTTAGATATAACAAAGTAATTAGGTATGTCCCTGATTTTATATCTTAAGTAAAACTAAAGCTTCTGTGCATTTTTTTCCCCCAATAACGGCTTCAAATTAGCATGGTATTTGAAGCAAAGAAGGAAGATTGAGTTCAAAGAACTGATAAGGGAACTAAGAAATCTAAATCTGCTGCTGATTAAATCAAAAGTGTTAATGAACGTCCTTAACTACCAGGTTATTGGACAGCCACTGGTGTAAACAAAAGAGTTGTCTCTGCGTAAGAGCTGTGCATCTGACACAGTTAAAGCTGTACCTTTTTTTCCTAGCATTAAAAGCAATCCCATCTCACAATATAGCTTATTTTTATACTAGAGAAAGTAGCTCCTGCTGAGAAAGGGTTTGGTCAGATAGTCCTTAGCAAATGTAAGAAGAGATCTTTAAGCAATTCCTATTCCTGGCTCGTTTCTCTGCCCACAAAAGGTTAGTATCTCTAGAAAGCTAAGGATGGCTGAATGCACCATATCTGTCCATTTCAACTCTTTTTGAACTACCTATCTGTCCAAATCTTACACCATCCGACAGTTATTAAGATACCATCCCTTTCACAAGTGTGCCTGAGGCATGCATGCTTGTGCCTCTCCTCGGCTGTGGGTGTTTGTGCAGTGAGACATCTGTGAAAGCTCTGCAGGGTAATATTTTAATATTGCTGAAACCACTGTTATGAGTGCCTATTTGCTACTGTAGCACCTTTATCACAAGATATATTCATGTTCAACATAGGGCTTTTATTAGACTCTTGCAAAACAAAAAGCCCCAAACCATTGGAACAAGATGGTTGTATTGGGTGAAAAATGACATATTGACCTGGATTAAAACAGAAGTCCTGTTTGAAATCAGTTTTCTCATCTAAGTGATATGAATGCAGTTTTACACTGTAATTGTGTTGAAAACTAAGTATTGAGTAAGTGTATGTTCGGACAAGTCCAGCGTTGCCCCAGTGTCTCTATCTAAGTGAACTTAGTGAGCATTACGGGTCTGATGGGATTCTGAAATTAAAGCTACTGTAATGTTTAGGTGAAGGAGATCTTAATGGTTTGTCAAGTGGGTAACTGACAGATCAGCTGCACTGTCAAGTCAAGAGGAGGCAGGTATTACCATATTCTGTGTAAACTTACTGTGAGGATTAGAAAGAACACCACAGAGGGAAACTATACATGGAGTAATAGATACAGAAATACTTACATGGTAGCAACTTTAATTGGACTGTTAAGACATTTTTCAGAATACACAAATAAAATACAACTTTTGATCATGTTAAAACCCAAAACAACAAAAAAACCAATCATAACAAAACGACACAGGCACTTAATTTGAGAAAGACAAATTATGCATGAATGTGAGTTGCATGAAGAACCTGGAGATCATACCTCAAAGTTCAGCTGTGGATAGTCAAACAAGCTGCCCATCCAAGAAAGGGCTGAGTCAATGCAAGACTGCAGGGCAAGGAAGGAGATCAAATTCACGGCAATGTTTGCTACCAGCGTGATGGAGTTAGAGGCACCCTGACTGGCTGCTTCCAGCAGATTCTTTGATTCACTTTGTCAGTGAAGAGAAAAACAGACTATGAACATTTTAAATTCATGAACAAATAGTAGAACTAAAAGTTTAGTAGTCTAATACTGAAGCTGTCTGTTCATTCATAGAGAAAATAGTGATGAGGAATGACGAGATAGAATAGGCTTTTGTTGTCAATCCTCATGGCAGACACTTGAAGTGTATGTTTATGGTGCCTTGTGGATTAATTCGGGTACATTAGGGCTTGGGCAAGATATAGATCAGGTCTCAATATTGTGACTTTGCTAGGATGAAGGAGTGGTTACTGCTCTTCTATGCAGCCCTTGCAGAGGGGCCTGGGCTGGTCAGGAACAGCTCCTTACAAGCCTTTTTGCTTTGTCTGTCATTCTCAAAACAGGGAATTCTCCTTGCAGGTGGGTAACAAATTTGCTGCTGTTGTCAAAATGATTGTTCCACTTGCTTTTGCATGTTTGCATTTACAGATTCATTACAAAGGAAAGACAGCAATATCACAAACAAAAAAACCCCTTGGCAGGTCATGACAGGTGGGCATGACCTCTTTCTTTGAAAAGTTTACTGTCTGTTCCAATGGGAAGTGATACTTCCATATGTTAGACTGTAATTGGGCACGCTGCTCCTAATTCACAAATCGACCATTTGCAGTATATCATTGTGTAATTAATTGCTGGCAGACCTAGCATGTAGTCCCTCTAAAGCTTATGTGTGAGCAGTGATTTTTTCAAATCTCGTTTTAGCAGTAATATTAGGATTAACTAGACCCCATATCAGCTTACCCTTTTGCCATTTGTAGGCCACTTTCCAGAGTTACCAGAGGTTTTTCAGTTTCAGGCCAGAATAGTCTGGAGGTGGCTAATGCTGCTGGAGCTGACATGACAGAAGCAGTCAGCAGGTGGGCAGAGGAAATCTAGAATTCCAGGCGAAAAAAATACTCTGTGATTATTATCAAGTGGTTAACCACATAATGCACAAACATTAAAATTGCTAGGCATTTGGATGATTTTTCTACAGTGGTTCATTAAAAATTGCTCATAAGAAAAAGAAGACGGGATTGTTAAGTTAATTCCTTCAAAGAGTGTAAAAAGCCTGATGCAAATGACTCAGGGATACATTCAAAGCATTTTACCCAGGCTTCTATACTTAGAAGATTTCAGATAAACCATATATTTCCCTGTTCTTTTCCCCCATCTTACCCCAAAAGAAATATATGCTCCTAAGACAGTTCCAGCAACAGATGAGAATCCTGCTGTCATGACTGCATGGAGCTCAGATTTGGTGACGTATGGTAAGTAGGGCCGTACCAGGAGTGGACACTCCGTCTGGAAGTGGAAAACAAGCACCAAATTAACAAATTCCCAATAAAAGCTCATAGAGTTATTTTATTCTCAGGGCAGAAAAATGCTCATATTGCTTTTGGGTTTGGATGCTAAGTGGTGATCTTTCTACATTGCTTTGAAGTCTGGGGCAGATAGTGTTGTAAATGAGGACTTAATGGATTTCCCACTGAAGTGGTCTGTTAGCTGCTGCCTCCTGCTTTTGTGTCCAAGGCCTTGTACTGCTAGCCCTGGATCTTAGTTTTCTGCACCATCTTTCTCTCCTGTCCTTGCCTGATTTCCATGCCCTCAATTCATCTCACTTGCCTTCTCAATTGAAAAAAATACCCTGAAATTGTTATTTCTTCACAGCTTTGGAGTAGTCTGGGAATCATTCTAATGGACCTACATCTGTCACCTACATTTGTTTGACTTTCTGTTCGGAAAGCATATGGTTTCCAAAATCCACCTTGTTGTGCACCACTCACAACATACAAACATGCTGAAATTTTGTAAATCAACCATCAGTCCTGCTGTAATAGTCATAACTTTATAAGAAATGTTTTTTTAATACACAGATGCTCGATAAGCAGCATTGCTTCACTATATTCAGTAATATTGTGTTATCATGTTTTTCTAGGTTCCAACTTACCTGTCCCACAAATATATTACCCGCAGCTACGAGAGACTCAACTGGAGTTGTCCCCATGAAAATGTACATTATCCAACCAACCTAAAATGATTAAAAAAAGGAAACAAAAATTTGGTCAGCTTATTCCATGCACTTCTTGAGTTAATCATATCAATCTAAGACATGTCACAGTATTTTCTGAGTTAATGATCTCAGCTTCAAGATACAGTACATTCATGTAATTGAAATTATAGGAAGAATGATTTGACAGAATTGAGAGTACCCCAGGCTCATCCTTGGCACAAAATTGTTAAACTACATTAAACAAAAGAGATATTTTGATGCATCCTTATTACTCATGTTCTTGTCCAAAGGAAATTGAATCATATGAAGGGAAAAAAATATGAAACTTAGATTAAGGCTAAAGATGCCTCATAGAAATTTCAGCACACTTATATCAGCTAGGTGAGGTTTGTCAAGCTTATATAACAACGCTGTGAGTAAGAAGGACAAAGTATTCTTCAAATGAGACTTAACTACTACCTACAGGACCTGACAGAAATGAACACTGAGAGCATAAAGAGCATAAGGTGAGGAACCAGCTTATGATCTCATCTGGGTATCTGTGATAGGTATATACAATTGCTACTACAGTGCTTAGCAGGAAAGCAGAAATGTACTGTCTGTGATTTAAACTCCATCTAGCACTTTGAGGGCTGGAAGAAGCACAGGCAGAAAGGAAGCCTTAAGCAAGTATGGCATCCAAGGAACTAGCTAAAGCTAGCTAGGCAAATTTAAAAGGTACTATGACATTAGCAATAAAACCACACTGAGGGAGGGAATGTGATGCCAATTAGAATTTTTCAGTGGTAACATCTGGAACTATTTCCAGGTTAAAAATAACAACTGCTTTTCATATGTCTACCCCTGAGCAGCTTGGCCAGGGCCAGTGCTACAGCTCCTCTGCATGTTTTCAAAAAGTGTCCCACACTAGACTGGCAAAAATTCATACCTTTCTAATGAGCCACTGCATGAATCCAACGTGGTAAAGGATAGACATTACCGTGCTGAAGAAAACCACAACTGGCAGTACCTGATTTGGAGACACAAAATCATTTAATACTTTTAAGAGTAATTTCCTTTCCTTGATTCTGTGGCCCATTTAATTTTTTAAAAAGACGGTCATGTTTTCAGAGATGTATTTACAGGTATTGAAACATATCATTAAGTTTACACTTACGCTGTAAAATTGTTAGCTTTCTAGACTTGTGTTAGAATTAACTAGTTTTCATTAATCTACATAGTTTTCTAACAGTCCCACAACAGTTTTGGAACTGTTTGGTTTAACATGATATATATTACTTTGTAGCCTTGTTAAAGTCAGTTCAAATACTGGGTAGTTGCATCTACAAAGACTTGTAAATATGTAGATATTTATATGTAAATATGTAGATTTTGAAAACTATGAACAGCAATATATAGCAATGGGATGGTGGTTTAGAATTCAGAGCTCAACCTTTCATTGAATCATAGAATGCCAAGAGTTGAAAGGCAATTTAAAGATCATCTAGTCCCAGTTCCCCCTGCCATGGCCCCTCCCACTATGCCAGGTTGCTCAAGGCCTTTTCCAACCTGGCCTTGAACACTGCCAGCGCTGGGGCATTCCCAGTCTCCCTGAGCAACCTCTTCCAGTAGCTAACCACCCTCAGAGTAAAGAATGTCTCCCTAATATCTAACAAAAATTTCCCCTTTCAAATCATGCCCATTACTTCTTGTTCTATCACCCCAGTTCCTGATGAAGAGTCCCTCTTCAGCTTCCTTATAAACCTCCTTTAGATACTAGAAGGTTTCTGTGAGGTGTCTGCACAACCTTCTCTTCTCCAGGCCGAACAGCCCCAGCTTCCTCAGCCAGGGGAGATGTTCTAGTCCTTTTATTAATTTCATGGCTCTCCCCTGAACTTGCTCCAACAGTTCCATGTCCTTCTTATGTTGGGAAAACCAGAACTGGATGCAGTACTCCAGCTGGGGTCTCACAAGCGCAGAGCAGAGGAGAAAAATCACTTTGCTTAATACACTGGCCATGGTTCCTTTGGCTTTCTGGGCTGTGAGTACCCATTGCCAGGTCATGCTGAGTTTTTCATCAATCATCACCTCATCCCATCCCATCCATCATCTCTGTGACTGTGTTTTAAAAAGCACAGTTTAGATTGCTATATAAGCAAAAATTGAAGAGGTTTCAATTGAGATTGTAGCTGACCTGATCTCAGAGAATCAAAGGCTTCCTTAGAAGGCTCATACTGCATAGATGCCTTTTAATAACACATTGTAGAAAAATGATCTTTTATTCTGCTCTATTTAAAGTATTGGTTAGAATGCCAATGCGGAATATTCAAGAGCTCTGTGACTGTATGCAGAAATAGAATCTGGCTAAAGGTATGTACTTACTGAACACAAAAATTGGATATGTCTCTTTCATTGAAGACTGAAGGAAAAATGTTTTCCTTCAACACATAATTTCAAAGAATTAGGTATGAATACCTAACCCACAGCTTGATGGGTTATTAAACGTGCTGAGTTTTCAACCTGAACAAAATTACTATAACTTGATTCTAAAGTATGTTAAATACACAGGACCTCACCACTTCTACGCTAGTATACAACAGGAAGAAATATCCCCCAAAAGGTCCAAAATTAGTCAGACAGATTAGTTACAGTTAAAACAGTACTATTAAGACTAGGAAGCTTTTAAATATGTTCTCTCATGTCATAATGCATTATAAGTGAAATCCAATAATAGAATGAAAAACAAACCACTTTGTTAGTTCAGACCTTTGCAGTAAATAGAATCTGTGCCTTTCTAAAGGAAAGTTGATACCATTAACAACCTTGATAAATGTTTGAAAACTCAATTTGGGAGATCAGAACTTTAATTGAGTGCAATTAACCAATACCATTGTCCTGTTTGACAAGTTAATATAAGGCTGCTTTCTCTAGTTTGATTTTCTGAACCTTTTTGCAATCTTCTACGGATAGTTTGTTATGCAGTAATAGCAGAAGGTTTAGTTCAGTAAAAGTAACATCTTTCTCCCCTGCCTTTTCTCTCCTGCATTTAACCTCCCTGATCCCAGTTGTATGCTAATCAAAGAGGCATCTGGCTCCCAGCCAGCTCCATATCCAGGCACAAGCAGGAACTAATGCAATACCTGTAAAGAAATGGGTCTGAAGAAGCAGTAGGCAGATAGACAATGGGCAACTGTCTGTAGTTGACAGCAAAAACTGAGTGACCTCTCATCTTTCACTCTAAATGGACAGGAGAGGCTCTCACGTTTGAGAGCTGTGGTTTGGTTTTAAGAAAAGGAGAGAGAACACTATGTTCTGCCATTGCTGGGTGACAGCTGGTACCCTTTGGCCTTCTCCACATTCCAATAAAAATATTTTAGATAACTTCAGAACATGCTTTTCCAGTTTTGCAGTTGCAGTCATTGCTGGATGAACCATTTGTCTTTATAAAGGATGGAGTCCAGCTCAAGTTAGGGGTACTCTGAACAGGGGATTAGAATTGTCTCTAACTTGCTTCTGCCATTAAAAAATTCATGTTTAATTTGGATGTGCACACACCATTGCAACCTGTAGGTGGAGAAGAAGTGGGGAGAGAACTGCAAAAAGTAAATATGACCAGAAAGTCAGATGGACCTTATTCTAGCAGAAACCTATTCCTCAAAAAGTCTAGCATGTTTCTGTATGGGAAGAGTCGACAAGTCCTGCAGTGTAGTTATAATGGCATGGTTAAAATGTTAGAATCACATTTTTCTTTGTGGACAAAATTGTGTGGAAGTTTAGTCTTCACTATGTATACCTCCTGAATACCTACTACATATCTTTAAACAGTCAAATTTTAACTGATGAGTACATTTAATGAGTACTCTGAAAAATTGCACAGCCTTTCAAGTGGAGAATTGTAATCAAGGAGCTTTTTAGAATTATGTTTATCTGACCTACAAATGTTGCAGTTAATGCCTCCCATAATACAACCTCTAAGAAAATGAATTCTTTAATTGATATGTTTCATGAACTGGGATATTTCGTATTTATTATCAATTCTGCAATATGGTTTGACCTTATTAGAGAGCTGGTTTCCAGATCATGGTTGTTATCAATGCTACATGCAGAGCAGGAAGTTAAAACTGTTGACTCCTCTCAACGTACCCTCTCACCCCCCAAAATTGTGGCTTGATGTTTATTTTTTTTTCTTATTTGCCTTTAAAGGAGAAGTTGCTACTGATATTTAAGGAGCATCCTGCTTTCATACACTCCTAAAACCGGATCTTTAAAGCAAAGCATTTCTCAGGGAGCCACAATCCTCCTGGTGTGGAAAGGAAGGTACTGATATAACAATAGTTTAATTTCCTGATGGCTTGAAGCAAACTGTGCCTTTCATAGTCAACAGGACAGATGACTTAATACTAAGAGGTTTTTTCCCAGCTGCATAAGTACTTGGGTGTGCTTGTTCATGTGGGTAAGTGTTTTTTTTTAGAACTCTGAAACTCTGTGTCTGCATACACAAATACACATTTAAAACAAAACAGTTTACGCATGCCAGTGCATGCATTTATGACTATTTACTGCTTCCATAACCATGTGCTCAAAGGCTCTGGTGGGACCAGTCAGAACACCTATATAGCCATGCTCTGGTAATGGTGTCCACCTAAGTTAGCAGAACACTGATGTGTTTCTACGTACTGCTAAGGATACAGCGTGGGTACAGCTGGACTCTGACAGCTTTCTGTGAAGACTTATCCTATTGCTTGTCTACTCTCTCAAGAGATAACCCAATATTGAGACATTTCTCTTTCAAAGGATGCTTTGAAATATCTTGTGGCAAGATTTGGAGAGAGCAGAAAAACATGCAAACCTCATAAAATACCTGAAAGACACCAAAAAAGCACTTTGGACAATCTTAATGTCTAAATAAATGACAAGTGTTTCAAGAGAGAATAGGCTGGCTGTCACTCATTGTTGTTGAAAGAGAGTTCTCTTTCTACAGAAGAAACAGATGGAGCATGTTTTGGTATTGCTGTGCACTTATCTGCCACGCTGTTTACCATATAAGACATACACAGCTCTGAAAATCAACTCATGAGTTTTGTTTTCATGTTTTTCAGTATGAAAATAACCTACTCGTTCCTGTTACCTTTCTCTAGAAATTCCCTGTCTTTTGCTGGTTGGAACCATAGAATAAGACTGATGGATGTTTGCATACACAGAAGTAGACTTTTGGCTATCTTGTCCCTAATTAAGGCTTTAGTCAACAAAGTATTTTACATCACCACTGAGGCCCTAAAAATCACCTTGAAAGAATCATATTCATAAGGCATTGTCAAAAACCACAGGAAAAATAACATAAGGGGTGGCAATTACCTAATTTCACCCCTAAAATGTGCAATTGGGAATACAAATTGTTATTTGAGTGGTCAATAGAGTAAAGAGTAGAGGAGTCTTTCATTTTAGTGTTTCAAAAAGGTTTCACTTTAGTATTTAAAAAAATACTGAACTTTAAATATAATTTATATTTATTGATGAAATGCTTCATTTTTTTTTCTCCTCCAAGATGTGCTAACTATTCTTAGTAGAGACTATTTTACAGATAGCAGCTTCTTTAGTGCTTCAACAGATAGCACCTTCTTTCTCAAGTAGAGAAAGAGCTAAATTTGAAGGTTATCTAGTTTGAAATACCACTTCAAGAAAAAGAGAAGATAAACGGCATGTAAGTCCATGGTCAGGTGTCTGAAACAATGGTCTCTGAGTAAGTCCTGATATATTTCTCATGTTTGTTTGCTGTTTTTTGTTTGTTTGTTGTTATTTGGGTTGGGTTTGTTTGTTGTTTT
>JAWWMO010000096.1:34662459-34675894 GCA_035047845.1 Dendrocincla fuliginosa | reverse complement strand
TGGAGCAAAACCAGGAAGGATACTGGTGCAGATCAGAGAGCACAGAGCACATAAACTATATTCCAGAAGTTTCCCAACAAGGTCTTCTAAGGGAGATTTGGGAAATCTCTGTGGGATCTTATTAATGTAACAATAATGCAATGTAATGTAATTCTTCTGTTGATGCACGGGCAGTCTCTACCTCTTTTACCAGGTATAAATATGCATCAAGGCTTTCTGCTTCTGCAGGGGAAACATCTGCGAGGCAATGGTCTACCCAGCACTTAAGGATACAACAGCATACCATCGTATAGCACTTTTACTCATGGAGAGGTGGCGAAGATAGGCTGGAGGTAATATTTCTGTCCATGGTCAAGTGAAAGTCTTTTAACTTATTCCTTGTATAAAGATCCCCAAAGTTCTGTCTACGTGGAATATAATTAAACTAAATATATGCTATCTAACTCAGTCTGTAACAGTGAATGAAAGGCTTCCTGTGGGGTTCCAAACTTTCTATTCACAATGTCACATAGAAAGGAATAGTCAACCTCTTAGCTGATTTCTCTGGTGACTACATAGGTATCACAAGACATACAATAAATTTACTTTCCATCTGTACTGTTCCTTTTTTCTGTTGTCTATCTGCCACATACAGTGTATATAAAAACTGTCTTACCTTAAAAGCAAAGAAATGATCCTTATATTTGTCACCAAACACAAACTTGGCACCTGTGTCAGAGTACTCCAGAAAAGTCTAGGGACAGAAAGCAAAGTAAATTAACCACAAGCTCTTTGTACCTGCCAAAAACTAAGCAGATACTGCTAGCTGTCTTGCAGAGATCTGTGAGGTCCAAGGAGCTTGTCCGGGCCTTACTGGCTGTGTCTGGCTGAACTGAAGGTCTCTGCCCTGCACTACAAAAAGTGCAGGCTCCTTCAGGGTACATAGACAAATGGCAAGGGCATACAGCACAAGTTCCTTGAGTATCCAACTCCATAGAGGCCATAAACTAAACTAAAAGAAACATTTATTTTTTAATCTCAGTACTATGGTGCATTTCTATGCTCCATCTCAGGCAAATAAGTACAACAAATGACACAGTTTAAAATAGAGATTTAATGGCTGAAGTAATGAGTTTTAGCAGGAGTAGCTAAAAGCTAACAGAAGAAATTTACTTTTTAATTTAGATCTGGTGATGCATTTTTATACTCCTGATGTCAACATATGCATTAAGGATACAGTTTAAAACAAAGTTAAAGTACAGTTTATAATAGCTATATTAATGAGTTCTAATAGCAGCAACTGTAAGCCATATGAAGTTAATGAGAGGGGGCACCAGACCTGCTTCAGTCAGAAACCGAGAACCTGGTGACAAAACTCAGATGACTCCCAATGCTTGCAGATTAGACAGATGTCAGACCTGTGCCTTTGCTTCCACACTGACGCACTGTCTTGTTTTACATGTGCTTAATTACTTGTAAAGAGCAGCTGTGAGAATAGTATCCCTGGGGTGAAAACTCTGAACGTCCTTCAGTGGGTACTCTCTGATCTACATTTTGCATATTGCTTATCCTTTACTTTACAGTAATGGACTTTTTAAAAAAAACTTCATGTCTGCAGGGACATGTACAGACAGATCCCGTCCACTCTCTGGAGATGTTTTCCTGCTTGCAGATGTGGATTTTATCACTTGTAAGTAGTTGAATTGATTTTCTTACATGTCCTGAGGACTATGAAATGTCCCTCATGCCAGGACTGCTGCTACCCTGAAGACAACAGTGATTCTGCCCAAACCCCATATGGCTTTTCAGCATATCACATTTAGTGCAATGATGCTTTGGAGCTGGGCCACAACTAGGAGTTTCTATGACTGCCTTGGCACAATAGTGGTTTTATATTTCAAGGATGCAAGTTGTAACTTCAGCCCAAGGATGGCAAATCCTTTAAGAAATGAGGTCACTGGCCATTACTCTTCAGCCTGTTCCCCAATGGTCTTGTATTAACTGGATGAAAAAGAAATGAGAAGGTTGAATTCAGGTAGTCAATTACCTTTCTGAGAACCCAGTTTTCCTTGAGTGGAGAAAACATCCTAGGACAAATAGATCCTTGAACAGCCTGACTGATATGTAGGTGTCTCAAGACAGGAAATTGTATTAAAAGTAAGGATTTTACCCAGTAGCTTACCTGGATCAGAATGCCTAGCCAGTTAAATGTATCAAAACCCACTTTGGTCCTCAGAATAAAAAGCCCAAGAAGAAACTGCATTCCTATTCCCGCAAGTACTGGTCTCCAAGCAATCTAGATACACAGAAAAATAAATAAACTGTTATTTAAATAAATAATAATTTACTTTAGACATTTATTAAAATAAGGCAAGTCTGACTATACTGCAGGATAGGAGAAACTGCTTGAACATGTTGAAGGGGTTTGGATCTTCACATATCTAGACAGAAAAGAAGGATATTTTGCTACAGGGTTTGTCTTTGTGGAATTTCAGCTCTGTTTCTTTTCCCCAGGTTTAAAGGCTTTTGATACTTGAGAAATACTGTTATATATTGTGATTCATCATATAAAGGCAGCTGTGAGAAAAATTGTGGCTGCCTGTGATGAGTTCCTCTTCAGTACACTGAAGATTCCCTCTGTTGCCTCAAAAAATATCTTTGGTTTGTGAAAGGTGAATAAAATTATTTATAAGACAAAGAGCTGAAATGGCACTCTAATTTACTCAGATTGTATTTGAATAATACAAACCAATTAAGTGTAACGAGGACTCATGGGAGAGCACAAAGGATTTTGAGTAGGAGTTTTCAATTCAGTTGCAAACAGCAGCAGTTGCAAAGGATGGGGCAGGTTCATTAGTCCTTGCTTAGAGGAATTCACCTGTTAAGAAAGTGTCAGCACTGATGCAAGAAATGTTGAAAAGTGTTGGTGAAAGCTGGTGACCTGAACGATGGATATAGACTAATGAAAGCATGGACTGGTACATGGTGCATGCACACAGGAGTAAAAGCTGAAGTTACGATGGCTGAAGCCCTGTGTAATACCACAAAAGAACAGAGTGGACATGTCTGATAGAAAATTAAAAGAAATGCTGTTGACCAGCCTATAGGAATGGGTGAGTGAAAAGTAAGGATGTGATCTTGGCCTCAGTTTTTGAATTTGCAGTGGGAAGCAAACTTGTGAGGGATTAAGAGCTCTACAGGGCAGTCATGTCTCTACTCCCATGCCATGTATGTTGATGTGATGACAGTGTCCTTAAATAAGTGCCTGTGATGTCCTGAGGACTGTGGTGAGGCTCCTGTGGGTGGAACCATGGAGAAGGCCTACCTTAGCTTGCACTGATGCTCCAGGAACAAATGTGTTCCAACCTCTATCAGGGCTGGAACAAAAGTTGGGCAGCGGCTTCCCAAAATATTGAGGGGCAGGTGCTGGTACTTTCCTCATAAATTAAATACATCACTTGGTATTGGGCAAGCCTAATTTTTACTTTCACGGGTTTTCTGTTCCTGTTACTAAACTTGATGCTATAGTAGGGTAATAGCTCTTGAGACACTGAATAAAAAAATCCAAAAAGGTCCAAGATGGAACAAAATACTCACTCTGGTTGGATATTTGGAAAAGATAAACATCAGGAGAACATACATCACAAGCCCACCAAAGGATATTAGCTGGCGGGATCCCCTTTTTTTTGTGTCAAAGATGAGCCAGCAGATGATAGCTATAAAAAGAGCTGCACACAAGACCCTGGGGAAAAAAAGCATCATGAAATCCTGAAAAAGATCAGATATTCTTTCCCTTTTTCCTACCCACAACATTTACATTTCTGTTTGTGAATGAACTGTCTGTGCAATGTTCTAGGCTAAAACATGTAGTTTAACCAAGGAGGAATATGTCTTTGCTAATACACCTCTGATGACAACATCCCTTGGTGACATCCCAAAGAAGTGTCCACCAACAAGGTCCCCAATCCAGAGTACAGGGGAAACACAATAAAGCATGAGTGACTCTTGTCTGGGTGTTATTTCTATTAAATGATGCGTGATAAGATATCTTCCTTTCTCACTCCATCTTCCTCTGCCTTCCCACCCTAGTCTTTGTTGAATCTTTCCTTAGCTCTGGGCAAGACAAGCTGTGGTTATTACAAATTGCCCTGTGCTGATTAAATGGAGAACACTCTATTGATGTTATAAATGGTTATAACTAGACATAGTTTGTTTAGGTGTATCAGAAACAATTACAAGAGCCATGCATATACCTGTATTTCAGTGTTTCTGTGGTCCCCACTATCACAGAACCACATTCAGCTTATTTACTGAAGGTAATTACCACAATGACAGACTGAAAGGCAGCAAAATACATCACCCCATATACAGAGGGGAAATAAACACAGCCCTAAGTCTTTAAAGCTACTTGTGTCTAACAGTTAACTTCCTCTGATTTTAGCACTACCTAAACACCCAGATTTCATTTTTAGATCTGGATTAAACACATTATAGGCAAGCTCCATAAAATGGCTTGAACCATTGCAATGCTGAGTAACACTTTCTACACCTGAGAGATTTTCTGTATCTTGGAGAAATACAGTTAAGTACTTAAGCTGTGCTATGTACAATTTAAGGATTGCAGAAGAGGTAATACAGCATTTACTGCCTCTGGTTTGTTCCGTCTGCTACTCAGGACCCTCCTGTTCTATTTGCTCCTTTCCACAAGGAGGCTGCCAGATCATCTAATAGTGATGCCTCTTTGTGACTGCTCTCTATTGTGGCTCCTGAGCACAAGGACCACACTTTTTACAGCATCTTTCTTAGCAAAACCATTTTTAAATCTTAAGAATAAGCTGGGACATTTTCCTGAATTGAGAATGACTCCTCCTTAGAGCTCTTTCTCTCCCTCAGCTAGGAGATGACCTAGCTGAAATAGAAAGCAGCTGGCCAATTTGCTTTTCCTTTTTAATGATATTTCATTTGGTTTTTTTTTTTTTCAGTCTACAAGCCTCATTGTGCTCCTCATTTTCACAGGGATAACTTCAATATTCCTGATATGTGCTCAGAAATACTTGAAATAAGCATCTGACAGATCTAATTATCTACCATTTATCTACCAGCCAAATGTCTACTATCCCAAATTAAGGTTATATGACCTTATTATTATAACACTAATTGTGGCTGGCATGTTTTGGTTCTTGAAGATCAAGTAAAAATTGCTATGGGTATATGTGGAAAAGTAGTGTCTACGTAATACGCTCCACTCTTTAGCAGTTTGCATTTGTTAGAGTTAAGGTTTTTATGAACATAACAATTCCCTGAGCAAGTGACAGTGAGGAATTTTCTGGCCTGCAGAGTGAACACAACACACCTGAACTTCTGTGAACATATTCTCTTTCAACCACAAACTTGTCCTGTCTCAATTTTTGGTATTTTTTTAAACTTTGTGCCAATATTTTTGATACCTAACTACTGCATTTCAAGCTTAAAGGTGTGTCTAATATCTATAAACTGGAAAATACTGATTTTTTTTTTCTGTGATCTTACTGAAATTTGTATCTCCCATGCTTATGGGGTTGAAAGTTGAAACAGAACTATAGGAGTAACTTGACTAATGTTTGGTTCTTCTACATAAATAGAAAGTAATTAATATTTACCATTTCAGCCAAAACCACTGTCTTTTCAGGTATTTTTCTCCAGGAGAAAAGAATGCAGCAATTCTGTCTTCATACTTAGCTATTAAAAAATCCCAGCAGATGAATAAGGTAGCTACGACAGTGATGATAAAGAGTGGCAAGGCTCTCTGAAAATTCAAGCTGCAGGCTGCAATAACTATTGCCAAGTATACTGTCACAGAAACAAGAACATACATGTCTGTTAGTTTGGTCTTCTTAACAACAAATCATAAGGATCAAATCTTGTATTTATAGGATGTTATTAAAATCAGGCCTGTGTTTACCTTTTCAGTGCTTCTCTGACTCTTGGCTAAAACACTGAAAAATTTTGCTTTCATAGATAGTAATATGATATAGTCATGATATGAAGGGTGGCTTCCAACCTATCAGAGCAGGTTATATGTTTTGGTCAAGTCAAGCTCATATCAAACATGTTCACATCAAACATATTCACCACTTGTGAAAATTAAGTACATCTAAAGAACTGCTTTTTCCTATGTAAAAACTATGTGAATTAACACAATGAGTCCTGTTCCTTCTTTCATAAAAGAATGTGCATATCCAATGAAACTAGAAAAAATCAGTTATAAATATGTCAATTGACTGATTTGATGGCCCTTTGAAGTAATCGTGAAGCTTAAAAGCAGTCTATTTTGTAAAGCAACTGTGAAATTATTTATCATTTGTCAGTCTCGTTGCTGATACATGCTGGCCAAAGAAATACTCAGTTGTAAATAATAATTTGTCTCTGGCAAATAAAGAAGGACTACTGACTTTTGAAAGGCAGGTTGTTTCTTTGTGGAATTAATGTATGAAACCCTGACATATTCTTAGCAGTCACTTGCTCTATTGAGCCAGAACATGCCTGTACTATGACAAAGCAAGACAAACTGATGTTATAAGGGCTGGTCTATGTTCTCAGTGGTAGTGGTAAGAAGACTGCAAAAACAAACTTGGTGAAGTGGATGGAAACAGATCAAACTACTGGCTAATTAGGAAAGGAAAAAAGAAGAATGTCTGAATGACTTTGCAGTGCATACTGTCATAAACACATTTCCTCTGGAAAACATTTTTTATGGATTTTGAGTGACACGGGGCAGAAAGAAAACTTTCATTTCTAGCCTGCTGACTTAAGTTCAGTCCTATTTGGTGCCTGACTCTTTTTAACGTGATTTCATAGTTTTGGGCAAGTTCCTGAAACTGTAATTTTGGAGGCAGCTGGTAATGGAGTAGTGACACAAAGACTGAACTATCCTGCTATCACAAATGTAATTGTTAGTCAGAGTTGAAACACGTTGGGGGAGCAGTTTAGCAAGATTTGTGCTTTTGTTATACTTGGAAATGAGCAGAGGTTTTGCAATCTGGAGTTTTCTGTGGGACTAAATTCACTTTCAATTCTTTTGAAATGCATTTTTAAAGACAGTCAGGAGTTTTTGTGTCAGATAAAAGACAAGCACAGCCTATAATCTCATACAGGTATCTAAGTAAAACTTCAGCAGCCCTGAGTGTAATATATACTGTACCTGTCATTAAAATTCCACAGATCACATAGTGAATCCTGGTTTTATGTTTCTTGTAAAATTCACAGACTTTATCATAATTCTTTTCAAAATGCCTAGGAAAATAGGGGAAAAAATAACGAAGAACAGAAATGTAAGCTTTTGCAGAAGAAAATTGGGTTAAGTTCATTGAAATGTCTCCACTGGAGCTGGAGCTTGGTAAGGGCTAAATTTCGATCCCCACATGCCAAATAAAGTTGTGACTTTGTGTTGATGTTGGACAAGTAAAAACAATATATCACAGATGTTTAATGGGACAATCTCTCAACTACCTAATGGGCTGGAGTTAGCAGTCCAGTTCTGCTAGCCTTCTGTGAAGGTGTCTGTTAATAAGGTTACTGCAAACTGTGTGGGCAGTAAATATTCAGTGCCCGTTACTAGATCCACAAAGTCTGTTAACACAACTAGCCCAGCACTACTATGAGTAGCAGTAGTGCTGCTATAACTGTGAAGGCCTAAGGCTGCCTTTGTGTTTGTAAAATAAACAATATCCATCTGAAACCTTATTAGAGTAGTCATAGGTGTTTTCTGGAATTTGAAAATTTGGTTGTTAAATACATTAACTTTTCATCTCATCAGCTCATGGAGGTTAAAATTATTTGCTATATTTGAACATCGTACTGTAGTATCGATTCTTGCAATTATTACATATTTTACTTTCATTGTTTCCTCACCTCACTAAAAGTAACACAGAGTGATTTCATGAGGAAGGTTGAAATTTAGGGAAATAGCAGTTAATGAAGCTAATCCAACATAGATTTCCAGTGTTAAGCATGCTGGTGATGTAGACGTATTTCAGTTACAAAAGCTGTAGCTAAATAAACACCCTCATATTGTGTAAGCTGAAAAAGAAATCACAGCTATAGTTCTGTCATCTCAGAGGCACTGCTTCAGAGAGGCACATCTCTAAAGCAGTGCCTCACACCCTCATTCTATACAGGCAAGTTATATTTAGAGATGCTAATTATCCAGACTCTACTTGTTCGGAAACTAAATGCAGCTGGAGTTACAGCCACACTGAAATTCAGCTCAAATACCGTTCTTTTCTGCACTTAAAAAAAAAAAAGATTAAATTTAAACCCAATTTGAATTAAATAAGCAATATTAATTTAATTCATATCAGCACTCAGAAGAACAGAGCAGGAACACATACTTTCATCAGTACAAAGTATAATAGGATCTCTGAGAAATCTTGATTGCTTTTGATTTTTCAATTTTAGTTCTGAGAATTCCTATTGTTTCACAATTCACAGCACCTTTTTTCTTTTATATAACTTGTAAGAATATTAGATTATCTACCCAATCTCAGCAGAAAGATTAGATACAAGAGAAAAAGAAAAAAAAGGAGAAGTGAGGCACAGATGTATGAAAAAGCCAGAGTTACTATATCAGATTTATGTCTCATATATAAACCAAGAAAAGGAAAAAAAGTACTATCTACTATCTGTATGGCTATTTATGAGCCCTTGGGATTTAAAATTGTGACTTTCAGATTACAATTTCTTGTAAGCTCTTAGTTGTTTTAACATATCTACTTTTTATTTTATTAATTTAGGCTATTATCACTTTGGTAACAAAATGTCTTAAATATCCAGATACATATGTCATAAATATACAGCTGCGTTATTAAAGAGGGCAGAAAAAATATCTTCCTTATGAAATCTGGTTAATTTACTGAGAAAATATTCTTTTCTAAAAGCTGATCCTATAGGCTTGAAACGCAGCACACTGCTGATGGCTTTTACTTAACCAAACGTGTTGAATAAAAAACAGATATCATTTAAGCACACTAATGTGAATTACTTGTATATGTCAAAACTCTTCTTGTTTGTGTTTTGCGACTAAGAAATCCATTTTCTATTGTGCATGTACTCCAGAAGTGAATGTTAACACCTTGCACTTGTAAAGAATTATTGTTATTAATAGACTGATCTTTCAAAGAGCCTGTCTCAGACCATGGTACTTTCTGTTGAAAGAAACCAATGACACAAAGAATGAGTCGGTATGACAAAAAAAAAAAAAAAAAAAGGAAGATAGGATTGTATCTTAACTTTTTTAATCCCTTACACAGGGGTTTTTGTTTAAAAAAACCCCCAAAACACACAAAACAAAACTCAAAACCAAACCAAAAACCCTAATCCTCAAGTAAAATATAGATGGATGTTTTCACAGTGTGGTCACTTGGAAGCAGTACCAAAAAGTGTAAAAATTTCGAGCATCAAAATGGCTTTTTTTCACAGCTATTCTGTCACTATTTTTGCATGGAAGTAAGTGGCTATGCAAACTGAAAGACAGTAGTGAATATTTAACTTCCTAGAAGAGACTACCTCTCTATAAAAAATTGTGAAAATTCTGGAAAAGCAGTTACTGTACCAACATTAAAAATATTGTTCCTTCGATTTGAAAAGCTTTAGAACAATAGTTCCATAATAAACCATGTCAGTTGTAAGGTACAATAATTTTAAACATGTTGTGTTTCTGCATTACACAAATTGCTAGGCAATATGAACATCTATGTAGCATAGTCGCATGGCCATGAAATTTAGAGCTGTCACTCCAGAAGCAGAAACACGAGCATCTTAGGCCAGGATGAAGTAAGCAGAAAACTTATTCATCTGCAATGCATTACCCTTTTAAGCGTGGTTGCTCATCATCTGCTGAGGCATGCGTGTTTTCATGCAGATCACTCTCAATATTGATGTATTCATCCCCCTGGAAAACAGATCAGTGTCGAGGCTGTGAGAGGGGTGTATGCTTGTAAATAAGGTGCAGAAAACCATTCCCACTGGCAGATTGCTGAAGCAGTCTCGAGACTTTTCTGTCTGCACTGCATGCGTGGCTCCAGCTCTCCTCTCTGCCACCAACTCAGGATCACGCAAACCCACTGTTTAGACCAGCTGTGTACGTTCTTAAGCCACCCACACCATTTTCGAAGGGGAAATGAATAACAATGTTACTCAGAGTTGAAGGTGGCAGGGTCCCACACAGAGTACCACTGCAGAGAGGAGAACAGCAAGAGCTGCAAAGCTGCAGGTAGAGGCAGCAGAGGTGCTAATTAGCCAGCTTGCACAGCACCCTCTGTAGACATTCCCCTGGTTTTGTTGCTTCTCTCTTTCTGAACTTCAATATGATGGAGCTTTTATGTACAGAGAATAGCTAAATCGAGGGGGATTTATTGTTTTAAAATTTAACTAAACTAATACACTTATTCTTAAGAAAAGCTGCTCTGAAAGGATAATAACTGACAATACTTTTAAGGGAGCTATCATCCAGAAATACAAAATTTGGACAGATTTCATATGTACTTCATACAGCTTTTTGCTACCTGAATCCACATGAGCCTGGCTGACATCCATCCACCCTGTGTGAGGACTGTCTCGAGGCGGCCGGGGCAGCACAGCTTCCCGAAGCTGCTCGGCACACCCGCGCAGGCTGCCGTGCCCACAGGACATTATTGCCTGTCCCAGTCCAGCAGGACACAAGGGAAGTGCCCGTTCCATGGTCGTGTCCCTCCCCGCCACGGAAGGGCCTGCGCAGGAGCCGATGGCCATGGGCAGGTGACCCTTGTGTTCCAGGACAGCAGCGCAGGCACGCAGGGCCCTGGCACCCCCCCAGAGTGTGGCCAGCACCAGAGGGAAGGAAGGCAGGCAGTCCCTGCACGACCTGGTGGGCATATCCTGCCCTCCTGAGAGGAGCGGCCCACAGCACCCAGCCACTTTCAGAACCTGTGAGTTTACCTTCCCTTTTTCTATCACCGATGTTTCTGCTAATTCTATCCGCCAATCTGCTGTGTAGAGCAAGGCCGACCACAGTGCTTGCCGTGGCCCCTGCATGCTGTCCTGCTGTCCTGCTGTCCTGCTGTCCTGCTGTCCTGCTGTCCTGCTGTGGGCACTGCCGGAAGTCCCAGAAAGCCCCCAGCCTGTTGCCAGGGAAAGGCTCGAACCGCAGTCACAGAACAGCCTGGTCAGAAGGGGCCACAAAGATCACCGCATTCCAACCCCCTGCAGCGGGGGGTCTGTGGAGCTGCACTGAAACTTACGGACACATTTTCACTAAACTCAACTTTTTTTTCTCTCTTTGGTCTTGACTATGAGATAAAGGCAGCCTGAAAAATGCCTACTAAGTTGCTATTACGTTTTGGTAACTGGCAGTGCCCTTCTCAGTGGTTGTAGGAGATAGGCTTCATCGCCTGAGGGACACAGAGGGCTCAGAGTATGTAAATATCATTCATTCATGGGCTTAAATTCGAGGTATACTGCATACCAGCGCTTCTCTCAGACTTTTGAACCTACATTATGAATCATGAGAGGCATGTTGAAGAGCCATGCTTTCATGTTTGAGGGCACCTACACTCTCTTTGGCGCTATGTCCACTGTTCTGGTCATGGCTTGAAGCTCATGTCCCACAGATACTGCCTTCATCCCCACCACCACCCCCACTGCCCCTTCTCCACGTATTGCCTAGGCCAGGCCATGCTCTCCCATCACTTTTCCCAATGCCACAGCATACTCCCTGTGCTTAGATCACCCAAGCCTGGGCTCTAGATCTTTGTATTTGTGAAATATATAATTTGTCTTGAGTACAAAATCCATTTTTCCTTTGAGCATTTCGATTAAAAAAAAAAGCATCGATCCACATCTTTTGTCATTGCCTACAATGTATTTACATATGCTCAGAATATCATTATGTCACTATTTTAGTGTCACAAATGCTTTCCTACATTTACATTTAAAGGTGCTGAGAAAATCTGAGATCAAACACAACTTTGTGTGAAACTTTGCAGATGTGCAAGGAAAATGGAGAATGAATCCTTTGTTGCTTGCTTTTTTTTTTTTTTAATGGCCAAACATAATACCAGACCTGGCTATTGGAGAGCGTTGGCCCTTGCTGAGGGTAGCCCAAGGGCTGTGTGGAGCTATGGACTTTTGCCAGCTGGGGCACAGCAAAATCCATACTCTGCAGACCCTCAAAATAAATTTTTATGCCTTGGTCACAGTATGCCTGGGAAAGTGTTGGTGTGGGTATATGCATCTCTACTATCCTTGCACTAGGTAGAGGCTTAACACTTTTAGATGGATCCTTTCAGTGCAAAATTGGTTCCTCTGATAAAAATCACACTTTCATTGACTGGCACTATTTTTCTCCAATCTTCTGCAGTTTCAATCAGTTCTGAAAGTCCTTTTATTCTTTTAGTTGTAAAAATTTCCTTTTTGCTGGCTTTTTTGAAGAGGAAGGTATAAGCACTACCACCTTTCTCTCCTGGGATCTCAGATCCCATGTTCCCAGAAGTGCATATCAGAACAGTGTAAGTGATCCTTTCTACCACTGTATATCTGGAATTAGTTCCATTTTGAAAGTAATTACTTTTAGCAGCATGCCTTTGCTGCCTTTGATTATATAAAAAAACCCCCAACCAACAAACAAACCAAAAAATGGAAGATGGAAATAACTATTCACTGCATCGTCCTGCTTCAAGTACCGTCACCAAACTTGGCAAGTAGGTATGATTACAACATAACTGAACTTTTAGAATAGAAGTTTATTTCTGGAGTGTGGATATGAAAATGTTAATATCTGACACTGATAAAACATCTGTGGATTTTTTTAACACGACTCTCATGTTTTCATAGTGAGCTACTCACTACGTGGGCTTAAACAAAAATACAGTAAAAAAGAACCCAAAGTGAATATGTTTATTATTAAAGTAATCTGTAAAGTATTGTTCTCTTTTCTTCCTTCTCTAGTCAGTTTTACACCAGACCTATTGCCTCCATTTTTGTTTGTCTGAAATTTCTCATACTTGGGATGTTCATTTAATAATTAAATATTACTTATTATTAAATAATTACTAATATTTATTCTCTGTCTGACTGGAAGATTGTACCACTAAACCCAAGGTTTGCAGATTCTCCTCTCCCACTTTCTCATGAGAAAATACTTCTATGTCAATGTAAAACATGCACAGTATTCCCTCTGATTGCTATTTCTCATGCCTCTTTTGTGTTTTATATGAAGCCATTATGACATTAGAATACATTTTTTTTCTGAACCTCACTCATCCTGTCATCTTAATATGTTTTCACCTTGATGTATTTTTGGGAACAAAACTCACTTCTCTGTCAGTTTATATATTTTAAAAGAAATTCAGATTTTGTTAAAATACCTGTCTTGGTTGTATTATCACAGCCAATTACTGACATTGAATTTGAGGTTTACAAATTTACATAGTTAATTGAAGGA
>JAWWMO010000096.1:34592600-34610413 GCA_035047845.1 Dendrocincla fuliginosa | reverse complement strand
TAAAAGAAAATGGATGCAATTCTACAATTTTATCTTGAAGAACTTTTAAACTTTAGAAGTACTGAAACAGCCAAGTGTTCAGCAGAAAGTGTCAAGAATGAACATGATCAGTATACCGAAAATACAGCAAGTACTCGTGTTTTTTACAAAGGAAAATGGGTGCTGTTTGTTTGTTTGTTTGTTTGTTTTGTGTTAAATCCTGAAAGCCTAGTGTTATCTTCTATAAAGCTGCAGATTAGAAATAAGACAAAAAGTAGAAAAAACAACAGAGATAAGAGAGACTCAACATAAAAATCCCACTTCTCAGAGGCATAAAGAAGAAGTAATACTTGGGGGGGGTTTAAAGATATTTCAATGTCAAAGATATCCTCCAATTTCTAGGAGTTGAAACAAAATTAGGTTGCAAAATCTTTTCTGTTTTCTTGAATTTCATCTCTAAAAAAGAGGGAAGCCAGAACAAAGGAAAACACAAGGCTCATACACCTCCAGGAAATGCTTGCATAAGAGTTATTTATCTTTTAACTAGCATTTGCTAACCATGGGTTAGTGGAACAGCCTCCTGCAATTATGGTTACTGTTCCATTTGTAACTATCTTTATGAGGCCAGTGAATGTTTAACTTATAGGCTGACCACCCGGGAGCACAAGTATTGAATCAGCCACATGTCCATAGGCATCACATTTGGATAATTATCCCAAAAGATGACATGGTAGCACAGACATACACAACAAAGAAGGGTTATGCTCACACCTTCAGAGTCACTTTAAGTCCCTGTAGCAATTTTGAGTTCAATGAAACCAGGGTGGCCCTTCACATAATATGTTCCAATTCAGCATGGGGGAAATGGCTGGTGGAAATGGTCTTTGTTAAACACTGGTCATTCTGACAGCTATCACAGCATCCCTCGGCTGTAACCTCAGACACTGAGCTGCAATAGGAGTTAGGAAACTGGCCCAAAGAAAAGAGGTTTCATTTGCTTAAAGACTGCATACTTTTGTAAGACACGTACATATATGTCTCATACATACACATGTAGATATACACAAGCATATACGTATATATATATAGATATATATGTCTCAATCAAATAGGAAGAGAAACAAAATTATTTTTTTGTTCCTAAGAATCAAAGTAATATTTCTACATTTGTTACTGTCTTTATTAATGCCTCAGGGCTTCCTAATCACCACTTCCAAGATAAAAGACTTTATGATCTTTAGTGCATGTATCATTCATCTTTGATACTTAATCTGGAGTCCCTTAGGACCAGACCATAGATCTACTCTCAAAGGCCTGAATCCAAGGAAATCCAGTCAGCCAGCAAAGTACATTGAGAGGCTGTGCTGAACCAATGTTCCCTTCTCTCATAACTTCACGTAAGTTGTGCTGACATCAGAGATGCATCCAGATGTTGTCTGAAAGACTTACAAAGCAATTTGTTTCATCTTGAACAGAAATATATGATTGTCAGTTTATAAATACACACAGATTCTTGACGAAAGGGTTTTCTGCAAGCCTTACAGCAGATTTGGAGACCTTGCTCTTGCTCAGGGCGTAACTATAGGCAGAAAAGCAATGTCATTCAAAACCAGCTCTCTTCATCCAGAAAATTTTCTCTCATATATCCGTTGTCTAATAAATTATGTTTTGAATAAATCTTTTGAATAAAATTTCATAAGGAGACCCAACGCCCTTCAAAAATCCCAACCTGAATGAATAGGAGGAAGGAATCTGGCTTTTAGTTATTTTTTCAGTCCTTGTATAATGCATAAGTGATGTTTGTAATATATACACACTTACAGATATGTTTTGATGGCACCTAAGAATTAAAAGAGGATTTGGTTTCCCATTGTGTAGGACATTATATAAGCATTCATTTATAAGGTGGTCCTTTCCCCAGAGGCCTTACAATGAAAGCTCAATGCTATGCTGATGGATGTCTCACCATCTGTGCAAACCCAGTTACCAAACCACTCCCAAATTACTTATAGACAATGAACATCTGGAACAAAAATGTATCAGCGTAGAGAATTGCAGGTAGAAACTGCTGATCTACTGTGATTTTGCAACTGTACTGTTTATTCTGAATTGTTTCTGGGATAAGCAAACTTCAGCTGCTGTGCTTTAAACAGTCTCCTCTATACTGTGACCAACGATTTGGCTCTTTGTTTATACAAAGTGCTTTTTCTATTGAAGGGGAGAGAGAAGAAGGTCTTTCATGTTTTTCTGTGTAAAAATGGTCATACAAACTTGAAGTGTAGAGTGGTTGTACATAGTACATACATATTGTAGAGCAGATGCATCCACAGGGTATATAGCAAACCTTGCTTAGAGCATATCTCCCATTTGCCTTCTAGCTCCACTTTGGCTTGGGATGTCAGTGCATTGGTACCACTCACTGGCTTTCTCTGGAAGGAAAACCCTATGCGGAAAGTGGCCCTTGTTCACCTCTGTGGTTCCTCTGGTTTGGAGGAGCAGGATCTGAGCAGCTCTTGTCCTGCCACAAGGAAGTGCTCCATGGAAGTGGTAGACACCCCAGAGTTTTGTTTTGGCCACGACAGAGGTGATTTTTTGCAGTAGCTGTGAAGGGCAGAGCCTGGAACAGTGTGGGCATGCCCAGCTTGTTATTCTATACCACCTCTTGTCATTGCTGGGGATGGAAGTAAGAGATTCTCACTTCTGGGAAGAAGGCACGTGTGGCTTGCAGTCAGGAAAAATGCATAGCGACCAGAATAGCGTCCGCAATTGCTTGTCATTGTCCTGGGCTTTGGTGAGCATTTTGCTTGTCAATCACCTTCTCTTCGTGCCCTTTTGTTATTAATGCTGTTGCTCATCATTTCCTTTTTGCATTGCTGTGTCCAGTAAATTGTTCTTATCTCAACCCATAATCTCTACCCTTTTTCTCTCTGGCCAGAGCAGGGAGGGGAGCAGCTCGTGGTTTCCTTTCTAGTGGGAGTTCCAAATTTGGGAATACCATTCCTAAACCACAGCAACATTTAACTGTTGCACAGTGTCAGGCAAGAAGTGTTGAGAGAACAGGTCTGTCCAGAGAAATGGAAAGAATTTTGATCTAAGAGTTTGTGTATTAGGCACAGAGCCACTGGTTACAATGTGCTTGTCTGCTCATGTGAGTGTGGTACCTAACCCTGTATATGTTCCCAATGTGTGCTCCTCATGGTGTTCTTTTTCAGAGCAGGGAGAGGGATCAGAATTGCTTTGTTGCTGTACTGTGTGATATCAATTTATCACATGATAACATGAGGGGCAATGAGGGTCATTCGGTATGTGTATTCAGTGTTGCTCTCCTGCCCTGGCCTTAGGCGCTGCCTCTGGGAATTAATTAATAATTATACCCTGCCTGTGGAGGGAACAGGGGAAGATGATTTTCCCCAGCTTATTATGCACCCTTTTGAGAATTTTGAATTCCCTTTAGATGTGAAGGAAATCACGGTCTTATTGATTGGTCTGCCAGGTCTCCTCATTGCAGTCCACATCATGTTTAGAGTTACAAAAGAGGTTTTTAGGAAGGTTTTTTAGAACTCAGCCCCAAGGGCAGATAGTCATGAGTGGTGTGAAATGTGGGAGAAAATGTGCCAGTTTTGGGGAAATTCTCTGCTCCAATGGCTTGGAAGTTAACCCCTGAACTATTACAGGACCCTGTTGAAGTGATAAAATATGTGAAAAATGCTGTGGCAACTCCAGAGAGGCATGAAGCTATGTTGTGTGCTGGGCCCTAGTTATTCTTTATGGGATACTGCTCATTACTAGACAGCACCTTCAGTAGGAGGAGGAGGAAAGCAGACCAATCAGCACCATGGTCACTCAAACTGCAGTGGAACCAGAGGAACAACCCATGCCAGTAGGAGTTGTCACTGTACCAAAGAAGAAATTCAATACAAAATCATTTCAGTTGGTGAGCGATGAAGAGGAAGTAGGACCTTCACAACAGGAGGAAGAGGCAGGGCGAGGGAATAATCACCTGATCTCTACCACTGGGTGAGCTACAAGATATGAGAAAACATTCCAGCCAGCAGCTGAAAGAGCCCCTGGTGCTCTGGCTGCTCTGATGCTGGGTTATTGTGGCCCACGATGTAAAACTATATGATAGTGAAGCAGAGGATTCCTGTCCTGAGATACGGGCATTGACAACGGGATTAGGAAGAAAACAGAAACTCTTGCACTCTGGAGATGACTCCTGTTGAGTATGAGGGAAAGGTATTATCTCAAGAATGATCTAACAGTGCATCTAAATAGGTGGAGCCTCATGGAGCAAGGTTTCCAGTACCTGAGAGAATTAGCTGTGCTGGAGGTAATCTATAGGGACTCAAAATCCCTTATAGATCCAGATGAAGCCCAGTGTACACAATCCATGTGGCAGAAGTTTCTATGGAGCATGCCAAATCAGTGGCACTGATGTCAATGAAAGAAAGAGAATAAACAGTGCTTCAGGTGACCAGCCAGCTCCAGCAATATGAAGATCATGTCTTTTCCTCCTATCAATCTTGTGGCTCAGGTGCGGAAAGACTGTCCAAGACTACAGACAAATGGAAAGATTCAAGCAAGTTAGAGAGCAATTGTTGCACTCCCCACCAGTATCCAGGGGAAACACAGCCCCACTATTTGTCATGGACTGATCCAGAATGCACTGGACAAAGGGGACGGTCCAGAACACTTGTAATACATTGATGACATCATTCTCTGGAGCAACACAGCAGAGGAAGTTTTTGAGAAAGAGGAGAAGATAATCCAGATCTTCCTGAAGGCTGGTTCTGCCATAAGACAAACTAAGGTCAAGGGACTTGCCCAGGAAACTCAGCTTCTGGAGTAAAATGGCAAAGTGGACATCTTTAGATTCTAACAGATGTGAGCAACAAAATAGCAGCTGTATCCCCACCAACCAACAAGAAGGAAACACAGGCTTTTCTAAATCCTGTAGATTTTTGAAGGATGCATATTCCAGGTTACAGTCTGTATTCAGGCTGAATTAGATTCTAATATTTTTGGTCTGTGTTTGACCCAGCCAACTGTGAGGAATTGTGCTTCTCCTGCCAAGTTATGGGAAAACAGGCCGATAAAGATGGTCTCTGGCCTTGAAGGAGGCATTTCTGTGTAAACTAAAATTAATTGGGCTCTCACAGTTGGCTGATGGCCCTTCAAGGACACTTGAAGGAGAAAGAGAGGAGGTGGAGGAGGAGGAAGTAAGCCCCCAGACTCAATTAATGAAGACCCTCTGAAATATACTGCACAAGCACAGGGAAACCCACACATGCACAGAGAAGTACCAATTACATAAATGGGGGAGGAGGTGTCAGGGATCATTATCTGGGTGGTCCTGGCTAGACTTGCTCAGGTAGACGTCAGTTTGGCAACTTAGAAAAAGAGCAGATGGTTCATGTTTTGGGGCTCACTTGTTTCACATGACAGGACAACTTTTCCTTGGCGGGGACGCCCACCATCACCTGTGAGCCAGCTGACCCTTGAGGATGCAGCCACCGCTAGGGAAGTTTGGGCATTCCAGGGGTCGATGGGACAACTCCATGGGGGACACCTGGGCAATTTGGGTGTTTGCATCTGGGGGCTTATTTTCCCTTTACTCTCCCTCTCTCGGGTTTTTTCCTGTTTACTTGGCCACTTTTGGTAATAAAACTACTGTTTGGGTTAAGCTTTAAGCAGTGTCTCAGTTTCAGCTTCCACAGCCCTTCAGACCCTCTCTGGAACACAGCCAGATTGTAAACCCTCTCTATCATGTGACACAGAACAGGAATGATTTTAAGTCGGGTCCTGAACAACAACAAGCTTTTGAACAAAGTAAACAAGAGATTTTTCATGCAGTAGCCCTTGTTCTTCTAGAACCAGGGATACAAAGGATACAAGGCCTTCAACCCCACAATTGAAAAAGAGATACTGGCAGCTTATGAAGGGGTTTGAGCTGCCTCAGAAGTTGGCATCAAAGCACAGCTCCTCCTGGCACCCTGACTGGCAGTGCTGGGCTGGATGTTCAAAAGGAAAGTCCCTTCGAGACATCATGCCACTGATTCTATGTAGAGTAAGTGGATCACTGTGATCATACAGCAAGCTTGAATGAGAACCCTTAATCACCCAGGTATCTTGGAAGTCATCGCAAATTGGCTCAGAACTGAAAATTTCAGACTACGATCAGAAGAGGAGAAGGTGACACATGTTAAGCAGATTCTACCATATAATCAGCTGCTTGAAAGTGAAAAGCAATACACTCTCTTTGCTGACAGTTCCTGCAATATCATAGGAAAAAATCAAAAATGGAAAGCTGCCATATGGAGTCCAACATAGTGAGTCACAGAAGCTATTGAAGGACAAGGTGGGGCAAGTCAAACTGTAGAGCTGAAAGCCATCCAGCTGGCTTTAGATATCACTGAATAAGAGAAATGGCAAGAGCTCTACCTCTACACTGACTTGTGGATGGTAGCAAATGCTCCGTGGGAGTGGCTGGACTGAGGGAAGAAGGCAAATTGGCAGCACAGAGGTAAACCCATCTGGGCTGCTGAATTGTGGCAAGACATTGCTGCCCCGGTACAGAAGCTGGCTGTAAAAGTACATCATGTATATGCACACACACCCAAGAGTTGATCTACGGAAGAACATCAAAACAATGGACAGATGGATCGACCTGCCAAGATTAAAGTGTCTCAGGCAGACCTCGACTGGCAACATAATGGTGCAAACTTTCTGGCTCAGTGGGCCCATGATGCCTCAGGTCATCAAGGAAGGAATGTGGCACATGGATGGGCTCATGACTGAGGTGTGGGTTTAACCATGGACATTATCTTCCAGGTTATCCACAGCTGTGAAACATGCACTTCAATCAATCAGGCCAAGCAGGTAAAGCCTCTGCGGTACGGTGGACAATGGTCAAAATATAAATACAAAGAGGCCTGGCAGATCAGTTCATCACAGTCCTGCAAAGCCTCCAAGCAAGCACTGTGTTCTGACTGTGGTGGAAACAACCAGTGGATGGCTGCAGATGCATCCTGTGTCTCACACCGCTGCCTGGAACTCCATCTTGGGCCTTGAAGAGGGATTGTGTGGCAATATGGCACTCCAGAAAGAGCTGAGTTGGACAACAGGACTCATTTCAAAAATAGCCTCAGAAATAGACACCTGGGCCAGAGAGCACAGTACTGAGTGGGTATATCATATTCTCTGTCACGCACCAGCCTCTGGGAAAATTGAAGGGTATAGTGAACTGTTAAAAAACACATTGAAAGCAATGGGTCAGGGAACCTTCAAACAATGGAACCTACATTTAGTGAAGGCCACCTATTTAGTTAACAGGAGAGGCTCTACCAATCAAGCGGGCCCTACCTAATCAGAACCTCCATGTACCGTAGAAGTTGATAAATTCCCTGTGGTACATATGAGGAATGTGTGAGGGTTTGGATTAGTCTTTGTTTGGATTAGTCTTGTCTCAAGCAAAGGCAAAGCCATCTATGGGATTGTTTCAGCTCAAGGACCTGGGTGAATTTGGTGGGTAATGCAGAGAGACAAAGAAACACGGTGTGTACCTCAAGGGGACTTGATTTCTGGGTGAGAACAGTCTGTAATGTTGAATTGTATAATATTAGTTGCTGAATGACACCACCAGTGTATGCAAGGGACAATGACTATGGACTGCATAAGATACACCTCTCATGAGGTTTTGATGCAGCTTGTAACCAGCCAACAACACATCAGTTCTTCTGCCCTGGAAGACTTCAAGATGGATAGAACTCACAGTCATGGACTAAATTAACTCAACAGACATCTTGGAGGATTGGCCATTGACTATGGAAATGATACCTATATATACTATATACATATGTGTGCATATATATCTGTGCATATATATATGTATGTATATCTATATGCATATATTTATATGTGTGTATATATATATATATATGTATACATACCTAGTTGGAATGTATAGGATTTGGACATGACATAGATGGTATGGAATAAGGGTGGATAATGTCCTGGTTCTGGCCAGGACGGTAAATTTTTTGCAGCAGCCAGGAGGTGGTATGGCATGGCCAGGGCCTGAAGGTTGTTCTATACCAACTCACATCATTTCCAGTGTCAGGGGAAAGGGAGTCTCTTCTGGGATGAAGGTGTTACTCTGAGTGGTAGAATATGAAAGTTGAACCAGGTGAACTTGGGGATCTCCAAGATACGTCCACAGAAGACTACTGCAACTAGTACAATTAACCACTCTGTGTTGCAGAGGCATACCTGCAAACCCCACCCACAAAACATACCAAGCTGAATCAAACCCCAGCTTATCCTTTGCATTTTATGTTTTTATGAAATTGAGGAATTGCCCTTTAATATTGCTGTTGAACATTTTATAGGCAGCAGTTCCACATTTAAAGGCAATTTTTGGAAAAGCAATTTATTTGATATTGTGAATTCAATCATACACCTAATACTATTTTATAAGGAAGGTACAGCCTCTCTTTTATTTTTCTTTCTGTGCTGCAAAACTCATTGGAGTCAAAAGGTAAATCCTTTCTATCCAGGGGGCATCTTCCTGTTCAATGTTACAAGCAGATGATATGTGTTCTTCAAGAGGCATGGTTTCATAGCTAAATATTTCCATAACCTTTGTTGAAGAGGAAATGTTTTCCATTTGGGACACTGAAAACTTTAGCAGACTTAGGAACTAATGGAGGGATGAGAGCTTCTTTTCTCACCTGTTCATGTTGATTATGCCAGTGTGTGATGCTTAGATACCAGTCACTGTGCCACAGGTTGTTCTCATTCAGATGGCTGCATTTTTTTTTTGTCCTAAATATCCCTCAGGTCACTCTGCTTGCAAGTAGTGGAACATCCAAAGTTTTCCTTGGTGACAGAACCTAACTGGAGAATATCTTTTGATGGGAATAGATGAGGTAAGAGATAAGACAGCAAAGTGATGATGACATTAAATTCATTGAGAGATTTGGAGCTACTTGATCCAGTTTGCCAAGCTGCTATACACTTGGTTGAAAGGTATATCAAAAGCCATGGTTGGCTCTACTTTATCTGTGATAGAGCTGCTGTCCTTTGGAGTTTCTAAAAATAGCAGTCAAAATGGTTTAGTCTTCATTCTTCGATGCAGAATCCTTAGCAAAGGTTCATAGGAGCCTGGTGTATTTAAAAATGACTTGTCATTCTTGCATGAAGACGTTTTGCTCACCCAATAGTTTTAAAAGATACATCTTTCCCCAGCGATTTAAACTCACACATTTATTCATACATCATCACTGTGTATGGTAATAATACAAAGAATACATATATTTTAATACACGAGAATTGCACTAGAAGACAAAAAGAGGGTTCATTGTATCATAGTAGAGGATACCAAATACGAAACATACTCAGCAAGTACACACTTGGCATAGTATTTACCTTTGTTTTGTCAAGGGAGTAGTGAAAAATCAAGGTAAATGGGGAAATGGATATTTGATATTATCAGATCTGGTACAATACCATTTCTCTGAGCAACAATAAAGTAATATTTTTAAGGCAGGTGTACCAAATAACACCAAGAAGTCATATGAATAATTTCACTAATTTTGACTACCCTAAAGCATCTATGGCTCAGACATGTCTCACAGTAAAGTGATTGGACATTTTGCATAGTACCAATTCTTTGATGTTCATGTTTTTCTCTCTGAATACTTTTCCCCTTTGAGTGCAGTAAGTTATAGGTACATATGAAAAAATTACAGAAAAACCCCTGGTTTTCCATTAGAATACCTTGCTTTTATGTCTACAGGCAGAGTTAAATTCTGGGAAACACCCAACTGTAGACCTTTGTTCTACAAGCTTTCTATTTGCAGTGAAACAACTTCCATTCCAAAGAATTTTGCATGGATTAGAAGATCTCACATGCATGCAATTGAAATGCCACTGACAAATGCTGGAATTAATGTAATTAATTGTTTTAGCAATGTCTGTGCTGTTATCAACAAACAAGTCAGCATTTGGGGGTTTTGTGTTGTTTTCCTTTTTGTGGGAAGGGGTGTTTTTGTTTTGTTTGTGGTTTTGTTTTGTGGGTTTTTTTTTTGTTTTGTTTTTGTTTTTGTTTTTTTTTAAGAGCACATGGTTCTGATGTCAAAAACTTCTGGATAAAATAAGACATGTTCTTGGCAGTTGAAGTTTTTTAATAAGTAAGAAAAACACCTGTGAAGTTCTCCAGGCTTTGATATATTGTTCTACACTAATCATTAAAAGATTCAAGAGAAAGTTCTACTAGCACATTCATGCATAGCAAGCAGTGATATAATTGGGTGAAGGCTGGGACGACACCATATTGAAATGTTCCTGAAAATTCATCCTGATATCATATAGAGCTCCTCGGGTGTAGTAATGAAAGACACTTCAAGTGAGTGTCAAAAGCAGAATAAAAAATACTGATTATTAATTGCATACTAAGATATTTCAGTCTATCATAAGCAAAATGTAAACTGAAATAGGAGCTTTTTCTACAAATTCTCTTAGAGACAGAGTATGGAAAGTTTTGGCTTGAATCTGCAAGTCACTTACCAGGAATATTACGCAGGAATATTTGTTCTGAGATGATCAGAGTAAGTGCCTCATTACACAAATAACAGACCTTAAGTTTTTATATAAAGTTGGTAATTTTTTTTGTTAGTTGTTTCTGTTTTGTTGTTTCGGGGCGGGGGGGGGGGATGTTATTATTTTTTTAAAATAAAATCCTCAAGCCAGTTGAGATTTTAACTCATCTGAATTCTGCCACTTCAATGTGTTGGTAAGAGATTCAATGCATAAAGAATCAATTCGTTCTTGAAACACCACTAAAACTAATTATTTCAGTGGAAATTCATGGAAGCAATGATAAGAAAGGTGAGAATAGCTATTTTCTAGATGTTATCTGCTTAAGCTGGAAATCCATCTAAGTGGATGATAGCTACCTAAAAGTCCTTTGGCAGTAAAGTTACACCAAGAAATACCAAAATCCCAACCTGCACCAGAAATTAGACCCTTCTGATTTTAAATGCATTCAAGAGACATTTATAATGCATTAACCTTTTTGTGATTTTACATAGAGGAATTTAAATTTCTGCTCTACATAGTTCTGCAGTGTAGGATCCTGAATGACTTTTGCTACATGCAAAAAGTTAGCAGGGCTGAACTGTATGATTCTGCTAAAATATTGTTTATACACCCTTAAGGAAACATCTGCTGTCAGAGATGACCCTTAAGGAAACATCTGCTGTCAGAGATGACCCTTAAGGAAACATCTGTTTTAAGAGATGATCAATTGTTTTTGTTAACTGCCAAGTATAAACCTTACACTGCACCAGGTTGACTGTCTTGGCACCACTGCTATAATCAGATGGCCTTGGGCATCTCGTTTCCATAGCATTATCTACTAAAAAAATAGCAAAACACCTTCAATAGCCTTTTCAAATCAGGATGTCCAGTGACTTGCTATTAGCCAGGGCCAAAAGGGGACTTCTGAATCTCAGGAACAAACAAGTTTCCAAGTCATGCTTTAGTAACCAGTTTTTCAAACCACCTTGATTCCAGGCTGGCTAGGACCTAGGCAAATACTTGCTAGAATCTAGACTGCTGTGCAAGTCATGGACAGAACTCACTTTCATTAAATATCACATAAGGGACAAATTAAGATATTTTTACCTATTACAGTTCCCCACAAGCTGTAGCTCCACTTCTTGTTCAGCTTCAGGGTGCATGTTATCATTCATGGCCGTAAGTCAGTTCCCATCCTAGTGTGCTGCCACTATCAACCTCCCATCAGAGATGCTCCTTTATGTACCAAGTATGTTCCTAACCCTCATGATGATTCAGTATTTTATATTCAGTGGTTTACAACACACCACACAGCTCTAAAGGGACCATGTTAGTTTTTTTGACTGCCAGCCAAAGAAGGCTACACTGGGGGCAGACCTTTGTGAAAGCATGTGCAATTCTGAAAACACTTTAATGAGGGGGCGGGGGATGATTGGCATTTTATATTTACAGAGGTTGCATTATTGATGTGATTCTTTTCATATCAGTGGAATTACTAAAGCAATTAAAACATCTCAATATATCTTCATAGGAGTCTGTTGTTTTCACTGTTGACCAAAAGAGTCTGCTTCATTCTGTAAGGAAAGAGAAGGACTACTGACATTACTGTCAGCCTCTTAATTTCCGACAGACAACTTTTATCTTTCAGCAATTTGAAGCAATTAATTTTCTCCATGTGAAGAGTTATGATCAAACATATATATGTTATTATTATAAAGTACTTGACAATACTGTTTAAGTGAAAACTATATTTCCTGGTTTTCCACAAAGCTATGCTATTCTTACATAGCACTGGTGTGCCATTCAGAGTTGGAGAAGGAAGTCTAGGAAATTGGAAAATTTTACATCCGCAAGAGATGATTTAAATTCTCAGGATCCAAGCTTTCACTTTTGCTTGCAACTGTGACTTTTTCTGGAAGCTTTTTTTTGTGCATAGTTTGCTGTAGATGGATAAATTCTCCTTATTCTCTACTTAGAGAAATGGGATAGAATTTGAACAGGTGGGATATCCAGTAAACATGATTTCAGTACTGAAAATGCCAGACTGTCACTTCTGTTTCAGTATCATATTTGATTTTTCTTTATCCTTTGAATTTTTAAGTTGGAGGATAAAAGTCAAGCACTAGAGTAGTTTATGTGGCCTAACAGTAAATCAGCTAAGAGTTTAACCTGTTTGGAGCTGATTAAACCATTAAAATTTTTGACAAATATTTTCTCGACTGTAAGAATGTTTGTGTTTCAGTTTGAACCATAAAGGTACAGGAATACTTGAAAAAATACCAGCCAAAACATAGATTCAGTGGCTGCAAAGTCCCCCGCATACTTCAAAACCAGAAGGAATCCATGCATTACGTTGCTTTAAGGCCTTGAGCTGGCCCCTCATAGAAGGAATTTTTCCGTGGTGGTCCCTGGCACTATCATAGTCATCAGAATGAAGAATATTCAACAGCCATCTGCTGTAAGTGTCTAGCTTAGTCTGTGGGATAACTTTATTGAAAGAGCTGCTACAAGGTAGAACACTTCCTTTATCTGCCTTGCTCTCATCACAAATTGTTTTACACTGCAGTTAAACCCTAATTCTAAGGGTTCATACATGCCTTTAGAATTCCTCTACTTTCCTTTCTGTCTTGGCCTCTAGCTTTGTGCTTTACTTTTTGGTAGAACAGTAGACATTTTCATCCATTTACCCTGCTTAATACCTGGGCTTGCATACACACAGTCACTTTTAGAGAATATAATTGTGGCTATTTAGCTTGTTTGATGCAACAGAACAGCCACATGCATGATTTTAATTTTTTTTTTTGAAGGAGGAGAATGTTGATAGGTGTAGCAGAAATAATGCCAGTCATTGTTCCTGGTGCTAGCTGCTGCTGCTGTAAATGAATGTGTTTATCCTGAACTGAAAAATTAAACTGATCAGACACAATTTTTGCCTGAACAAAGTTTTGTGCTGTTGGTCTAGGTGAACCCCCTCCTGCTCCATAAGACCAACATGCCTTAAGCCAATACACCAGGGTTCCAGGGAGAAAGAGGTCCGAAAGGTTGTTGAAACTGAAACTGGGACACCATTGAGAGCTTAACCCAAACAGTAGTTTCATTATCAAAAGAGTGGCCAAGTAAACAGGAAAGAAAACTTCCAAGAGGGAGAGGGGGAGAGAGGGAGAGAAGGGAAAATAAGCCTTCAGGTATAAACACCCAAATCTCCAAGGTGTAATCCCACAGAGTTGTCTCACTGGCCCCATAATGTTCGAACATTCCAGAGTAGTGGCTGCATCCTCAAGGGTAGGCTGGCTCCTTCTGAAGGCAGGCATCCCAGCCAAAAAAGGCAACGCTGTCCTGTCATGTGAAGTGAGCAAAATCCCAGAGCATGAGCCACCTGCTTGTTATCTAATTTGCCAAATGACATCTACCTGGGCAGGTGTGGCCAGTAACACCCAGACAGGGACCCTTGGCACCTCCCCCTGTTAAATAATTGGCACTGCTGTGAGCAAGTGTGGATTTCTCTGCACCTGCACAGTATATTTCAGAGGGTCTTCATTAATTGGGTCTGGGGGCTTACTTCATCCTCCTCTCTTTATCCTTCAAGTGCGCTTGAAGGGCCACCAGCCAATAGTGAGAGACCAATTAATTTTAGTTTACACAAAAAATGCCTCCTTCAAGGACAGAGACCATCTCTATTGGCCTGTTTTCCCATAACTTGGCAGGAAGAGAACGACTCCTCACAGGTGGCTGGGCCAAGCATAGACCAAAAATATTAGCATCTAATTCAGCCTTGATACAGTCAGTAACTGTGAAACAATGTTATATGCTTTTTCCATTTATTCCAAAACAACTGTGCACTGCTTTGAATCTGATTAGAGCAATCTGTTTTATTAGCAATTAGCTGATCTGTCTTGTATGCCCACTCAGGGGCTGCTCTTGCTTCTTTTCCAGCATTGGTTTTAGACAAAGAAGAGTGGATGATGGCAGTGGTTGGGTATGAACACCACAATAGCCATAATCCACTGCCAGATTAGGCATGTGATCCAGGACAGTCCCATGTGAGGCCATCCTGCTGCAGGCTCTGGAGTAGGGTGAAAGCAGGAGACTGGGAAGACACTCGGAACACTATGGCTTCTCTGTCTTGCCCTTGCATGTGATGAAGTTTGGGCACCAACAGGATAGTGACTCATTACCACTTTTTGTTTTGTTTTGCTTATCCAATGTCAGCAGGTCAGGTGAGACTAAAAATTAGATGCAGTTGCAAGATGAAAAACAGAAAGTGAAAATGCCTGTTTCTGGTCAACCCAATGTCATTCGTTGTGTGACATGCCATGCATGTATGTGTCTGGACATGGAAAGAGAAAAGATTCACTGGTGGACAATGATACTGTGGTAACAGCCAACTGGTCTAAACCTCATTAACGTCTCACCAAGGCTAATGAAATGATTATAAAAATCAAGTGAATGAGAACCAGACCAGACAGTGTAAAGAATAGTCTATAGCAAGAGCTGAGAGGTAAAATCCATATACAAAAGTTCTTTTATTCTGAACAAAACGTAAAGTTTCATAAAACAAAGGGTTCAAGAGTAAGAGGTGGGGCAACCAAGCATCTGTGAAGTGAAGCATGTTGATAGCTGTAATATCTTCTTCCTTGCATTAAACAGAAAGATTTAAAGCAAACACATTCCCAGCTACTAGTTTACACCATCACAGTTGCTAAAATGCTAAATAATCCCCTCTTCAGTAGAACAATCCAAAAGTGAAAAGTTAAAAAAGACTGTAAAATAAAAGTAGACTGTGAGGATTAACAATATAAACACTACACACTGCTGGAACTACAAAGCAATTAAAATCTCTCTCTGGGATAACTTTTCTTCCTCCTCTTAGTTTTCTCCCTTTATTTCATATAGCTCCCTATATCTGTTAATTGAGGGCACCTACAGTGTAAATGCTTTGTTTCTTGAAGGTATATAAAGTTGTGTATGCCCCAAGGTCACGTCTGGTCTATTCTTTGCCTTTTCTTTCCCACACTGGTGTTTTGGCAGAGGAAAAGCATCTGCTTCCCTTGTACGCTCACCTTGCTTGATCTCACAGTCTCTGAAGAAACAGAACAGACAAATGTAAAGTTATGATAGCAACACCTGTGGCTTCTTGATATTTATGCTTTGGTAACTGCTGTCCACTGCACAGTTTCTGGTACCTCACTTGAGCATTGATCTATTAAAAAACAGTGCTTGGAGAACAATTAATATAGTTTCATATTACTAAGTAGATGACATGCTTTTGTACTAATAAGGCTTTTGAAAATTCTTCTAATGGGTCTCCCTTCCTGCAGTGTAGGAGTAGCATAATTTGCAAATTTTCTACATATCTAGACATAATCCCTGAGAGCACCCAGAGCAACTGAATAGTCAACAGCTTTGAAAATTTGACTATGTAGATTGTAGATGGATATCTAACTAAGGAGCTGCAAGTATCCCATACACCTGTTTCTCAAAATCTTGAATCTTTTATATTTAAACCTTCCAACATCTGTTTTAACTTATTATTTTAGTATTCTGAAAAATTTTCTTCCACGGTCACATCTTATCTCTTCACCCTGTGTCCTTATATCATCTAGTGTGTCAATTAAGCAAGAGGAAACAGCCTGAACAAACTGACATAAATTGCTCTAAACTAATATATGTTGCTACAAGTAATTTTTCTTCATCCTTCAGCACTGAAAATATGCAGCCTCATTTGACATTAGGTTTTCACAAGCTCCCTAAATCCAACCCAGATGTAGGTAGGTCTTGGAAAAATAAAATCTCTTATTTTTCCTAGACAGGTCTTAGATTTTTTATAACTTAAGCTAAGAAGAACAAGCATATTTGGTAGCTGAATCTAAACAAAGAAGTGGTACCTTCTGCTCCTCTGGAAAATGTGTTATGGGTAGGAACAACAGAAGTGTCATCATCCTGTCAAATTCAGTGATATGATACATGCTAAAAGGATCTCTACCTAACATAGCTAAGAATGACACAACCCAAGCCAAAATATTTATACATGTAAAGCAGAATGATGAATTACTGAGCTCACCTTTAAAATAAATGATATGGCTTTGGGAGGGCAATACTCCTCATACTTGTTACATGATCATCAAACAACCCTGGCACTTCTTTTCAGCGTTTTGATACTTAATTATGTGTTATGGTATCCAGAAATTTCACTTTAACTATGCTCAAGTTAAAAATTAATCCTCTCTCTCCTGTCCTTTTCTTCTGCCTCCTTACCTGACAAGAGACAAGGAAACATCACAGTAGAAAGCAGTGCCAGAACTCTCAAGAACAAGGGATAATCTTGATGGAGAGTTAAATGCAAAATGGTTTGCCAATGATCCAGAAGGTCCCAGATGAAAAGCAACTTTGATAAAGTGAGATATTCACTGATACTCAAGGACAATATGTGAATGTTTTCATAGTCATTGGCCTTATTTTCTTGATTTCAAGATGGATTGCACCCTGGGCTGCAATGCAGAGCAGTTTTGAACTCATGTGCCTACACCTTGTGATTCTGCCCTCATTCAGTATAGAGGTATGGTGAAGAGCTAGAGCTGACTTCTTCCTGCCAAACATAACCTGGCCTGCTGTACTCTTCTAGACAAAATAAAACCCATTATGGACAGTCAGATTTGAATTTAACTCACCTGACTTTGAGCAAATTCTCAGCCTGAATCTGTATTTTACCAGAAGGAAGGAGTTCAACTGGAGGTGCGTATCCTACCTTTGCATCACCTTAGTATTTGTGAGACCAAAGATCATAACTTTCAGAAAGAGAGATGAACTATCTTTGCCTTCATTATCTCAAATTAAGATCTGAGAGAAGCTTGAAGGCTTTCTATAAGCTCCATTTTTAAGACCAAAGGGCAATGATAGAGGGCAAAGAGAGGAGAAGCAATTTAAATGTTCTCCTTGTGGGTTGGGTATCTCTTGCAGTAAACTGTGGTGGTTTAGTTTTCTTGGGTTAGGCCAAACAGGGTGACAGGGTTATAACTGAGGAAGTATTCCACACCATTCCTTTACATAATCAGGTATATATAAGACAAGGAGGGGAGGTTCTTCCTCTCTTCCTTTCAGGTGCTTAGAAGACAGCGGGTCTCAGTGTGCTGGCATCGCTCTTATTTACATGAGCTGAGGAATATCTGAAAGCTGTTGTTTGAAACCACAGGGAGGTGGAGGAACTGTTTTCTTGAGGGAAGTTGGTGAGATTTTATTTTGTTAGTTATTTTATTGAG
>JAWWMO010000096.1:34579733-34592500 GCA_035047845.1 Dendrocincla fuliginosa | reverse complement strand
CGCCCTTTTCCCTTTTGGGGTTGTTTGGGATTCTTTTTCTGTATATTCATAGTGTTTAATTGTATATAACTGTAATATATGTGAATATATATTTATTTACTACAAATTTTCTTTTGGTACCTTTTTTCCTTCTCTTTAGGGAGGTGGGAATCTGTGTGGCCAATGGCTGGGTTTGGCAGGGAGCCAACTCAAAACTCCACAAAAACTTTCTTCATTAAGAATGTCTGTGTCTGCAGAGCTTCACACACATCTTGACCACTCAAATTCATTATTTTTGCATGCATTGCCCTGAAACATGACTAGAGACAGTACTTGAGGAAACAGCATGAAGCTGAGTCAGGGGAGGTTTAGATTGGATATCAGGTAAAGGCTTTCACCCCAAGGGTGGTTGGGCACTGGAACAGGCTCCCACGGGAAGTGGTCACAGCACCAAACCTGTGTGAGTTCAAGAAGCATTTGGACAATGCTTCCAGGTACGCAGTGGGACTCTTGAGGTGTCCTGTTCAGGGCCATGAGTTGGGCTCAATGGTCCTGATGGGTCCCTTCCAACTCAGCATATTCTATGATTCTGTGAAATGCTATTTATTAACTCCAGACTTAAACTCACTTTCTCACTCTTCACGTTCTTAGCAGGTTTTTAGAGTATAAGCAATTCCTTAGAATAACTTTATTAACAAATTAAGTTACTCTTTTAATTTAAAGGTCTGCATGCAGATTCCCTTCTTCCTCTGGAATTTTTGGGCTTGTTTTTGCACATCTGGGACATATCTCAGCCTAAGAAAGAATATTTCCCTTCAAGTGTCTCCTTAAAATTTTGACAGCAAATCACTGACACTCCCAAAAAAGAGCAAGCACCTGAAGGATTCTCAGAATTCAGTAGGAAAACTTTTCTCTTCATCCACCACCCACACTTGCACTGCTCACAGGATCTGGGGAGATTAAACAGTCAGAGGTTATTCAGAATCACTTCAAGCAGAATGAACCACTGGGGAAGCTCCATCCTGTTCTAAGGAAAAAGGAAGCAAAAGTCTCTAAAGTCAGTCATCGCTTTAGGAGACACTTCAGAGATTCACAGCTGTTGCATTTCTTATGAAACCCCTGGAATGCAGATGTAATAGCTAGCGGATTAGTGAACGCCTGAGCATCTGGTAATCTAATGGTGTGGTAGCACTTTAGAATTGCAGGGAGTATAAATATGCAGTAAGAAATTGCTCTAAATTTCCTCTCTGCTCAAAATATGATGTACCCAAAACCTGCTGAAGGCAAAAAGAGGTGTGCAGAAAAGGGATGCTTTGGTTGGATCTCAGAGCCATGTCATGACCTTTTCCCTTTCACATTACTCAGCAGAAGTTCTCTCTTTTGTGATGTTTTGTCCATCCCTGTGCCAACTGACTTTTATGACTTTTGTTTCTGTTATTTGTTTCATTAAGTTCTGAAAGTAGGAACATTTTCCTTCTTTAATAAATTACTGCCTTACAGCATCATATGTTTGGGCCTCTTCTGCACCTGGCTTTATACATGCTTTTCTGGTCAGTGAAGACTTGCATGTTTTCATAAAGGAGCTCACAAATCAATAGATTACCTGAACCTCACAGAATAATGTCAATCTTTCATTTTACTGGGAGGCTAAGGTGAGACGGGATTACAAAACCCTAAAGAATGTGAAAAGAACACCACAAAGCAGCCTGAAGTCTTTAAAAAATAAAATTTTGAAGGATTTTAATGCCTTACTTGATACACCACAAAGCAGCCTGAAGTCTTTAAAAAATAAAATTTTGAAGGTTTTTAATGCCTTACTTGATACACAGTCTACTCCCTTATGACGAAGAGGTGTACTGGTATTTTCTAAGCTTCATGTGGGAGTGTAACCCAGGACACAGAGCAAACCTCTTGTGTGAAGCAATGAGAAAAGAAACTTAACGTGAAGTCCTGCCTGTTTTACTCTAGCCACAGAATAAATAATTCATAGATTCCAGTGCTGTACATCATCTTCTGTTCCTAATCCAGTGTGGCCTACAGTAAGAAAACCATATTGTACCAAACAAATGAGATAACAGGGGATTTAGATGAAGTATAATGAAAAAAAATCACAACATAGGTATAATATGAACAAGTGGAAATTAAATACGTACATTGCACATAAATATGTGCAATTTTACATATGACTATGTAAATGTAAACTCATACCCTGTATAAATAGGTTTGTAACTCACTGAAGCCTTTTATTTTGAGGATTTACAATGACAAATTATTATTATTAGGACATTTGTCATTGAATGATTTCTCAGTCAAAAGTGTTCTGGACCTGCTCTAATGGAAGACTCAACTTTATGGCTTCAAATTAAAACAGATATACTAAGAGAGAACATATAGACACTTTTATAATACAGGTTTTCCATAAGTTTGATGATGATGTGTTGCATATTTTTGTACTGTGATGAATATGAGGTTGATAGAATGAAAGGAGATAGTTAAACATCTGTTACACATTTGCAATTCAGATGTGAACATGAAAATAAAGCTTAATTTTTCATATTTCATTCCATGTACTGGTCACTCAATTCTTAATCTATTATACTCTTCTCTATCTTGAAATTGTAACTCTGGTGTTTCTTCACATTCCAGATCTGATTCTAATTTTGTGCTGCTCTAAATTAAGTGTTGACCCACTAAAATGAAGGATCTAGATCCAGATCTCATTGTATGTAATCTGAAGGAAGTCTTGCAGTTTTACAGAACGACTTTGAATTTTCATAAGGTAACTATAACCAGATCCAGCTCCAACGGCCTGTGTGTGTAAAAAGCTGATATAAATGACAGCACAGACACGACTGTGTTATTTGTTCTTTCTCTGGAAAATAGTTGATAAATTTATGTTTGCTTTTGAAAACTATCAATCTTCTAATAAGTCAGTCATGTTGAGCTATTAACTTGAAGCTGAAAGAATAATTGTTTCTTGAAGCACTTCCCAGAGAATACTTAGAATTAATTCTTTTTTTTTTTTTTCTTCAGATTCCTTATACTTCCTATCCCCATGGAGAAATTCCAATATATGCTAGAGTTGACATCAAAAACAGTATTTAGGGGCCCAGAGGACAATCTTTCAGTTTTGAGAGAAAAGTAAATAAATAAATAAAAAAAAATGTGGCTATTAACAGACAAGAACCATAAAATGATAGAACAGCTCAATTATAAGGGACCTTGAGAGACCATCTGGTTCATATTTACATGGGAAAGGGAGCCTGTAGGAGATTATCTAGCATCCTCTCCAATTGCACCTTGAAAACCTACAGTGATGAAGACTCTACTGGCTCCTGGTGAGATTGTTCCAGTGAATGATTGTTCTCACTGTAAAAAATGTCTTTCTAGTGCCAAGATAAAAATTCTGCTGGTGCAACTTGTACCTTTTGCCCCTTGTGTTCACCATGTGACTCTTTGTGATGCAAGAGAATCTGTATTATTTGTAGCCACCTTATAAGTATTGGGATACTGTGATGAGGTCCCTGCTGAATCTTCTCTTCTTCAGGTATAAAAGGCCTAGATTCTTCTGTCTTTCCTCACAGGGCAGGCTCTTCAGCTCTTCTACTTCTAGAATGCAGTGGAGGCACTGTGTTTTGGCAACCCTCCCTGGAAAGGTCTGCTGATGCCAGAGAACTCAGCTTCACCGAGAGCCTTGGTCTGAACAGAATCCTTCATCTACGTGATAAAACAGATTACCTGCTCTCACTCTTTAATCTTGGGTTTATGACTAAATTATGGTGGATTAATTAAGCTATTCCTGTTCTAACACTTGGCTAGAAATACAACTAACAAATGAATATCAGGAAGAGCCACTATTCTAATCTGCATTTAGTGAAAATCACCTACTACTAAAAGTCTCCTTTACTAAGCCTGAGTTCACACATATTCAAGGTTATCTCTCATGTTCTTTAGTGAAAAAATTCACCAATGATCTTAAGTACCATGAATAAAAGTTGTATTTTCTATTCATTTCTGTTATCTAAACCTGTCTTTCAATACAAACTTCTAGATTTCCTGTCTTTGTCAGTTTTTAACAGGCAGTGATACATTGATCACGGGGATTAAGTAGGAGTAAGTCCCCTGAATTGCGATTTATTTCTGCTCGTATGCACTTTTAGTTACTCAGGGGAACTACAAATTTTAAATCTTTATGGTTATAGCAACTACATAGTGAATTTAGATGCTTACCCACTGCTTAGTGTAATAGAAAGGATCCCAATCAGTATGTGAAGCTGAGGTAACATACATCAGAATACCAGTCTCTGTAGATTCTATATATGATTCACATTCAAGACCAGAACAGTGTGTTAAACATTTCAATGTATGAAAAAGCAAACATTACATCAAGTTATGAATTGATAATATGTATTTAAAAGCAGTTTTGAAAGTCTATAGTAGCAATTTTAATTTAGGGGAAGAAAATTCAACATTTACAAGGTTACTAAAAGGCTCTCATTTTTAAGATTAATACCATATGAAAAACCAAAACCCACAAACCAACCAACCAAAAAAATTCCAAGTGAATTTATGCAAAAACACATATTTTTGTTAACTATGCAGCACTTGTTTATTCCAATATATCTAGCTAGAAAGTGATTACTTTTTTATCCCTTCATTACTAGAATGAACTGAAACTATTTTCAACTTTCACAGGGGAAATATTCTAGATAATTAAAGTGAATTATCTTATCACTTTGTAACTGCTGACAGTCTTAAGGAAATGTATCAAGATGATGAATGGATAACATTGCCTTTGAATGGATAAGGCAATGCTATTCAATACTCAGCCATCTTCCTCATAATGGATAGAGTGGGATTATTGTCTTCTAAAATTAACTATATAAACCAATGTATATGACTTGCCTGAAAACTGCCTTTTTTTTTTTTTCTGAATCTCCAATATAGACATTTAAAATATATATAGTTATGCTGAGTAATTGCAAGTTATGTGAGATAACTCATGTGACAGAGATTGGATTTTTTGAGAACCAAGTAGGTGGCATGAAAAAAGTCTCTGTTTGCATTTGTACAGTTTCCTAAATCTCTTGATTTTTGGTAAATGATTGACTACTTCTGTCATGACTAATAGAAATGGTAAAGATTAATGTACATTTACTTAGATATGTTCAGATTGAAAGATGTTAACTACAGCAAAATGTTAAAAAGGAAGGCAGAATCTGTATTTCATTCTGCTTATCTGAATCATGAAGTTTACCCATATAACACTTGGAATATTATGTTACTTGGGAAGAACCCCCAAAATATTTCTTGAAAATTTTTCTCTTAATTTGAAAAGGCATGGTGAGGCATGAGATACTTACCTTTATCTCACTTGAGGAAGGAAAGGATAATGCATTTTCTGCTAACAAAAAAAAAGGGGTGGAAAATTAGTGTTTAAGAGATATTGAAATTACTAAATTACAGACTAAATTACAAAGTCAAAATTAATGAAGCATAAGGCCTGTATACTAAATGTAAATAATGTTCTACCTAACATGAAAATACGTTGTGCTGCATCACAATCCATAAAATTGCTTAGTGAAATAAGCAAAGGATTTGACTGTGTGAAGAGTCCACTTTCAAAATGTAGTATTTTGCTCTAATTCCCATGAAACTGATTGGCTACCAGCAGTGTAATAAAGCAAACATAACAGTTACAAGAGTGCCATCAGGGCACATCACTGTTTTATGAGATGGTAAAGCACATACAGTTAAGATCTACTATCCAAATAAATCCACAATCTCCTCTAGCAATTCCAGAAATATTTTCAGTTGCTGCTAACCAACTATAACCAAACAATGTAATATGTTTCTCTTGTCTAAATACTGGCTTTAGTATTATTTTACTTTTGCCATCAGTTCTTTGTTGAATTTAAAACTGTTGATTTGCATGTGTCATTTTTATAAACATAAATTATTTTTAGGGAACAAAGGATTGATAGTCACAGAGAAGTTATTTGCTGCCCAAGCCAGGGACAAGACAAGAAGTTTTATACTTCATTTTCCTTGTGTTCCAATCTAGGAAGGTTTAAAAAAAAAATCTCCAAATGAATGGAATTTCTTTTGCTTTCCTCCAGCATTGTTTTCTAAAGGAGTTGAACTTTTTCATCCAAGCTTTATCTACAGGAAAAAAAAAATATTGCTGGAAAATTTCAGACAGTAAATTATATGTATGAGTAAGGGAAAACATCCTTTACGTCTGGATTCCTGTGGGTTTGTGTCTTAGATAGACTTGACTTCTTTATAAAGATTCAGGTCATAACTGCTGCTTTTCTAAAGATATGGAATGTGCAATGTGGATTTTTATACATCTAGTAACATTTGAGTTTATGTTAATATCTTTTCCTCATTTGAGATGATACCAAATTCAATAAACTGAATTAAAAAGTCACTTACTAAGCCTAACTACAAAGTCACTTGTTTTCCCAGAATTTAAAAGAACAGTGATTCCTTCATCAGTTTGACTGAAACTACCTATTAGGTTCAAATGTGATGACTTACAGAAAAGAGCAGACTGCTGATCACTCTGACAATAAGACCAGTAGGGCATACCGGTATAACCTGTGTTATACCTGTTATAAACCTTCCCAGAAAATTGGGAAAAACAAGAATGGAAGCCAACATTCAGTCTAAACTGTGGTTTGTGGTACTGCTTCTATGGTGGCTAGATTCTCACAATATTTTATGGGGGGTGTAAGAGAGGCAGGTCTGTTAACTTAGTGATTTTATCTGTGTCTAATGCTACAGTAAATCCAGAACAAAATCTAGACCTTAAGGTAGACCACAGTACTTATCCCTTACTAGGAAAATAATGTATTGAGTGCAAGTAGAGAAAAGGAATCCCTTTATGGATTTTTATTAAATCTGTATCAATTCGAAGTTTGATAATTCAGCAAAGTTGTCCATGATGAGTTATTGAAAAGAAAACATGAGAATGTTGATTGAATTTCAGCCATGTAAAGATGAAAGTACCCCCATAAAAAGATGCAATCTTTTGAATATCACTAAACTGCTGTGCAACCATTGAATACAAAAATAACCAAAATGTTTTAACCGTTCTTAAGGGAAGAAAGTCAACCTTACAATATTCAAACAGTCTGTGGAATACTGTCATTGAAGGCAATAAATCAAATTTAGCCCTACAGCACAATTGGTTTCCAGGTATTGCAGAAATAATACTTTGCAGTTAGAAATGCAGAAGGAAGTTCTGGCAGAACCATTTGCCAATGAATCTAAATGATCTGTAAAAATGAAATTATTTGCTGCTCTTGATGAAGTTTTAGGGAATATTTTCTGGAGGAACACTGCAAAAAGCTTTGACATTTGTGGGAAAAAATACCAGGGTTTTTTGTTTGTTTGTTTGTTTGGTTTTTTTTTTTTTTTAAAGCATCTTTTATTGTAAGCAATGTTACAGAGCACATTTCCTGGGATGCTCACTTGTGAGGGTGTTGGTTTGAAATTTCATTGTACTGGATGTTTCTTTAGAATTTGCCTTGATTGTGCAACTGTTTGACTTTCAGTCTTGGATTTTCAAGCATGCTAGCTGGATGATTTAGTATACTTGTTTCACGTGCCTGATGCAGAGGCTTTCAGAGCGTCTGACCCACTCTCACTCTGGACATGACTTTTCTGCACCTTCCATGTAGGAGCTGTTCTTGGTTAGCAGCGCAGCTCTTCAGGGAGATACAAGGGCAAAGGCAAACAAATACACAGGCTTGCTCATTTTATAAGAAGAAACTATTTGAAAAAATAGTAAGATCTAGAACAGAGTAATGTGAAGCCTGTCATTCTTGCTGCTGTCTTCTCAACACCTGTGTAAAAACCACACTGTCCTCACTTGAACATGATTTTTATTGCAACTCGTGAATACTTTCTTTTTTTTTTTTTTCCCTGTAGTTACTTTCCTTCTACACTTCCCTATGAGAAAGTAGGCTTTCTCCTCTCTTGGGTCAGCCTACATTGTTTCTTTGAATTCCTTACAACAGGGATTGTTGTAAGGAACAACAATCTTACTTGTGCATTTTAAAAGTAGAATGTGGCATCTTAGTTGTTATATTTTTGCCCCAATCTCTATTCTCAGGCTACTTTTGGTAAGTTAGATAGATCTCATTTCCCTTAAGATATCATTCTCCTAAACTGAGGTAAGTAGATTTATCTTTTTTTTTTTTTTTAAAGCGCAGTTCATAATTTCTGACATAGGCATCAAAAGCTAAAAGGTGAGGCATGAGCTACTCACTGTAAACTGTATGTATATAAGCTAGTTACAAAAAAGTTATCGTCTTCATAGTATAATGAGTCCAGTCCTTCATCTGGCCTTTGAAATTGATTTGATGAGTTTCCCTGAGAAGTACCTGCTTTCTGTTGTTGACTGTAAAGGGAGTGTGGAGGGTAACATTGCATTTGGTGCCAAATTTAGATGCCTAAATTTCAGTAAGAAGACAACTACCTAGTGTGTTCAGACTTCAACAGAGTTAAATTACTCTGTAATACTTACTATATACATACATTCCTCAATGTGCAGAATTTTTCTGCGTCTTTCCTAGTTGAAAGGTCTTTGAAATCCCCCAAATCTTTGTGAAGTGGACTTGTCATTTTCTGCCAATCTTTTTTTCTTGAATACAGTAGGCTAAAGGCAGATTGCAGTATTTCTGCTGTCACAACCAGATGTGCAAAGATAAAATCAGAATGTCAGTCACATTATCAGGATTACCACCTCCAATCACCAGTTCACATCCTGATGAGTCTGAGAGGTATTTTGCATTGGCTGAAGTGCACTTAACTCGGACTTGAATGTAACTGAGTACTTCGCAAAAGACAAAAGTACCATCACTGTCATTTGTAGGTGGGAAGTACAAAGTAAAGCAAATAGCCTTTTCAGACTCTTTTTTAGCTTTCCTCTGTCTCCCTGTCTTTTTGCCCTTTACAGTGGCTGTCCTCCTTTCCACTTGTCTCTTCTCCATTGCCTTCAACACTGTGTGGAAAAGTAGCTGCCTTGTGGAGGCTGTTGGTTTTGTCTGGGAACACCTGAAATTGACAGATTACACACTCAAAGTCATCCCCTATGTAAGACCATGAAACAAAGCTAGAGGCTCTAAACAGGCAACTAATATGCCACCTAGATAGTCTTCTGTGTAAGGAAAATACTGAGATGTTTTTTGCATCTCTTCATGGCTAATGTTTTAATGGAAAGGAGTTGGAGATGCATGGGTGTCCAGATTGTGGCCGTGAGTTTGTAGGATTCCCTAACACACAAGAACATGGAGACTTTACAACAGATTTGCACAAATACCACAAAATTTACTACTGGCAAGTCGTAAGTAGGGTACTTATTATTTTTACTCTCACACAAAAGTAAAAATAATAAAAAATCACCTACAGCAAGTATAGTATAACATATAGTGCAATAGTATAATTATGATTAATAAAGTGAATATACATATTCAGTTATTACAAACTACCATCAGCAATTGATAATATAGTGCTAATCAATAATATGGCATGACTCAACAACAGCAATCAATCACAAAGCAACAATCAATAGCAGCAACTACCAGTTAGTACCATATATTATTATAAATCACTATGAACTTTTCATTACTGAAGCAACTTATCAACAATCTAATACCAGAGATAATAGACTATTTATATGAATTTATAATATCAGTATCAAGGGAATGAGACAGATTTCAGAAGGAGACAGACCATCCCAAAGTGGGGGGAAAACTAATCCTAAAGGTCAATCAAACAATCCCATAAGAAAGATCAAACTCTAAACCTAACCCAAAGGTGGGTCCAGAAAAGGGGACCAGTGAGATTACAGTCTCACTTCAAAGGTGATCTGTGGCACAGAGTCTGGAGTCAGCATCCCCAGTGAGACCCAAGACCTTGTAGAAAGCTAGTGTGGAGAATTCAGTCTGTTTAGAAAAGAAAAAGTATAAGTTCTCAGGAAGAGAGGTTCAGCTTTGAAGAGAAATTAAGCTTGTTTTATATCATAGAGACATAAGAGGGCACAGATTATCATTGCTTCAAGCAACAAATAGATGCTGCAGTTTCAAGTTTTTGACATGTAACATACAATTGATGATGAGGTTTTCTATTCTTTCAGAGGAATTTCTACTTTTTCCAGACTGTTTTCCACCTTGATGATAATGGGCCATTTCAGTCCCTTGTTTTTGCACTTATCAATAGTACCTCAGGATGCATCCTGTTTTTATGTGCACCAACTGCACTTACAATAGACCATCTGCCCTTCTCAAGGATGTTTCTGCTTCCAAGGTGGCAGGAATTTTCTGTCATTATTTTTCAGCAGACATTTTCTTTTGTTCAGTATTTTCCCCCTGTTACTGGGCTGCCTTTCTGTTTGCTTACATCAACAGAACATCTAAGCAGAAGTCTCATTGCCAGTCTGATAACAAACCTTATGACTTCTCAGAGTTCTAGTTTTGTTTGTAAGGTGTTTCTTAGGTATCCTGTTCATCCCAATTGATATAGTCTTAAATATTTATTTTAATTTGGCCTCTATTCTATACCATGTGTTGTTTTTCAGCACTGGAACATTTTCAGACAAAACAACAACAACAACAATAAATTACAGCATTCCAGAATTGTAAAGTGGAGATTGCTTTAATTAAAAGTCACTTTTGTTCATATGGGAACCATCTGTGGAAATAAAGAACACAGAGGAATTTAAGGTAAACCTAGCATGAATATTTTGGAATATTATTGTCTACCTTTTTGCCACAGATAATGCAAATTGTACACCCCATGTTTGTTGAAGGCTTGAGACTTTCACGGTACTGTATGTCTATTCAGCTATTATGTAAAAGTCAATAGTATCCCATAAAAAGGAGGCAGAAGACATACTGTGAAGGAATAAGAACTAATGAGTCTCCAGGACTTGACTGCAGATAACAAATCCTAATTCACAGAATCACACAGCAGTTAAGTTTGGAAGGCACTTTTGGATTTCATCTAAGCCCAAGACCTCTGCTCAAAACAGGATCAGCAAGAGCAGGTTGATCAGGGCCTGTCTAGTCTGGTGCTGAATACCTTTAAGGATGGAGGTACTACCACTTCCATGGGAAACATGTTCCATGTTAGAGCACACTCACAGCAAAGAAGGTGGAGTTTATGCTTAAATGGAATTTTTTCTATTTTAATTCCTCTTGTCCTGTTACTGAGTACCATTGAACTTCATCTTCTTTGCTGACACCTATGAGGTATTTAGATGTATTGATGGGGCTCCCATGAGACACCTTCTCCAGGCTGAACAGTCCCAGATCTCTCAGCCTCATCTCACATGAAAAATGCTGCAATCTCTTAGTCTTCTTTAAGACTCTTTGGTAGACTAGTTCCAGTATGTTTATCTCTTGTAGGAAACTCACAAGTGGACATTACTCCAAAATATAACTCCAGACATGTCTCACCAATGCTGAGTATGTGGCCAAGTTTCTTGCTTTCCTTTCATTTCAGACGTTATAATTTTTGTAATTTTATAATTTAAATTTATAATTTAATTTTATAATTTTATTTTGTAATTTTTGACACTGGTTTAGGGTATGTTTTAGAGCAGCTACACTGATAGTGAAGCAGATTTGTAATGAAATTCGTTGAGGTTTAAGACTGATTATATCTAAGTGTTTTGGTAGGGAGAAAACAGATTTATTGCTGTGAAGTCAAAGAACTTGTGAGAGTTACAGGATTAGTTGTGGTGTGCAGAATAATGAACAGAGGAACTAAGGATAAGGAACACTTGTGGTTGGTTTTGTTGGGTCAAAGAAGATCTCTTGTAGCATCAAAACCCAATATAATCCTGTACTTTCAGCATACTCAGATCAATTTATTGGTTAGCTACATAGCTAATTTTTGGAATAAGATTCCATGCAAGTCATGGCATACAGAGCATACTTCTCCAGGATTCATGGTGAAGACACTTTTGATTTTGTCAATCTAAGTAATTATGGAGCACTCTAACAAGACTGGACCAAACTAAGAAAATATGCTGAGCTACTGCTCCAAAAAAATGCTGAAAGACCCCAAACCAAACAATAAAAAATCAGAGCTACTGGTTTCTTTATAAATGTGTAAGATGTTTGGAAGAACCTTAAGGGGCACTTGGTAGCACTGACCTGTTGAGAAGTCCACAGCCATTTAAATAAGTCAGCAAGCCACCCAGGAAGGGTGGCTGGGCAGAGAAGTTAGAGAGCTGCAAGAGACAGGCTCTGAAAATTGTGAATGCATTTGACATGTGCTGTAGTTTCTGATAAATGTGAAATAATGGTTTAGGGCTGTGCTGCAATACCAGAATGATCTTTTGCTTGTACCTATAGCTGAGAAAGGAACACTGGTTCAATAAGCACAGAGCACACAACTGTGTTGTAAGAGTTTTGTGCATGGATGGAAACAGTTGAAGCAAGAGAATGTATACTCTTGGCCTGTGTCAGTCTGAAGGACAGATGTTCAAGAAGAAAACATAAGAGCAGGGCTAGTTGTACTCATTGCCCAAATAACACCCACATGCATCTGTATGTCTACATACAACCCCCCTTTTTGCTGCTTTTCACTGCCTCACACTCCTGCTTTTGAGACTTTTGCTTTCTGCAATCTGAAAACTGATGAATCACCAAAGAAGCAGAAAGGTCCTTTTCCACAGAGGATGAAACAGAGCCTCCCTAGAGATCCAGGTATTGAAGGCAATGGTTCAGCATCATATTTTCCCTAAGGTCCTTCCTCTTTCTGCAGAAGAA
>JAWWMO010000096.1:34511620-34524153 GCA_035047845.1 Dendrocincla fuliginosa | reverse complement strand
TTTTAGTTAATACTTTTTCATTACATTATCTAAGGTTTTCCTGTGAGATTTTCTAAAAGTGTTGTAGTAGATGAATTTTGAAGATTAGACAAAATTCTTTCGTCTTATAAGACTTTGTTAGTTCATGCATATAATCCAAGAGAGTTTGTCTTTATAAAGAATTTACCACTTCACAGCAGTAAACCATTTTTGAGGTAACTGAGAACAGACTCAGGTATAAAAGGTTCTGACCTCTGCCTGATAAATGAAATAAAATGGACATTCATAGAAAGGCCAGTTCTCCAGGTGCTCCTGATTTACCCTGGTGAATTGGAACTGGTAGTCAAATCCCCTGTGTGATTTCTCCTGCCTATGACTTTGGGTCTTTGGTGCATGCAGAGTTTAATTCCCTACATGGAAACTGTTACTGACTTGCAGCTTGCATTGTGCTGTTTAACAAAGTTGCATGCCTGATGTTTCTTAACTAAAGGGTTCAACTTGCCTTCTTTAACCTTCTTAACTAAAGGATTCAACTTCTACTTTCACCCAGCTAAATGCCTAGAGTCATCCTGCACCTCATTCCTTTTTCTATATACGTGACACATTTTGCATTCTAAATAAGTGGATTTTTGTTGCAGGATATTGGTGGACAATCCGTTCAAGTGTTCCTGTGAAATCATGTGGATCAAGAAATTTGAAGAGACCAAGTTTTACACAGAAACTCAGGATTTATATTGCATAGATGACAACAACAAGAGGACAGCCTTGCTGGATATGAAGGTCCCGAACTGCGGTAATATTCTTTTAACATAAAAGAACTGCTAAATTATTGTGAGCCAGGTAAAACAAACATGCTTTTTTGCAAGGTAACTCTCAGGATGATAAGTTTTCAGTGGAGATATTAACAACTCAGTAGTCTTTCACACCACTTGGAATAAATCTAGGAACTTCATAGAATCACAGAATCATAGAATATGCTGAGTTGGAAGGGACCCATCAGGATCATCAAATCCAACTCCTGTCCCTGTTCTGCCTGTCAGCATGTCCAAACATTTTTTGAACTCTGTCAAGCTTGGTGCTGTGACCACTTCCCTGGAGAGCCTGTTTCAGTGCTCAACCACCACCCTCTGGGTGAAAAATCTTTTCCTGATTCCTAACATAAATCTCCCCTGCATCAGCTTCATGCCATTCCCTCTAAGTCTGGCAGTGGTCACAAGGATGAAGAGGTCGGTACTTGCCCCTCCACTTCCCATCATGAGAATGTTGAAGATCACAATGAGGTCTCCCCTCAGTCTTCTCTTCTGCAAGCTGAACAAACCAAGTGACCTCAACCACTCCTTGTAAGGCTTCCTCTCCAAACCTTTCACTATATAAAGTTGAATTTTTTTATCTCTTGATTATTTAAGAATGTACCTTTATTCAAGTGGAAGGAAATAGAATACTGATTATAGATAGCACACAAGAATTAATATAGAATGCATGTGCCTTTGTTGAACTAAATAGTAGTGCTTTGTTGAACTAAATAGTAGTGCTTTCAAGCTCAATAGATGTAACATTTTACCTACTTGAATTTTTTCAGCTATCTGTAGTTAATGAGGTCATAATTTTCCTTCCAAAATATGAACTGTAATACTAGGACCATAGGAAGAAAATTCAGAAGGACCGCCTACTAATTGGGACAAATTAGCATTAGCTCTTGTTTTTCACACAAATAAAATTCTACAGAATTCACTTGTAAAGGCTATATGAAAGAGTTATTTGAAGCTTAGGTCTGTGGCATACTGCAACATATTTTTTTCAGTTATTTTAGATCTAGAGATAGTGAAAAAATGATGTAAAAATAATGCATCCCCTTTTATATATATATATATATATATATATATATATGCAATATTGTTGCCTGTATGTGGTCCTGGGACAGCTGGGGAAAGGTTCCACCAGCTAGTTGAAGAGATTTCTCCTCCTCTGTGTATGAGGGGCAGAGACAGAGTGTTTCTAACATAATATCACATCTGCTGGACTCTGGAATTTCATTTGCAGAGTGGGGAGCTGGGGTGCCCAAGGGCAGGCACACAGGAAGGAAAGAGAGCAAGGGCATCCTCATGGAGGCCTGATTTGGATTGGAAAAGCTGTTGGTGAAGATGAACAGCAGAATAAATTATACCTTTTCTTCTTCCACCTTTGCCCATTAAGTGTCATTTTCTCCACTGCTTTTATGGAGTGTGTGAGATCCTCTTGATAGCAGCTTCAAGCAAAGAACAGCCATGGAGGGGACCTACTACAGGCTCAACAAGTGCAGCATTTATTGGAAATTATGCATTTTGTGGCCACGTATCATGCTATTAGTCTTGTGTCCAGATCCCTTCTGGGACCAGGTGTGGTGGTATATTCATGGCAAAAATGTTGCAAATGTCTGTTGTAATCAGAAAAAAGCCCCACCTGTTTAGGGGACTTTTTGAGCTGCAGAGTTGGTCTTGTGTGCTTCAGGATCTGATTTACCTGAAATGGGAGATGATACCTAGCTGAATGAAATGGATGCAACCTTCTGCTCCAGCTGGATAGACTAGAAGGCAGATTAATGTGCTGGGTGTAGAGAGATTGGTCTGCTGTTGTACTGAGATCAGTTAGTGCAAACCAGGAACTCCAGCACAGTATTTCATAACATTCTTGGCTGGCACATCTATAAGCTACCAGGGAGATAGGATTTTCCTTTGAAAACTTTTGATGTTAAATACCCAGAATTAAACCTATGAGACATTAGTTCTTTCCCCTGATTTCTTAACCATCTGCAGTCAAAACAGACTTGCCTCTGACCGCTGGATGCTGTGTAGGTGCATATGTGTGTACCCATGCATGCATCCTGTGGGCATATCTTGACTGAAATACTTGTCATGACAAGGGAAGGTGGTACTTCCAACAAGAGAAGGAAGATGAGGAGGAAAGGTTAGTGTATGCAACATGTAGATTGGAATTTGCAGTATATGCAATTTGCATATGGAAAACATGCATTTTTTTGAAAATCTGTGTGGATGTCAGCACATACTTACAAATCACTTAAGTTAGCTTTCAGGGTCCAAATATCACCAAACTTTATGTAACTGTTTTTTCCTTATCTTGTAGAGGCTCTTTTCCCTTAATTTACCTTTTTCAAAATGAACCAGTGCAGGACATAGGTTTTTAATAAAGATGGCAACCCATCCTTTTCCTAGATAAAGAGCAGAGAATCCCAGATAAAGAGGAATGACCATCTTGATGGGCTGTATTCTGGAAGATAGCAATGCTTGGCTCTTGCTTTCAGTATCTTCGCATATATTTTTCTGTATTTTAAAGGACAAGACTTAGCTTCAAAACAAAACCAATCATGCTTCTGGTTTATTTAATTTCCAAAACTTTCTGAGGGGCTAATAGGTAGAACTGAAATAGAAGGAGAATTCAGCTTTTGATGTATGTGAACTTTTTTTCCCTCTGAACTATGTGACCTTTTTTAGCTCCTTTTAATGTTAAGAGAAATTTTTGGGCATGCAGACCTCTGCATTTTGTCAATAAAATGTGTTTTTTTCTGCTAATGTAATGGTTTCATCCCATCTCCTTTTTTAATTTGTTCATTATTTTTTTTAAAATTTAGAAACTAAGCAAACATGCACTCCTCTTTATGTTCTGGTGTTATGAATTACTTTGTAGTATTATAGTAAGAGGCCTATACAGTATGTGGTAGATGTTTCTGTAATAGAATGTTTTGCTACTGTTTTCTGTAAATAAATCTCTTGTGGACAAGTAGGTAGAGGCCACTGTGGGTTTTGGATCACAAGGCTTTACTTTGTACTAATTGATGAGAAAATTAGCAAATCTCTGTGGTACTTTGCTTATTGTTTATATGGTGGAAGTGTTCAGTAATGTGCTGAGACTGATTGCAATTTAGATGTCATCAACTTTGTGATTTATTTTCTTGAAGTTTAAGTTCAGGTATGCTCACTATCTAGAAGATCCTTTCTAGCTGCACTATTAGAAGTGTCTATCAATAATTATGTTTTTCAGCTGCATTTAAAATGTGTTTAGATATTATGAAAATTGTCATTCTTCTAAGTTCTAAATTCACACATAATTACTATGTCAAATGTTTTCAGATTGCATCTACCACGAGGCTTCTCTGTAAAGAAGTAGTGGTGTTTAGTTTTGCCGTTTTCACAGCATTTTCTGTTTGTCTGTACAGCATGGACAGCATCACCACCTAAGCTGTCCTCTCTTGTTTCCAACTGAAAAATAGCATTAGAAAATCAATAAAGAGAACTCATTAAGTAAACACTTTGTTCTTATTACTACTTCTTTAAGCTCTGGTGGCAATTGCCACCAGTGTGTTAAGTCCTTGAAAGCAAGGCATGTCCTGTGCCTGGGGTAAAAGACCCAAAAAGTTGTCAGTCTGCAGATCACCTGGGGCCGAGGAGGCAGGGAGGTTGTTGATGTGTTACTTACTTCCTCTGGTAGAGATTCAGTTACTCAGCTGTTATCATTCACTGCAGTGATACTGAAAGGAGTCATTTTACCTTGTGTTATTTTGTGGAAATATGTGGCTTCTACAGCTGTCTCTGCAGTCCTGTGCAGATTTTGCATTGCTCTGGATCTCAGTCTGGTAAAGGCATTTTGCCTTATCTAGCCAATTTATTTTTATGTATGCAGATATGGTGCTTATCAGTTCTTTGACTTTGCTTTCTGTCCCAGCTTTGGATGCTTGTTTATCATGTAGTGTTTCTTCAGATACCTTCTTTCTTGCCATTGGTCACGTACACTAGCAAAAATGTACTGAACAGTGTTGCAAATTAGTTCCATGTACTAATTTGCTGTATATATAACTAAGGTATGTTCAGACTGGCTGTTTGTTTACATATTCAGCCAGTCACTGGAACTGTTGTTTGGTCTGAGAACTATGGGATTTTAGGAATGCTTACATTCTTTGCCTGTCTCCTCCCTTGCCTATAAAGTACTGTGGTGTTGCTCTCAGTGCTGCTTCTTGCGGATGACTGACAAAATTTCAGAAGTCATCGTAATGTAGAATTTCAATCTAAAGTGATGGATTGCCCGTTTCTTGCTTGTGGGGGAAAGCCATCAATTTTAACAGGCAATAGTTCAGATGACTGCAAATGATCTGGACTGGATATGGTTTCATTTCAGCCTGTTTATGGTGATTTTTTTGTCCTAGAGGTAAGTAAGTAAATGGTAATACCAGATGGGAGACAGGTGGTTATAAATTCTAAAGGAGTAAAAAGGCAAACTGAAGGATTGACATATTTGTTTCTTTGAATTTGCAGAAAAGATTGTAGTATTACTGAGTCAATAAAATAAACATTAAATCTTAGGTAATCACAGTACAGTACAGTCAAAAAGCACAAGCAAAGGCATAATCTAGTGGGTGTTGACATTTTTTTCCATTATCAGCCAGATTTCACAGATAAGACTATTAGAAGAAGAACATTACAGACAGAATGAAACGAGTTTAAAAAAAACCTCAAAGCTTCTTAGTGTTTACCTTTCAGAGCAGTCGTGGGCTCTCTAGCCTGTGTTATTTATTTTGGCTCAAGAACTAGATGTGATGCATGATGTTTTGTGGCAAACTATTCTTATTTTCTCTATAAACAGTTTTGATTCTTATCTGTGATCATGGTTTGTGTGAAAAAGTTTGATTTTTTTATTAGACTTTGACAGGATTGGGGTTTCACTGTTGCTTCTAAGTTGTGTTAAAATTTTCCAAACTTAATTAAAACAATTTTATGGTTATTAAGTGAAAACAACCAATAACTTATGGGGTTTGAAAAGGCAATAGGAATCTCATTTTCAAAGACATATATGTACCTTCTTTGTGAGCTTACATGCATTTATCTGTTTGTGAATTCCATTTATCTGTTTGTGAATTCAACCATCAACTTTCATACAGATGTTTAGACCTGACCATCTACATGATATGTAAATCAGGTGTTGTGAGTGATGATAATTGAGTGTATGTGTTATATATGAATGACTCATATTAAAAGCCCAGATTTTTGTTTGATAATTCAGATTTGAGTTCTGCATTAATTTCAATGAAGCAGATTTGTAATACGAAGTAGATTAGAAATAGAAGGAAGTAAGGCACTATCCAAGGGAAGGAGATGTGTCTGGATCACTCAAGTATTGTCCCTGAAACCAGAATATAGTGCAGCTTTGCAGAGACACTCTCTAATGCCTGACTTGACACTTCTGTTTAAGTGTAGAATACTGATCTACTGAGTAGAACAGCTGTCTGACTCTTGTCTGGTTGTATTCTTACTTTGCTCTTACAGTCTATCTGGGTGAAGACTGATGACTAGATAACTGTATTCTGGAGTCTAAAGAAAGTACTTTTTTCTTTCAAAGTGGAGACTTTTCATGAAGGCATCCCTTCAGTACTATACTTGGTATATGGTATATGTGGTATTGAGAGTGTGACCCATAATTTTACTTTTTTATGTTGTTCTATGAAAATGTTGCCGTTTCAGGATCACATGTGTATCATGTTGCAACATTAGACAGGTCTTTATTTTCAGTACATTCTGGACACACATTAAATTCCACAGGTAGAGGAATTGCAACTGCATTACATGCACTTAGAAATAAAAGCCCATTTTTAGAGGTTTGCATAAGCTAGTTTAGCCCTTATTAACTTACTTTACAAGGGCTGTTTAGCATTCGGTTCATCTGTTAAGCTTGTGGTATTCAGCCCAACTGCACTATGTGTTTTTGGTTTTCTTTTGAAAGCTGTTGTGGATAAAGTGAATCTTAAATGCCAGGTAAGAACAATTTCTCTAGATGTAATTTAGTTTCCTTAGCCATTCAGGGCATATGAGTGGGTACCTTCAGGATACTGCTAGAAGGGGAAGTGTTGATAGGGTTGATAGCCTGTACAGAAACACATGGTCTCAAAATTCTTGTGAAGTGTTTATATCATACTGTGTACAAGGCCAACCAAACAATTCAGGTGCTGCAAGATCCTGCACCTTCCTACTAAAACTGAGATCATGCCTGCCTAGGGACCTTAAAAGAAAGGTCCTGGGCAAAAGTTAGGGAGCTGATGTAAACCTTGGAAATGTAAGCCCTTTGTCTGGTTTGAAATATTAGCAGCAACCTTCAGAGCTTCTGTACATGTTGACTGCAGAAGATAATCTACTATCCAAGTGAATTTGAGTGGGTGCACAGCCGTTGGTGGTTTTTCACCTGCATGGCATTCATGATGGCATTTGAAGCCTTGGATAGGGGATTCTTTGGAGGCAGTGCTTGTTACTGTGGTTGTGAAAATAAGTCATCAAGTTTTGTGGTCTTTGCTGTGGCTCTATGTAAAGAAGTTTGCTTCTAGTGATAATTTGAGTTAAGTACGGAGTGATGGAGTATTTAAAGGCAAAGTAAGAGTGAATTGGCTCTGGGAAAGCATCCTTTAAATTAGACTCATCATCTTCAGGTGGGGACTGTGCTTGTTTAATTATTTTCTGTAAAGGTTCCCAGCTGACTGTAACAATTAGGCATGTAATGATTGGAGGCAGATTTCTTTTAGTATTTTAAAGTATTTGGGTGGCTTAAGGAGCTGCCACATAATTCATTCTGCCTCCCAACAGAACTATGGCTCTCCATAGACTGATGAGGTAGGTGTTGTGAGTATTGGATCTGATGCAGTCAGAAAATGAGAATTGTTTTTTTAAGATGGTGTGCTAAAGCAGTAACACACATCTACCAAGAAGAGTTCAGAAATGAGTTTGTTCAGTGTGCATATGCCTTCCTGCTATTCATTAGGAAATGCTGAAAGCATGGGACAGTCTTAAACTCTGGTCTGAATGATATTTCTTTTTCTTTTCTTTTCTTTTTTTTTTTTTTTTTTAATTAAAAAAGAGTAGTAGTTGCTGACTACAGGAGGACTTTTTGTCATCCTTAGCTGGATTGAGGTTCAGTTCAGGAATGTAACTTACAACTTTGGAGATAGTGTGTGCACCACCAGCCTGCAGAATGAGACTATTCTAACTTAGCTGTGTCAGACCTGTGCAAAGTACATTTGGTCATTGTGGAAAACACCTATCAAGATTTGCTGTGCCACATGGCAAGCATACGTCATTCAGTGGTGATTCAGTGCTTCATGGGCTGTTGTCCTAGTTACAGTGGCCAAGACCAGTTTATCACTGTGTGACTGTAACCAAAACTGTGCATTCTACACCCTCTGTGTCATTTCTGATAAACTGTTAATAATGGATCATTTGCAGCAGCTGCCCAGAGCACACCTGACACCTCAGGCTACAAGCTGGGTGTTAAAGAACCCTGCGAGGCACAGGAGTGTTTCTGCTTTTGCACCAATGACTCAGCCATAGTAACTCCCCTCTAGGGAGGCATCAGCATCTTCACGCCCAGCGTGAGGGGTTGTGTCTGCTAATGGGCCATAACAGACTGGCACAACAGGCAGCTGCAAGGACCTAGGCCATCAAAGATTCTAAAAATATCTCATGACTCTCAGAGTTAAAACACCCATTGTGAAATGCCCCAGCCTGTGGGAGGTACTGGGCATTCCCACCCAAACCTGAGCATATATAATCTGTGGGTTGTGGGACTTCTGGCCCCACTTGTTGGATCCAGAGGAGGACCAGAACCTCATCAGGGCTGCAACTGCCACTCTTGACCGGACTTGCGACCGTCATCCTCACCAAAAGATTTCCTTTCCTTTTACTTTGCACTCAGGGGGACCACGTGGTGCTCAGCACAGGAGCTAATGAACACCATTCTGTTCTTTTCTCAGGGTGCTGGCTTATACACCTGTCTTTGGTGGTTAAACCCAAATTTCTCTGTATCATTGTATTTATTGTTATCTTTTTAGTAAATTGTAATTCTGACTTGAAATCTCTCATGAGTTGGGTTCCTTTCTTCCACTGGTTTACTTTTAAACCAGCACAGCTATATATTCTCAAGATTTAAAGAAGTTTTGATCTAGGACTGTTTTTTTTAATTTACATTCACACTTGATCAGCAGAGTATGAAAATTTACTGGGGAAAAAAGGTCATAATCCAGGATTCCTTTTCAGCTTTTCCCTTTATACCTCTAATATTAATGCCTTTACTTGCCATTTTAATCCACTGAAAATTTCAAGTTTTGTTGTTCATGATGGCAGAGTTCTAGTGGAGAGTGATGAAGAGTAGTGCATGGTCGTTAGTGTGGTAAAATGAGGACAGGAGGAGAATGGGATCTTAGAGCGCCAGAAAAAAAAAAGAACATGGAGATCTTTGAACTCCAGAAGATAAACGAAAATGATAATTTGTTTGGAATGTTTCTTATTGCTGTTAATTGAGTATTTTATTTGCCTAATGTATTTTCTAATTGTCATTGAAAATGTTTGTGGATATCATCTTGTAGTAACTTCTGTGTGATTTGTGCAATTGTGTTTGTGTGTTGAGCATTTTGATTCTGTGGTTGTGATACAACAGGAAATTGAAACAATTATTTATGGTTCTTTAATTTCTGCTTTGCATGTAAACTTCTGGGGTATCATGTTTATGGTGTTTTAAAGGTGCAGCAGATGATTTTTTGCCCAGATTTTTTCTGCAGACTTCAGCAGAAACATGCCTACTTACGCAGTGGCTGAAATCTGGCTCACAGCATGTTGGCTGCAGGCATTTGTTAAATGAAACATGTATCTAGCATCTCCTATCTTTATAACTAGTTTTCCAGAAAGTTTCTTGCTTTCTTTTGTTGTGGTGGGGTTTTGTTTGTTTGTTTGTTTGTTTGTTTTGGGGGGTTTTTTAAACCTTAAACTCCTGTAGAAAAACACCTTTGGAATTTGTTACTGTCTTTTCAAACAAGGCAGAATTTCCCTACATTGATACAACCTGTTTTGAGCCGGTAAGACTTCTGAAATTTGCAGATCCATGTGACAGTTCATAACAAATTATGTTGTCAACCATCCTGTTTTCAGGCTCCAGACAGTACTAGTAGTGGGTGTTACGAAGCTGTAATATAGTGATGTAATGAGTTTTGTTTTCTTCTAGAGAGAAAAAGCAAAAGCAGGGGAGCCAAGAACCTTAGATTGTATTGAAACCTCATGTGAGGCAAGTAGACTGGATTTGAGCCACTGTACATTAAGAATTGCAGTGGATATTTTTTATATGGGTTATTCTGATAGTCTGCCTTTACATGGTTCATTTTGATAGATGGTTGCTGCCTCAGTATTAATTTAATCAGTCTGTGTCTGATATATTTATTAAAAAGATGATTAAGGATTTCAGGTAAGGATTAAAGTGACCTTATTAAAAATCAGATGCAGTTGGCTAGTTTTGAGAAAAAAAATTGTCATTTTTTCTCGATAACTTACATGTTCTTATCACAGATTGACCTCCAAAAACACACCAAGCAAAAAGGAGATGTCATGGGCCACATTGAAAACGTTTAGTGACACTGCATCATGCGCAGACTCCTGGGAGTGTATTGACAGACTGATGAAAATCAGGGACTTAGTGTGTAAAGTATGGCATAAATTAATGCAATATTGAATTTACGATATTCTCTTAGGTACTAATTTGTTCATCATGTAATTTCTTAGGTAATAGTGAGGCTAATTGACCATATTGAAAGAATTGTTAAAGGTTTGTGAGTAACTGAACAAATCCCAGAACTGAATATGTTGCCTTAAAACACATAGCATATAGATTTTAGCACAGATTTTGAATGTTGAAACAGAGAAAATAAATCAGGTACTAATTTTGTAAAAATGTTTGTAACTGAAAGTAGTGAAACAAGTATCTTTGGTGTAATGGTGGATTTGCTTCTTCTGGCTTAAGACCATCCTCTAGAAGTAGCTTTAGTATACTGGTTAAAGTGTCCTTGGTGCTAAAGAGTTGAGTTACAGACTATGGTTTTTATTAATCAGTTATTTCTTCCTTAGGTCATACCCTTCCTTTTACAGAGAGTGTCTGCATCTAGCAAGGCCAGTTTAAGCTTTTTGTAGGAAGTAGTAGGTAGCAGCATGAAGACTTGGAAAGCCCTCTAGGAATTTAGGCACATTCATTTTATGAATTTCCGTTGACACTTGTGTAGCCCGATGTAGTAGTAACCTTTGAAAATTGCATCCGAGGTGTTTGGTTTTGTGGTTGCTGAAGTCCCAGCTGTGCACAGGGAAGATATGAGTCATTCCCTAGTGATACTTGACAGTTCCACTGTCTGATTGCCTCAGGCCATCCTCTTACACTAATGATGGTCTGTGAATGTAAATGCCCCTCTTCCCTACTCAAGGGAGGGTTTGTTCCTTCTAAATCATGAAATGGTATTTGGAGAAACTCAGTTGACATAGTGAGTTCTTCCTGCTTGTCTCTGTTGTGTCTAGTTGTGCTGGGGTGAGGAAGTGACTGCTTATTCTAATCTAGAGCTTCTGATTCCTGGGAATAAAGTGTAATCAAGTTGAGTATGAGAAAAATATTCTGTGTGTGGTGAAGAGCATAGCGTGTTTCCATCATGAAACACAAGGATTTTAGTGTACACCTTCATCTGTTGAACTGGGTTACTCTACATTACGGTTTAAATTTCTCAGTAACAGGTTCTATCCTCCCATTTTTGTAGAAGTTGAAAACATTGGATAGATTAGCAAAAATGTAGGGGAATTGAGAAACAGAATAAAACAAGGTGATCTCTAAGAGTCTCTTATATTCTGTTCCACCAGAACAACAGAGTACTCAATAAATTTGAATGTTACTGAGAGACTTCAGAACTCGTGAAAGGGAATGGCATTTGTGTACAGTCTGAACTTTACGCCTGTAAGACTCATTGCTTCAGAAAGTTATTAAGGCCAAAAATACAGCAAACATGGAAAAGAAATTGGGTACTAGGAGGGTTATTGCTGGTATCCAGTTACAATAATTAGCGTTATCGAAGTTTGAAACAGAGATTGTGTTTTGAGCTTTGGGGCACAAGGTAATCCCTATCTGACAGATATCAAGATGAAACCTGTGGAAAGCTGAAGTCATGTCTTTTATGGGCTCTTATGCTACATTCTAAACTTATTACACTGGCAGTATACAAAAGTATTTGAATCTGTTGTTTGATTGCTTGTGTCAATGGCTGTTTGCAAAGTCCTTTAGGATGTACATCTGTATCAGCAGAAGCAATAGCCATCTAAACGACTGTATTTAATCAAATTAAGTCAGGAGTAAAGGTAGCTGACTGGATAACTTTGTAGTTGTGTATGGTGGTTTGACTCTGGAGAAATGCCTGGTGTCCAGCAAAACTCCTTCAAGGCCTTTCCCCCCAGCCTTCACCTTCCAGAGGGAAGGGAAAAAAATCCAGCTGGGAATTTACAGCTAGAGATAACAACCGAAAGAGGAGCTTGGATTAATACCACGGGCAAAGCAGAACTTAGAATAATGCTTAAATTTATTACTAACAAACTAAAAACTGAAACTAAGAAATAAAAACAGGTTAGAAACACTTTTCCACCACCACCCCTCAGTCTGTCCATGTCCCCTCCTTCCCCTGATGGTGCGGGGGACAGGGGAATGGAAGGTTTACAGTCAGTTGTTGTTGGGTCAGC
>JAWWMO010000096.1:34498688-34511520 GCA_035047845.1 Dendrocincla fuliginosa | reverse complement strand
TTATTGTCTCTGCTCTATAGGTTGAAGGGAAACTTCCAGAGGCTTCCAATCTTCCCTCTGATTCGCCTAATCAGAGAAACCCATGACATTGTGTAAATGTCAAAATGCTACTGGCACATACAAATGGTCTCATGCTACACTGAGCATACAGACTGAGCATGTGTGCATATTAACGTTTGTTGTGTTAGGGTTATTTTAAATGGAGTTATTTTTCAGTACACATTTTGCTGCTTAGTCTCATTGTTTGGTTGTTAAGTGCAGTGCATCATATGTCTAGATATGAGGCCTTATGCTAGTGTGTGCATTTCCAAAATAGAGCCACATCTTAATTAGTGTGTATTCTGCCATGGAGCAGTTTGGGTGCCACTGGTAATAAAAGCATAATGACCTTGCAGTTAAAGTTCACTGTCTCAGATTTCTAACCAGAAAAAATGAATCCCAAAACATTTCTTATGTTTTTCACCCACTTCATGACTGTGAAAGAGAGTAAAAGAAAACAGACAGAGTAATGTGAATTTTGTTCTATTCTATTTCTGATTCTAACTCCATTCCATTCCATTCATTCCATTTGTACTTTTTTGGGGGCAGATTTCTTGGTTTTTAGTGTAACTTTAGGAACCTATAGAATAATAAGTAGCAATATTTTATAACCTTCTGGCACAATAGAGGCATGATGTAGCTATTTCCATCAAAGATTTAACTCCAGTATGACATGGACAGACTTTTGCAAATAAACAGAATGAGATATAATTCTGGGTGAAAACCAGAGCCAGTGCCAGAGGAATTGAACTTCAGTCACCTATCCTCTAAATAAACACATTGGAGGGAGAAGTTGTTTCTGAACTTAATAGCTATCAAAGGAGAGCTCTAAGACACCAAAGTTGTTTTTATTGTTGCTTGCATTTCACCCAAAATGATGTGTTTGTAGGAACTGTGCATGTTTGCAGAGTGAAATGCTAAAGTACTGTGTAGACCTTGTCCCAAGTGCTAGGGCAGGAAGAGTGGAGACCTTTAATCTCTTTGCATGGTCAGGTCTGTCTAGAGTAATTGTAGTGGTTTTCAGAAATGGTGTGGAGGTGTAACTTCATAAAGCAAATTATCTCATTTCTTCTCTCCTTGTTCTGTAACTAGCATAATTAATATCCAAATGTTCCCTAGGATTAGTTGTATTTCCTGCTCAGCTAGTTGACAGACACTGGTGAGATTTGAATTCACAGCAGGCTAGAGCAGATGGCTACCTTCACTAACAGATTACTGCATCAAGGCATACAAACTCTCCAGCTCTGTCTCAATAAACTTCAACATATGATTTATAAAGTGAACGTAATAGAAGAAATCCATGATGCCTATAATGGGAATCATATTACAGCACTACTTAAAGCACCAAGAGAATTGCCTGAGCAGTTAGTGTGTACTTATGCTGATCTTCAAATCTTATTAGGCAAGAAAGCATTGCCTGGAAAATTATTCATCTTCTTTTCCGTATTGATTCTAGCATTTATTTTTTTATTGAACTAATTAAAGGCAGATTTCCAATACATACAGTTCTGCTGAACGTCCAGCAAACATATGTGTTCACATTCTTTTGGTAGTTAATTATTTGCTTTGGATATTTTATATAAGGGAAAAATTCTCTGCTAAACTTTACCATCAAGTCCATGATGAAACTGCTGTACTCTCAACTAAAAAACAAATCCAAAGAGAACTGTTGTTTCAGAAAAAGTAATTTCAAGATCATGCATACATATCCAGCAAGTAATCAAGTAGATAAGCTTGGTTATTTGAGATGGTGAATTGCAAGTAAAACTTGACTGGAACCTTTGCTGAGAAATGCCTCATAAAGGAGACCAAGGCTTTTTACAGAATATAGCAGTTCCAAATGATGGCATAGTATCTTTTAAGAAAGATGATACTTCTAAAATGGTGCATAATTATTTGCTGTGTAAATAAATATGACATTTGAGTTCCTATGTACCTGCAATCTACTGGTATTGCTGGCATTATTTTTGAAGAAGGTCAGTCCATAATTTCATGTGTTTTAGTAAGCATTCAGCTTATATTTACTCTTTGGGAAGCTCCCATTGCTTTGGGTGCTGAAGAATGAGATACAGAGTGACCTGTAACTCTGTAAGATTAAGTGAGAGTCCTTATTCTTGCAAAAGCTGGTCTTGTGTCCTGGCTAGTGGCACCATCTCACTGCTTTTCGGCTTTCCTGAAGGCAATAGAAAAGTCAGATGAGGTGCCTTAGATAGAACTCTGCAATCATTGACCTTCTCTTCTGTCCTTTCCCTCTAGTTCCATCAGTTCAGTGTTCTGTTTCCTTCACTTTGTACTTAAGATCTACATTTTACCCCGCTCTCCCTGATCTCTCTCTCTGTGAGAGGGGGGCTGCAGTCTCCTGTGGGATACTGGGAGCTAGTAGGATTTTCCTGTTAGTATTGCGGAGAACAGCAGGAATACCACAGTGTCAGTTAGTGGAACACAGAGGTGCTTTGCATCTGTTGCAAAGAGACAGAAAAAAATTTCCAATTTTAACAAGTAAGGGAAGGTTTTTTTCTCATTTAGAAGTTAAAAATTGAAGTTAGGATAACTTCTGTTTTTACACCTGACATATTTCCCTATATAATTAATTAGCTTAATGTATTTTCTCATGCAATAATGTTTTCTTAGGATGTGAAGTAGAGGAGGTACAGAAAATACATGGCAACTAAAGATTGTAGTTTCATATTTCCGAAGATGCTGTTTGTGTTGCCTGATTGAATAGTACTGACTACAGTGAATATTTGATGTAGTGCTCATTTTGCTTGTATTTATATGGCTTGTTTAGAGTTGCATGGTGTCTATTCTGTCAAATACAAATGTGGGGTTTTTTATCATTGTTTCTATCATAGATTTGCCCTCAGCAAACTTAAGCAATTATAACATCACCGTGGTGGAAGGAAAGAGCATCACGTTGTACTGTGATACGACTGGAGGGCCACCCCCAAATGTGTCCTGGGTGGTAACTAATCTTGTTTCAAACCATGAGGTAAGTTTTATATTCAAATATGTGGCAATTCAGAGACAGGCAATACCTGCTGAATGATGGAATGAAGTTTCATGTCCAGCTTAAGCTAACCGTTTATTAAGATAAATGTTAATGCTGGGATTACGTTTCTTTCCAGTTATTTTCAATTGAGAGTGACTGTGGCAGACATTTAAAGAATGGCAGGTGTTTGTTTCTCAAGACCCTGATTTGCACTGGCTGGTTTTTGGATGTTTGCTTGTAAATGAGAGCAATATAAATTTTTGGAAGTAATGTGAATCAGGATACTGAAACACAAGGGCTTGCACATTATCACTGATACCTACTTACAGAAAATAAATCCAGTCTCTCCTAAATGTGAAAAACCTTCGTGTCTGTAATTTTATTGTATTTTCAAGTCAAAAGTTTGTGTGTTGGAATCTGGTTGTAAATATTTTGTGGCTTGTTTAATATTCCTACAACATGCAAAGCAACAACAGGAAGCCTTGGAAATTGAAGTTAAAATTTCACAAAAAAAAAATAGCAGGTTGGTTTCTGGTTTTGTTTTGTTGGGTTTTTTTGTTTGTTTGTTTGTTTTTAATGAAATCTGAAGATATTTCCTCAGTTAAATCATCTAAGAGGGGGAATGTTGCTTTCTGGAATCTTTATATTTTATGTCCCTACTGTGTGTACACTGAAGATGGCATGACTAAGTTCTTTCTGATGGAAGTATTGACAAAGGAGAGGCATGTAAGCAGATCTTCAACATGCAGCTACTGACGCATAAATTGACATTATTTACACAGTGGGAAAGAGCCTCTGTTTATTACAGTTTTATAGCATTGGCTTTTCTACATTCCTGGTGGTGCACACTGCCTAAACCTTCTTCGTCTATACAAGGTGTGGGATGTGTATTCCCAAAACTTTTCGTGCAGTGTGGAAGAGACACTCTATGAGTGAAGAGACACCTTCTATGAGATGTGGATCTCATAGTTTTTGTACTTTTCCTGTAAGGTCATTGTATCGGCCTTGTATAGAATTTAACTAGCCTGCCTTTCGTTTCAGCTCTTATAAGTGGAGGGCTCTGCAGAGCTGTAGTTGTATTTTTAAAATAATTTTCTCTGTTCTGTAAAATTCTCCAAAGGCATCAGTTGTCATCAAGAACAGGAAATTAAAACAGTTTGGGTAACCTATGCCAAGTTGTGCTCTTTTTCTCGCTTAACCCACCCCCCTACAATTTATTTATTTTTTATTTTTAACTAGGAGCCAAAACAAATGTAGTATGCTGTTCAAAAAATGAGATCACCTTATTTTTTTAACTCTCCTATCTTTGAAATGCCACTGTCAGTTTGCTTTAAGATTTCCAGAAGCATTTTGTTCTGGTATAACTTCATCATGGTATTTCAGAGGGGCTCATAATACAGACTATCTACAGCCTTAGCCATGGAGCACAGTAGTCTTTTCAGTAGCAGGAGAACACATGCCTTTTAAATCTCATTTGCCATTCACAGCTTTTCTGTGAGTGGTGCTTCTGGTTTCTTTTATCTCACTTCCATATCTCAGTTTCTGCCTCCTTTTCCTTCACCTCATATGCTGCTTTTGCCTGTTTTACCTCTTTTCTGTTTTAAGAGAGAGACATTAGCAAAAGTTAAAACTAGACTTTAGTTCTGCAAAGCTAACTGTATATTCTGCATTCCTGTGCTGATATGTAGTCCAACTGATGTTGCTTAGATTTTTCTTGCTCTAGGTTTCAGCCCTGAGCCTGTGGTTGAGCCCATCTGCTTTCAGTCCAGCTCTGAGCGCTACTCACCTCTGAGAATTGCACATAGAGAAGTGTGTGATGGGATGTTTGCTTTTCCAACCAGCTCCCCTACTGTCACACTGAAATCAAAGGGACATAAAACTCAAGTGGAGTTACCGTGTTTTCTTGAATTTCAAAATTCTGATTGCACAGAACTATATGCAGAAGTGTTCCCACAAATTCCTATTGACTACCTCTTGAGATTTTGCAGATGCAGTGTGTTGTTTGTTTGTGTTCTCCATGTGTGTGTGTACACTAAGAATAATACCTCAAAAATAATTTAAAAAAATAATCCTAATTATTGTTTATTTTCTGAATGTGTTTTGGTTCCTTTCCTGTTTTAACAAAATGGTTTTGCTCTTTATGAAAAATTCAAGTATGGAAATAATGATTTCGAAATCATATGAAGGCCCTTATTTAAGAACATGAGAGTCATTAACAACTAGCTTTGCTAGTGCTTTTTGTGTGTGCATGTGTAATTCACCCATATTTGTGTTATCAGTGTGGCATAGCTGCGCATGTTATTTAAGGCTGTAGATGGACACTGAGGTTTCTAGAAATCATAAGAATCAAGATTTCTAAGAATTGTTCTTATCTTAATTAGCCTGTGCTTAAACACCTAAAACAATACTTGGGCAATAACATAGGTAGTAGGAGGCATGTAGTTTCTTGTGGAAGGTTTCTTGAGATAAGAAAACTTCCAGGAGAAATTTGGTTAAGGAGGAGGTAGAAGACTCACTGTTGTCAAGGTACAGTAGGGTTCAGAAGGCAGCAGCTGAAGGCATGTTGTGCAGAATTTTAAGGAAAAGAGAGAAAAGCATAAGTAAAGGAAGGATTGAACAGAATATAGACAAAAAGAAAAAGTTCAAAGAGAACAGGCAGAGATAGACCATAGAAATCAATCATTAAGTAGGAAAAAGGGATGAGCAAGTGTACAAGTAGAGAAAAAAACAACTATGTAGAGAAGATCAGGTATTAAAAAAAAAAAAAAAAGCAGAGACTGAAAGTGATAGGGCGGAAACATGTTGTTTGTAGCAGGACTTTGGGAGCTTTGAATCTGCTGCCACTGACTGTAACAACTGGGGATTTGTGTCTTTCTGGATACACTAAGGTAAGGCTTTGATTAATTGTGGACTGATACAGTTAAAAGGAATGGAAGATGGAAAATGCCATTCAGCTATTGCAAATAAGTTCCTCCTTCTCCCTTTTTCTTAATGCTGTGGTTAACACATACATGTTTTTCTGATCATTTGTAGAGTGACACAAATAAGAACCCTGCCTCACTAACGATAAAGAATGTTTCATCCATGGACAGCGGACTGTGGATTTCCTGTGTAGCAGAGAACATTGTGGGAGAGGACCAAGCCTCTGCTGAACTCACGGTATTCTGTACGTATGCAGGCCTTCATACTGATCTTGAGGCCAAACTGCATTGGCAGAAAACTGTTTTGGCGATCAGTATTTTTTGGTCACTCAAGTTGTTGACATGAAAACCCTTAAGTCATGTGAATTATCTACTGCTAGGAATAGCCCAACCAGCAGTTGTTGCATTTATCTTTTTCAGCTTTGTATTCTGCAAAAAATGTGTTTCTAACTGCTTTCTCTTCCACTTAGAACTGAAAGTAAAGGTCTGAAACTCCAAATACTGAATGGCACTGTCAGTATGGGAAGGTTTGTCAGTTTGTCACTGTGTGTATGTCCATACACAGTGTCTAGGGAATTGCAAAGTGCAAATGCATCAAAAGGCTTGTAGAATTATATGAGACTACAAATGTTTAAATTGTTGCTATCTAAAACAAAAATTGCTTTGTTCAAAAAATAATATACTGTCAACATTTGTATGGCCAGATGTAAATTTATTTGTCATATCTTTGAATAGGACATTTATTTGCCAGGGCCAAGGAAGGGGGAAGGGACATGTACTGTAGAGGAACTGGCTTCTTAGATTTAAACTCCAAGCTGAATTCATTTTACATGAATGAGACAGCATGTTTTCACAAGTTGCAACCCTCTGTTTAAGTGAACATGGGAATGGAACACTTTGTAGATGGCAAACTTTGTTCAGCGTGTGCTCATGACAGAGTAAACTAGAAAAATCACTGTACATGTACGTTTGTAGGTTGAAATTGGATATGTAATAACTATGGGAAGGAACATAAACTAGAAATGCTTTAGCAGTGCAAATGAGATTCTGAGCTTGGCACTGTTAGGAGTGGTAAAAGGGAGTACAGCTAGATGTACTTGGATGTTGTTAAGAATAAATATAAAGGAAAATTTCCCAATTGTGAAATAATGGACAAGGTGTTGAAATAATCTCTTGAGGGAAACTGAAGAAGCCTGTAAACTTGAGGCATTTAGCAGATTTGAACAAGGATGAGAGTATGTATAGTAGAAAAGCATGTTTCCCTTAGAAGAGAATCCAATGAATTAAGTAATCTGTTCTGGCTTTGATTCTGTGAAGAAAATAGCCTGTAAGTTTGAATTCTTAGCTGAGTATATTTCCAGTACTACTTGGTTTTGGCCAACTTTTAAATATTTTCAATACTGTTGTTTTCCTTCAGCACTCCTCTGCACCATTTTTTTAGTAGAATAAAGTTACAATGTCTTCCTCCCAAGAGAGAGATCTTCACAGCCATGCAGTGACTGAACTTCCCACACCTTAGAGGGTTTAAGTGATTTAACACATGTTCAGTTTTTGTCTGAAACTAGTCTGTTTTGTTTCATTCTAAAGAATAGCTTCATTTCAGTTGTAAGCATAGTACCCTCGGCAGAGCAGGTGCGTTCCTGTGTGAGTGTCCTTCAAATAGGTACTATTCCTACTAGCAGCATACTTTTGTACTGGTGAATGAAAAATACTTCCTTGATTACTTTGGAGAGAGGGAGGAAAGGGAGGAAGGATGTGTTCAGAATATTCTGATGTTCTTCACTCTTTCTTTTCCCCCCAATATAGTTGCACCAAATATCACATTTATTGAATCTCCAACCCCGGACCATCACTGGTGTATTCCATTCACTGTGAAAGGGAACCCTAAGCCCACATTGCAGTGGTTCTATGAAGGAGCTGTACTGAATGAATCTGAATACATCTGTACTAAAATACATGTTATCAATCAAAGTGAATACCATGGCTGCCTTCAGCTGGACAATCCTACACACCTGAATAATGGTGCTTATACCTTACTGGCAAAGAATGATTATGGAGAGGATGAAAAACGAGTTGATGCTCATTTCATGTCAGTGCCTGGAGATGGTAAGTGTGATTTTTTTTTTTTTTTTTTTTACCTTTAGCAATTGCAAATTGATACTGTTGAGACAGCACTCTTGGCCAGTTCAACTGTTTTGGAGGAAGCTCTTTATAGGACTTTTTTTTCTCTGAATGAATGTGTTCAATATTAGTTGTAAAATAAAGTTTTACTTGAGCCTTTTCTCCTTGTTTATTGCTTCTCAAGGGAGGCCATGCCAGTGCTCTGTAAATCTTTCCTTTGAGTAAGCATCCTCACTGCCGGCTAAGGCTAATAAAAGGTTGCTGTTTCTGAAGTTTTCCCAAGCCTCCTTTCCGATTCTGGAAGGCACTGAGTGCCAATTCAGCCATTCTAACTTGCTACACTGCATATAAATGGAACTAGGCAGTGTATCCAAAGGCATGGAGCATGTCTGTGTAACACGTAGTGTCTTGTTGCAAAATTGAGTGTACAGTCCAGTGAGTTGATTATAATTTATTCTTTAGAGCATTAGAGGATTTGTGGAGAAAAAAAAGTAACCCAGTGACAGGACGGACAAAGTCTTAGGTCCTTACAGGCATTTTGATGTCCATTTCCCATTCATCTAAGTGGAAGTTGGGCACTGACATATCTAGGAGTATCAGTATTCAAGGTAGTTGCATCTTCAGTTGCTCTAAAGATTCTGCCAAGGCCTTCTAAATATTGTTTGGGCAGACTCAAACTGAACTAACTCACTAAATCGAAGGGGCTACTGTAAGTGATTGGTGTTCACAGTGGTTTAATCTTTTCCCACATCTTCAAAACCATACATGAAATGACTGCAAGAAAGTCACTGTACATGTAAGCATACTGGTGTATGTGTCAGAAAACTCTTAAGCAGAACTTACACATCTGGAGTAGAAATAAAGTCACGACTTTGTGCAGATAATTACATACTCGTATCTGAAAATAAGAGCTTGTATGTACCTCTGGCTTTTTAGCCATGTGATATAAATAGTTGCCTTCTTTCTTTTAAACAGCAATGTGCAGTGCTAATGTTATCTGGCAGGAAAAAAAAAAAGTAGATAAATTCTGTCTTCCTATAGCTCAGGCTAGAGACAGTAAAAATATATATTTCGTTTTTTCCCCTTCAGCTCAGTTTGCTGTAGGAAGACAGACATTTGGTCAAAAGACTTCCCATCCTTAGAAGGAGGAGACGCAGAGCTGATAAAACCAGGCTTTGTTTACTCCTGCTGTTCTTAATGCTCCTCTCCTCCTTTTTTCTCTGGAGTTTTTTCTTAAATAAATTCATTACAAAAACATTCTATGGTTTCAGCCACTGGCATCCTTTAACTTGCTTTATAACAGTTCACCTCATGGGTATTCTGTGTACAGTGGAAATTCTCTTACACCCTGATTATTTAAAATGTGCCTGGCTTCATTTTCAGAATAAGTAAACTTCTAATATATTCAAGTGACGTTATAATTTTTTGTCTTTGATCCAAATCCCTTTTGCCAGTCCTGTTTTTCCTTTATGCCTTTCCCCTGTCCACTGAAAACTTTCCAGTTGTGGTATTTTAGATCAGTAAATAAAACTATAGCTATCCTCTAAATTAGGAAGAAAACATGATTTATTTGTTGCATCTTCTTTATATTCATATGTATATTATCTATATATTATGTAATCAATGCTGTGTTCTTTAAACATTTCCCAAGGCCTGTAGGGGATTAAGTATCACAAAAAGAGTATAGAGGGAATGGGACAATGTATAGACTATGTATAGGATGTAACTGCATTAGAAATTAGTTCATATATAGTGAATGGAACCAAACCAGTCTTAAAAATTAACAGGAGGTGAAGTGGCTTATCTACTTAGCCTCCTCAGTATTGTTTTTAGGGTTTCTTTTATAAGAATTCATTGCATTGAGCTTTTGAAAATGTCACAACATTGTTGTCTTTTCCACTGAAGCTGGCATAAAAGCAAATCCATTGTATTACACTTTTTATTCTAAACTATTATATTTAAAGCACTGTCAGGCTTTTTCAAATCCTCAGAAGGCTTTCTCAGTGCTGTCATTGCACTGAGTGTAGTTTTGTTTTTTTGGCCCATATATTGTACAGTGAAGCATCAAGATTAAGGCCCGTGCCCTGGTTCATTTCCATGTTGTCATGACTGAATTAATTACTAATCCTGATGTTTCATAGGATGAGGTACACTCACTGAGCTTAAACTGATTCTCTCCTTATCACATCAATTAGGCAAATGCTCCGAAGGTGAAAAAAAAAAAAAGAACATTTATAAAACCCCTGGACCTATAATCCATACGTCTACCTAAAGTAAATACACTTAAGTCTGAAGCATGTTCTATTATCAACAGTGTAATACTTCACTTTCAGAGGTGCATCAGACATGGTAAAAACATGATTTGTGGTAATATGCTCTCAATTTCCAGCATGCTATTTGGTGAAGTTTTTTTCCGTAGCTTGAGGATGCAAGTGTAAAAGAGAGGAAACCATGTAGCACAGTGGGATTTTGATTCTGTTAATGTTACAAAATAAGAATTTGTTTTAAATACAAAGACTTGGAAGAATAAACTTGGTATTTTATTAGCTGGATTTTAGTTTACCTTAATCTGTTAAAGTTCTTGGTATCCTGTTCTTGCTGAGAGTGACTTGATTATTTGAGATGACACTGCACTGTGCCAGAAATGGTCCTAATTTATTCTGGAAGCTGTCCTCATAGTTGATCCAAAATGGCTAATGAGTGTGGGAGAGATTTTTACCAATAATAGGTGTTTTTAATTGAGCTTATTCATCTACCAACTGTCTATACTAAAATTCAGCTGAAGGAATCCAAGTCATATATATCTTGTCAAAGTAAAAGAATATGTTAAATATGCCATAGAAGTAGCATTTGCTTTTGAGGCATAATGTGTTTTGCAGAATTACGCTTTTGCAATTGAGTATTTTGCTGCTGTTTTATTTTGAAAACGTCAGATTTATAATGAAAGAAGCAAGCAATCCAATTGTAGTTGTTGTAGTTTGTAAAGATGAGTGAATAGGATAAGTCTTTTGATAGTTCATTTACTCAACAACCTCTTCTAACAGGGCCCAAAACAATGGTGCGATTCTGTATTTACCTTTAAAATAATTTTGTCTAAATGTGCAAAATGACTGTGGTGAAGTTTATTGTTAAAATAGCTTTAGCTGATGATTAAGTAGGTATGTTTTTATGTGCTAAATTGAAAAAATAATACCAAACAGAAATTTGGGGTTTGTCCAGCATCTTGGCTTTTTGAACTTTAAGTGTTTTGTTATATAAAAGGTTTTGAATAGAGTTGATGAATTCACAGTTTATCTATCTGGCAGGAGTTAAGGGTTAAACTAATCTGCTTACTTTTATTCCAGTTCAAGTAAACAGTAACAGAAACATTGCCATTTAACTCAGAAATAAAGGACTAAGAGTTTTTTGTTGTTCTGGGGCTTTTTCCACTTCTGATTACAGAAGGGAAGTTAGAAATACTATCAGCTTTACACTGGGAAGACTGAATCCATAAGCTTTTATGAACAGAAATCTCTGGTCAGCTGTTGCTTGAGGACAGATAGTACAAGCTTTCTTCACTGGTTACTTATTTCTGTTGATGGACATGAACGGTCTCATGGGTACTGTTTAACTGTATCTCTGGATACTAGAATGGCTTCAAATGCATTTAAAAATAAACTGTGATCTGCTGCCATTCTGCTAATAGGTTGCAACTCTAATATTTTCATCACAGATTCTCATGCTGTTAACCATGGTGTTCTGCTCATACTTCACAGTGGTTTTAGGCCAGTATAATGCTACTGCTATGGATTTAGTCTATAGTAGTATAAACAGAATTACTCTTTTTGCACGTGTATTCACCTTTGGAGATAATTAATAGCTCTAATTTTATTTCCTAGCCTACAAAACAAAGAGTAAAAATATTGAAATGCTTATTAGAAGCCTACTACATAAGCTATGCTACGAATACATTATAGACCAGAATGAACATGTATGTTCAAATACAATGCAAGTATCTTTGAAAGCATGAATAGTCTAATAATGCACAGTAATTCTGTGGACATTCTGTGCATTATAGTCACATATGTGCTTAACCTTACATACGTGCAGTAATTTGAAAAGGATGCAGATAGGAACTGGTGACATTTAAAAAGGTGTTGACTGGGCAGTTGTCCATTTGCTTGTGTAAAGTCTGGTTTCTGAAACATCAGACTCTTTTGGTAAGAGTTGTGTCTGTATATCGGTTGTGCAACTGGCTTCTTGGAAGCATCCTTTTACAGAGTGAATGAAATGGTGCTGTTTTGGTCATTGCTACCTCTAGCCCTTAAATTACCAGCTGACAGCTAAACTAGTTTGCTCTCACAGTGATATAATAATTATACAATTTCTTTATCAGGTGAAAATCAGTGATTGTTAAAACTCGCTGAAGTCTGCTTCCACTTGAAGTCAGGGAGAATTTTACCATTGACTTCTCAATAGAAATAGTTATTGTTGCACTTATTTAAGATATACATATTAATAGGCTTTTGCTCAGTTGGGCAATAATGCATGCCCTTGCCAGAGCTAGTAGCTCTTACACATGGAGCAAAATATTAACCTTTGGGATAGCTCCAAAATTGTTGTAAATGTAATCTAATAAACAGGTACTGCAATTATTGATGTTGATTTGCATTTATGAAGTTGCTGATGATTGCTATGGGAAATAAAGTCAACTCTTAAAACAATTCTTAAAGAAATTCTTGTTCTTCCAGTACTTGCAATCTATTTACATAGCTTTTCTTTT
>JAWWMO010000096.1:34486081-34497615 GCA_035047845.1 Dendrocincla fuliginosa | reverse complement strand
TAGAAGCTATATGCAGGAAGACTTGATTATGAGTTATTTATCAAGGTCCGGATGCCTGTATATGGCTTTAGTCATATGAGTGTGTGCTTCGGTTGACTTGGGTAGGTTTCCGCTAAGATAATGTGCTTCAAATTTTGCTGGTGGATCACAGCCTGCAGGAGCCACTCCTGGTGAAGGCAGCCTTCCTTTTTATTCCTGGCTGTTCTTTCTGCTTTTTGAAACTGCTGTCCTTGTGATGTGAGGTGATTTCCAAATGTTTTCTGTTAAATGTTTTGAACATACAATAGGAAATAGAAGAACTGATGAGGCTGCATCAAGCTGCATGACATTGCGTTTGCCCGTGAGAGTTCTGACTGCATGGGGCACTGCCTGCAGTGCATGGTCAAGTTGCTAGTGCCTCTAGCTCACCTCTCTGGCACTTCTTGGAAAAGGTGAAGAGGGAAGGCTGTTGTGACACCATCTGGGAAGTAACTAAGAGAAATAAAGCAACTCACCTGGATCTCATCAGGAAATTTAAGTGGAAAGCCCACTCCTTTGGCTCAGTTCACATTTCCATGCCACGGTGCTTCTTCTAATGTGGTTGTGAACGTGAGATAGACAACCTCCCCCATATCAGCCAAACCCCCAGAGTGACTGCAGAGTGACCCCCCTGGTGGTGATGTGACTGTATTCTCGGGTCTATCCCAGCCGCCATGCACTTTGTGAAATTGCTGCAAAATACGTTGCCTGAGCTGCAATTCACCCCAGTTGTTATAGTCACTAGTGGCTGTGTGAGGTACACAGCACCAGAAAACCTGGCCCTGAAGCAATATGAGTCCTACCTAACATGAGTCAAGAGGCGTGACCCTGTCTGTAAGAGTGCTCCGTATCTGTATCAGGATTTCATAGTGAAATGAACAGGAATTTGTTTAACTCAGAATCATCTGGTTTAGGCTAGATAGCTGTTTCCTGTATTTTTGTTGTCTGACTCACCCGTTTCAAGAGGCTGTGAATATCTGGTACTATGCCCCTCAAATGCATATATTGCAAAATTAGACAGCAGAAAATGTCAGCATAACACAAGTAGTTTGCCTACAACACTAAGGTAGTATACTTTAGCTCTTGCCGATTTTATTATAAAAGTGCATTCAGAGAATTCACAGACCTGAAACACTCTGTATGGTTCTCATTAGTCCTTCAGGGTGTGAATTCCAGTACAGATGTGAGCTGTACAAACAGAACTGCAAATAGCATTATCTTTTGCCCATTGCTTACTTGCAGGTGAAATTAAGAGCAAAAAATTTCCTTCTTCAAAGTTTGTTTTACAGAGTCAGAGCAATGAAGGCTCTAAATATTTGGTTTTTGTGTTGGTTTTATAAGCCCACAGTAAATACAAACTATTATAGCAAAACTATCTTGGTGAGAATTTTCCCCGATAATTTTAAAGGAAGCCCAACCTTTTAGGCTGAGGTATTGGTTATAAAGTGGGCTTTTCCTCCAAATGAATAAAGCAGAAGTCTTCTCCTCTCCTGTGGCAAAGCATGTATTCATGGTGACAGATGATCTTCATAGATGGTCTGAACACTTGTCAAAGTGTTCAGGCTGCTTGTGCAGGTGAGCTATTCAGGCAGGGTTTATGCTACCCGAATGAGCACGGAGAGCTGTTCTCCTGTTGCTGCTGCATGGTAAGCTGCACCCATAGAGATGCAGTGCAGGGTTGGAGAATTCAAATGGTGAAAGACCAGGAAATTGAATTTTTTTTCTCATGAAAGCTCTGTATATTTAATATGTATGTTGGCTTAAAAGAATCCTGTCCTTTGGCATGCATAGGTTAGAACCAATATAAGTATGTGAGTTGTTTAGACATCCTGACTGTGCTGACTGTAGCACTGGTGCCATAGGTAGCTCATAGCTTCCTCTGCCAAAAAAATCTGTAGCCCGCAAGTGCTTTGCAGAAAGCAAATCTGTTCTTGTGTGCATGAAGATCAAAAGCCTAGTGCAACTTTTTGCTAGCACTGCCAGCTGAGCTCTCCGAACTGGCCTTGAGAACTAAAGGACAATACCTTTGCTGAGGTGCAAGTCTTCCCTGTGCGTGCTCAGCAGAAGTTAGCAAGAGCTGTGCCTCTATGCTGCTTTTTCAAATTCACAGTTAAAATTTTATCTGTAGGTTCACAGAAGTGATTTTAATCAAAACAGATAAAGAAATGCCCAGTGAATTGCAAACTTAATTTACAATGCTGGAGGTGCATTTTGTAATAGGTGCACTAATTGCCCTTTGTTTCTTTCATCTGCATACATTACTGTCATGAAATTGAAAAATCATATGTGTTTCCAGATGTAAGAACAAAATACATGCATTTTTAAATTTTATTTTAATGCATGTTTCTCTTAACATATATTTACTATTTAATTGTTTTTATTTAATTTGAATAATTTTGCCAGGAAATCATGGACTGTAAATTTTAAAATCATTGCAAATAGCTAGGCCATGTTCATTCTTTGTATGGAATAATTCTAGATTTACCCCTGTAGCCCTGTCAGTGAAATTATTTGGTTAAATCAATAAATTTCTTCATACCACCTCAGGCACTTAAATTTTTAAAGGATTGCCTGCATAACATTGGTGCTAAACTGTAAGCTCTGTGCACATGACAGGATTTTTTTATTATTTATAAAACAAATAAACCCAGCTATTTCAGTTAACACTGATAAAACTAGCTAGAAACCCATCTGCCAAGTTCTTCTCAAAAATGTGCCCAAGCTAATTTCCAAGACTGTCCTGTATTTGACTGAATGCAAGACTGGTGAAGTTCAGTGTAGAAGGTAGTCTTTCATTTTTAATGGGAAGCCAGAAGCACATAAAAATAGCTCTGTGGATGGAGTTCTCATTTAACTCTAGTGTTTCCAGTAGGGATACACATTATGATGTAGATTACTTGTCTTTTCATGTCAGTCAGTCATAGCACATTTGTTCAGTTATATGCCATGGTGATTCCCCCCGAAATGTTCCAGCTTCATTAGCAATTATGGGTTGTTTCCAAAGAGCTCCAAGTCCCAAGGTTGATAGTGACCTTACCATCTTATAGGACAGCAATAGCAAAGAAAACGATTCCCCCTCCAGAGTTACAAAATTCTAAAAGCTATCTTTTTCCCTTTCTTAAGAGTATGAAACCACGCCTAATGATCTTGGAGATGCTACAAATAACAGTAATCAGATCACGTCTACAGATGTTTCCAACAAAGAGAATGAAGATAGCATCACTGTAAGTATATGTGGTGTTTCCTGATCTGTGATTTTTCATGGACTTTCTGACTATAGAACTCACAAAGCTGCAGGCACTGTAGTAGGACCCTGAGCTACCAGAACACTAGCTATTACTGTGTTGTGATCAAAACTCAGGAAATAAAAAAGGAAAAAATAGAAAATCTATGGTTCCTACTCTTGACCCTTCTCCCATTTTTTTTAAAGAGTGAATCACTCTTCAGTTCAAGTAAAACTGCTATTTTGTTTCTTGCTTTTCTGAACAATTTAACTGTAATTTTTTTAGCCTAAGACTTTGCATTTTATTTTTAGTCAAGAAAAACATGAAAGGTATTTTGAGGATTCTTATTTGAATACCAGTCCTGGAGTCAGCTCCTCCTTAAAGAGAGGATGTACTGTAATGGACTTTAAAAAACTAAATTTTTGTTTTTAAAATGCGATTTCTTGTAGGTTTTTGATTGAATAATATGTAGTAGATTTTAGTAAAAGTGGGCCTCCTCCCTTGCTGCCTTGCCTCTCATGCTTTCCTGAACTGAAATGTTGGAAACTGATAGTGGGTTTCCAGCCTAGTTGGCATTGCAGCTCCCTCCACCACTGACTCTGTAAAACAGTGAGCAGTGAACCATGTGTGTTCATGAACCAGAGAGCATACTGTGAGTTGGGACACTGTGCTGAAAATTGGGAGGATCCAAGACAATCTTGTCCCATCCCATAAATGAGTCATTGAGCAGCTGAGATGAGAAGGGATGGACCTCTGAAAATCCTCTGGTCCAAACCTCCTTGATTAAAATGAGGCCAGCATGGTTTCTCGTGGCTATGTCCTCTCTGATTTTGATATCTCCAGTCATGGAGACTTCACAGGCACTTCAGGTAATTTGTACCAGTATTCAACCATCTTCACAGTATTTTTTTTTAACTATGTCAATTTTTTTTTTTACATTTTCTTGTGACATGCCACTCTGCTGGAGGGGAAAGGGATGATGTACACTCCCTCCCACATACCTTGAATGTGTGGGATATCTGAATCTGCTCCCTGCACAATAGAAGAAACCTCAACAACTGTCTGTTTTCTGTACTCTTTGATCTAAGTGGAAATGTATGCTGGATATCTTTTAAGGTAGTTCACAAGAGCCAAGCAAGCAGGTCTGTTTTCTGTCCTCTTTTTTTTTTAGGTGTATGTTGTGGTGGGAATTGCAGCACTGGTGTGCACTGGCTTAGTAATAACTCTCATTATTCTGAAGTTTGGAAGACACTCAAAATTTGGAATGAAAGGTAAGCAGGGTTGTTTTTATATGTTCCAGAACTATTGAGGGTTGTATGAGCTGATACTATAGATTGCTGCTCTAGGAGCACTCAAAATACCTACATTAAATGCCATCACATTTAATATTTTGTTTATTCAGCAGGTGAGTAAGGGCAGAGGTAGATGTAGACAAAGTGTAGAATTTTGGATCAAATACTTCTCTTTTTTTCTTGTGACAAATCCTATTTCTCTACCTTCTGTGTCAAACCCCATGAGACACATCCTGAAGTGAAATATTTCTCAAGTCAGTGTAGGTAGGAAGAAGGTAGGAAATGAAATTTATTCTGTTACAAGTTTGATTATAACACTTTGATGAAAATCTATGCTGTATGTAAGAAGTGTTTCAGACAATACTACAATGTCCTGTTAAGGTGATTTAAGGTGAAACAATGAAGAGTGGAAGGTGCATTTGCAGTGGATCCTGTCAGATCCTGACAGATGCGTTTTCTTGTACTTCTTGGGAAGTAGCATCTGGAGAGAGTGGCAAGTAGTCATGTCCCTTTGGAAGGGGGAAATCTTAACCCTTCATTTACTCATTTATTTATTTCACAGCCAGATGGAGGTATGTGTAACCAGAGGTACCTGCAACTCCATTATCGTATTATTTTACTGATGTCATCAGTCTGTGACTGGTGATGTGACTGAAATTGTATTACAAAAAAAAAAGAGAAACTGAAAAAAACCACTTTCTGTCTTGTTCGACCAACTAGAAGAGCCTTTACTGTATGCTAAAGGAGACGACCCTTTGTTCTTAAGATATGTAGATGAAGGTCTGTGTAGAATGTGGTAACTTGTCTTTTGGTAGACTCCTGTTAACCTCATGTACTTCCTCTCAACTGTGCTTATGACATACGTGGATGTATATTTTGGTAATTCTTATGTGCTCTTGACAAATGCTCTTTTTCAGAGATATATACTGCATATTTTGTGTTCCTGTATTCTGTTTAGAATAGATTTCCTGGAACAAATGAATTTTGAGCACAGTAGAAATGTGTCCAGTGCAGATCAACTTGCTGGGATGGTAACCTTGTCTTTCACCTCCTTCTGAGATGGCATAGTCTCTGTTCTTTAGGGTAGCATTAGAAGAGGATAGTCATTTTGACGTATACTAAATAGCAACATGGAGTCAGGCAGATGGATAGAAAAAAACCACTTGTGACTGAACAACAGTTCAGTGTAAATTTTAATTGTTTTTGAGGCTTTCTGAATTGCATTTAGAGAGCTGAAGTAGGTGGAAGCTAATTGAGGAAAACAATGAAAATTGTCTGATATTAACTTTTTAAAGCTTGTTAGGTTTTTCTAAATGTGCATTAAATATTTCAACATTATTGGAGAAACTAGGAAGTGAATTCTACCCTGAGGGAGAATGCACAAAGTTCTTTTTTGTTAACAGAACAAAAGTGTGTTAAGTTACCTTCCAGGAAGTTATTCCTTTTTTAGTATCTTCAGATACAACTCTTTTCACCAAAATAATACTCTTGCCTAATCAGTAAATTTGATCTGAGTAGTTCTTTGTTGCAGAATTGTCCATGTAGATCATATTTTAGTAAGGATATAATTTTGTGGAAATGTCTATATGAAATATGAGAAGGCAGTAACCTCATATATCTTGTTTATTTTATTTTTAAATTTGACCAGTGATGGTTAGGAAAATCAGTAAAATGAGTTTATAGTTCAGGTACAATCCTTCAAAAAAATAAGTCATGGTATGTGTGGTAATGGTGAAACATCACTGTGACCTAAAATAACTCTTGGAATGTTTTATTAGAAAGAAGTGGCTTTCACTTGTCCCTTAAGTGGACCTCAGACATCTCCAAAGTCTGCATTCACACCTCAACATCACAGTCTGGATCTACTATCTATAGTCCAAAGTCCCAGAAACACTCTCTCCCTTTATCATATCAATATTACTGCATTAATATTAAAGCAATATTTAAAGAGCTCAGATTAGATATGTATAAATATGCAATACCCAGACTCATAAGAAAATATTACCTGCTCTGAAAAGCATAAGTATATATTGAGAATTCATATAAAAAAACTGGTGTATTTGAACATGAGGAAAATAAGACAAAGGTGACAAGAAAGGGGTTTTTTCAGTTGTTATTGATCAGCACAATACATTTAAAATGAGTATCTTGGAATTTGTGAGTAAAAGGATCAAGCCACCTACCTGAGAACTTCTTGAATCACTTGCAATTGAATTTGTGAGAGCAAATTTGATCCAAAGTTCGCATACATACAATATGCTGTAGTGGTAGGTTTAATAAACAGTCTTAATACAGAAGTGGGAAGGAGTGAAATATACAGATTGCCATGGAAAATATTTATAAAACAAGATTTAAAAATCCTCTCCAAAATTAATGATCATTTTTCATTCATAAGAAGCAACTTCCCTTCTTAGATCAAGCAGAAATGCACCATAGGCTATGCTTCATTTTTCTGTTACCTTCTGAGAATATAACATGGTCACCTCAGACACCCAGTCATTGAATGTCTCTACCCTTCTTCAGCAAGAAGTTTTGAAAAAAACCCAGAGTAGTCACTCAGTAATTGAAGTAGTCAGACTGGCACTAATGGTATTTTACATGGAACTGTGTATATGGAAAAAATGTTCCACTGAAAATCAGGAAAAGAAATGTGTATATAGACAATCAGCACTGTGTGCCCCATAGGAAATGTCTTTATGTAAGGGATGAAATTTTCATTTCATTGAGGTTCACAGCAGGCATCTGCAGCTTCTGTAGACATTGTTTTGTGCCTCATACTTTTAATTGCCAGCTTATGCCATCTTTTACTTGGGCATCATCTGCCTGCTTCTTAGACTGTGTCCTTGCTGAGTTCTTCTGCACTTTAAGAGCTCAGGCATGGTTGGAGCGTGGATCTGACAGTGACAGAGTCCGCAGAAGGAGACATGGAGCTGGCAGTTGTGTCTGAGCTATGCTGCCTTAGAGCTGCCTGTACCTGGAAGCACTGCACATGCTGAGGAGGTGCTAAGACTGCCACAGAGCTCGCATGTCCCTGTTGTCTTCTTTCCTTTGCTGTACTGAGTAGAAAGGTGTCCAGTTTATGTGTTAGGGAGTACCAACTCCCCTGGGTGCTTCCAGTGGTTTGGCAGTTGTATAAAAATAAATTAACCTTTTTTTTTTTTTAACTTTTCTCCACTTAGTATATCTAAGGTAACAGAACAAGTTGGGATATGTTAATTTCACTCTGTTACCTTTCCAAACTGTAGTAATAGAGTGTTTTTACAGGTAAGGACAAGAAAAGTACTCACAATCAGCAACTAAATGTAAACTTTTGTTTGTAATGTTCTGTATTCTGGTTCAGATTCGATTGTACTGTATGCAGCAATTGTTTTAATTCTTGCCTTGCTTCTTTTTACTCTGTCTTTTAGCGCTAGAGGAGGTAGCAGTTTCTGATGACTGACTTTGGGAACAGTATTAGTATAGAACACATCTGTGATCTGTGCTCAAAGAGACTTAAAATAGGGTTAGTGCAACACCCTCATGTTGTGCTAGACTCCTGGACCTGTATTGCAAAATTCCTCAGAGTAACTGGTGAAACATAATCTATTTCAACACCTTATACAGGGTCTGTTTGACAACAGCTTTGTATGAAAAACTGCATTTTGTTGCTTGAATATGGAGGTGAGGTTTGCAAGATGCTGCACCTTAAATAGTGGAAGCTTCAGTTAATTTCTTAAATGCATTTGTTAAGACTTGTGGGTTGCTCTTATGAAACACCTTGGCTTGCTTGCTGGGGGATGTGAAAGTGCTCATGGTGGGAATTCACTGAGAGCTGCCAAGACAGCTCTTACAGTTTTGTGTGTATTTCTGATTCCATCTAACCAGCTTATGAAACTGAAAAATAACAGTGGAGCAGAAGTAGAGAGGGCAAGGGAGCATTTGTGAACTCCCTTTGAGGATTTGTGGAAGAGTAATTCTAGTCCTGTTTTTTATTACTTTCCGTGTTGAAAAGTCAATCTAAGTAATTAAGTGATTGCAGCATAACCAGCCCAATACACAGTTTGGAAATGTTAATAAAGCTACTAAGTGTGAATGGAAGTATGAAGGAAACTGATGGAAGATAAATTGGTGGATAACCTTCAAAATAGCATCATTCAGTTAAAAGGATGAAAACATTTTTGTTTACTTGAACTGTAAATTTTAGCACAGTGTGTCCCTATTCCAGTGACAAGGCAATATCCCTAGTGTTTCTTGCTTTCTAGGGAAGCTGGAAGTGAATAGATGTGGACAAGAGTATTATCACAGCAGCTTTACTGTAGAAATAAATGCAGTTTGTGTAGAGTTTACCGAAATCCGAAAGGAAAGAGAAGCCACGCTTACCCAAAGCAGCACCTTCTGTCTTTTAAGAAGTTACTAAATAGCATCTGACACAAGTAGAAGAAAATGTGTACTTAATCCATGTGTGGTGAGAGGACTTTTTTGGTGTTTTTTTTCTATGTTTGTATGAAGTTTCTGTCAATGCTTTGAGCTGTGTTCTGTAGTGCAAAGGTGAGGAAACAAACAGTCTGAAATTCCCGTTGTACTTAGTGCCAGCTATTTTGTCCTGTCTGTGGGCTTGGGTGTCATGCTTAGAAAGGTGCTTCTCTTTCTTCAGCCACTCTCTGAACTACTAACCATGTCTAAATGTAGGTTCTGAGTATGAATGCTTCACCCCTTTCAAGTAATTGCAAGTCTGTGCGATTCAGGGTACTGAAATTTACCTGTGGTCAGGTCATGAGGTTGTAAGGGTTGATCTAAGAAAGAAAATTGTCCCTTTTAGGACAAACAGCCCAAAATACTACTTTGCCTTGAGGTCCTTGCTAGCTCCTTGTCATCTTTTTTGAGTGTAAGTTTAAAATTTTACTATCAATGAGAATGCTGTTTTCTTCATCAAGATGATTAAAAGTTAGTAACACACCCATGGATTTTGCCTGCCAAAGTCAAAAGAGGGTGTTTTCTCCTACTTCTTGATAGCTTTTTCTCTCAAGTGATTTCTCTGTCTTCTGTGTTGAGCCCTGAACATTCTTGAAACTTTTTAAAGAAAAGCACTGGTTATTCTAACAAGAGCACACTGAAAGTCCAGGATTATTTTTTTCTATGTATGTCATTCACTATATACTGTATTTACTCGTGAACTCTTGTTACATTTTGATCTTTGGTCCAAAAGGCAATACAGGGGAGGGTAGCTTGGAACACATCTGATTTGCAGCATATTTCTCAGTTGTCTTTCCATATTTTAGTTTGGCTAAGAAAGACTGTACAAAAGCATGATAAACCCCTCCTTACAAAGCAGTATTGTGATTCTTACAAAATGATGTGACATAATGGCCAAAAGATTTCAACCCTCATTAACCCAAAAATCATAATAAATAAAATATACCATATACATAATAAATGCAGTGCTGCCCAGGTGAAAGTGGAGTGCTTTACCATAGTCTCTGATATGTAACCATTTATTCAGGCTTTTGCATATTTTTTGGCTGTATCTTTAGGGTCATCAAGAAAGTTATTTCCTGTCTTATTTGTCTGTAAGCATATACAAATAGTCATTGCATTTTCTGCTTCGACACATTTTGACTTCACTTTGTTGTTGGAGAGGGGTTGATTCCAAGTGACTTAAAAAAATAACAAAACCTGCTTCATTCACATTCATGATTGAGGAATTCAGATTTTGGAAAATTTAGATGACTTAAGTGAGTGGTTTGAAATACTGATGTGGGAAAAGGGAGAGCAGTTCTGTTTATTACCAAATCGTGTATCACATGTCTTGCTTAAGCAATTGATTTGCTTATAGACTAGAAAAAGAGATGCAGTTAAAATAGTAACACTTTTCCTCTTTTTTATTCTAAACCAATTACAAAATAAAAGTTTTGTATCTTAAGGAAAGACCTACAGTTTGACAAGTGTGATATATCTTCAAATTGATCTGCAATAACCTTGTAGCAGTAATGGCTTTCTGAATGGTTTTGCCTTATTTGCCAAATAATTAATAAGATCAGTTTGTAGCTTGGGAACACACTGTTTGACTTGATCCTCAAGTCACTGAAAGACTGAACTTTTTTGAGTTTCCGTTTGTACCTATAGAAGTGATTTTGTGCTGTGTTGTACCTACCCAAATACCAGTTCTGTGGGTGTCAGTCCTTTAATGTCTTTGGAACATTCCATTATTTAGTCAATGAACAAAATAAAAGAGGGATCAATTCATATGAGTCAGTGTCATGAAATCAGATGTAGAGAAAGATGGATGTGCTCAAATCTGCAGTATTTTTAGTGAGTAGACAGTGTAAAGACAGTGATGATACTGCTCATCTGAACCACATATGAGGAGCTGTTTTCATTTTTTGACACTGACATTCCAGTCCTTGCCATCACAGGCAGATCATATAAATTGTCTGGTTTAGGTGCACCATTTTGTTTAATGGGGGCAGTAATATCACTTTGCTACATGAACATTTTGGATGATGGATGATGGAGTTGTTAATGCTTATAAGTAGCTTACTTTGAAGAAGCAAATTTCTATTAGGTACTTCAGAGAATGAAAGTTTGTATTAACTGATCCATGAAAGTAATTGCGCGTAAAGGATTTTTCCAAAGATCTTAAGATCACCATTCTCTTGTGTTCCAGTAAATAGAAGAGCGTTGTTTCTTAAAGCATGGTTTTGAGTCTGTGTCACCCTATCAGAAATACTGTTAGATTCAGATTTCCATTGTTATTATTTATAAAAAATCTGGTCTCTAGGTCTCAGGTGTTTTGGTGCTGCTAGTTTTCCTGAGTCAGAATCTAAAGTGCAAGATGCAAGATAGGAACGTAGCTGTTTCTGTAACAAGAACAAGCAAGTAGATGACATGCCTCATATAGCAAAGGATTTATGAAGACCACTTAAATCTGAATCTGGAGAATTTTTAGTGATGCAGTGGAGCATTTTACTCTGATCTCGGTTGCAAAATTTAAATTTTGTAATGATAGATCGGAAGAGCGTCG
>JAWWMO010000096.1:34457495-34468452 GCA_035047845.1 Dendrocincla fuliginosa | reverse complement strand
CCTTAGGGAAAATCATGTCCATAGGTCTAAAACTCTCTTCTACCTCATTCCTCATATAAAGTGGCCTCATACGTACTTGAAAGTAATTCCTAATGCATACTCTCCTTTGAAACATATTGGAACATTGTCTAGTAGAGTGCTATTTGTCTTAGGCAAAAATGGTAACTTACTTTAATAAAGATTAAATAATTGTGGATAAAAAGAGAAGAAACACCCTTGCTTGTGCCTGGGCTCTGACATATTTTTAGTTACTGACACAAGTGTGCCCTCTGTCCCTTTGTCTGTGAAGTCTGTACTTTAGCACATGGATCTGGAAGCAAGTGGGTTTGCACATCCCATTCACTCCAAAGAGTTCTTGGCTAGTTAACTACTGTTCAGATATTTTTTGTGTGTCTGTTCCACATTTCACGTGATTACTCTGGTAGGGTAGAGTCATCCAAGCTCTAGTTTGCAGCAACCTTGCTCCATATAAGTCTTGAGTTTAGTTTCTGGGAGGAAGTTGGGGAGGTGGGGATGGGATGGGAACCCCATGTCATGAAAGGAAGGTAGGTATAAGCACTATTGCTGGTTCTTTCTGTGGTGACAGTAGCTGAAATGGAGAGCATCACCTTGACCAATGCTGGCAACATCATGGCCAAAGCATTGCAAATTTCCATGGACTCCTGAGCTTCAGTTGTTGGAGGCTGTGACCTCTTTGGTTTCTGGAGCCCAAAAGTAGGCATTCTTTGCCTGACCAAAGAAGAGTCAGGCACATGAGTTTGTCTATTGATTGAAAAGGCAAGGGTATTTGACTATGAAGACTGAGGACTCTGCTTTCCTTAAAAATTTCTTTAGAGGGAAATGTCACCAACGAAAGCATCAATGTTTCTTTTTTCAGAAGAAATATCACTTATTTCAAGAGCATTTCAAGCATTTTGTTAACCTTAATACAGCTACAAGACCGTTATTGCCATCGAAAGAGGGAAATTCACAATTCACCTCAGCAGTGATACAGACATAACTGAATAATAGCGCTGTTTCTTTCCTGGTTCTTTCCCTACAAAGTTACATGACAGTAATGTGTTTGAGAGTGGTTTTCTTTGATTGGGTAAGAGGACAGGAGTTTGTTTCACTTCCATAGAGAGGAAAAGGATATTTCTTTTTCTGCTAAAACAGCTTGGAAATCTCTCTTCCTGCTGCATCAGTGGTAGCAGACAAATAGTATTTGAATAGAAACTCGAATTAATATAGCATATATGACATTCTGTGTGCCCAGATGTTGTTGAGGGACCCAGGCGCTGCAGTTGCAGCAACATAGTTTCAAATAAGAAAACAGTCTTATTCACTGACTTGCTAATAACTTGCTCTGGCAGTTATGGCAACTAAACATGGTATCCAATATAGGTTTGTCTCATTTATTTGATGTTAATTAATAGAATAATAGAATCACTCAGTAAAATTGTTTACTTTCACCCATAAAGTGTCTGTATCTAGAGTTAAGGCTTTTTTGCTCTAATTTAGGTGGGATTAGCCTTTTAAACATAGTATGTGGTCTGTCAGCAAAAGGATGCTGTAAGAGGTAGCATTCATTAATGCAAAGAGTGTGAACTTCCCCTTTCCTCAAGAACTTTTTTCCTTCTCCATTCTTTCTCCTGTGGAGAATGCTCCTTTGAATGGAGATCCATTTTGTGCTCATGTAAAACTGAGAACAGAGTGAAGCCATCCAAGGCCAGACTGGAGCAAGTGCACATGGTTTTCACTTTAGCTCCCAGCAACTGTGATTTAGAAGACTCAGTGTTTTGCTTTATTTAGCACTGTTGCGTGCAGTATTTTTCCACACAAATATTCTTCATCTTCTGTGTTTGGGAAGGATTCCAACTTACTGCAGTATCTAGGGAGAAAGAAAAGTCCCTAGAGCCTTGAAATAGGTGCAGGACAAGCTGCCTACAAAATGTGTCCAAAACTTTTAGGTGACTTTTCAGTAATGTAAATCCAGACCATGAGGTTCATGAGGAAACAACCTGTGTCTCATTCTTCACCTCCCTCAGAGCTCATATGTTGCTGTGGTAATTAAGGTTCAGTGGAAGGCAACTCTAAGGTTATCTCATCCCTGTTCTGTGACATTGAGTGGTAAGAGATACCTACTGGCGTTTTTGTGGTATTTGGGGTTTTTCACTGGGAAACACCACTGGTTACTGGCTGCCACCTGAGTTTAACTCCATTCACCACCCCTCTCTGGACTTGGCCATCCAGCCAGCTTTTAACACTGCGAATGATGGACCCATCCAAGCCATGAGCACCCAGTTTCTCCAGGAGGACACCATGAGAGATGGTGTCAAAGGCTTTACTAAAGCCCAGGCAGACAATATCTACAGCATTTCCCTCATCCACTAAGTGTGTCACCTTGTCATAGAAGCAGACCAGATCTGTCAAGCAGAACATACCTTTCATAAACCTGTACTGGCTGGGCCTGACTCTCTGTGGGACCTATGTCTTAATTTTTCTATCAGGGCATAATTTGCGGTGTGAAATATTTCAGTGATTTCTGCTCCTGGACCTTAAAGTCTGCAGAGGAGGGAGGAAGAGGAGATGCATAGAAATGTAGTCTTCCTGGAGTATAACATTAATGGGACTAGCTGGAATTTGACTCTTGGTTGCTTGCTGTCAGTCCATTATCTTGATGTAGACCATATACAGCCAAACTTTTTTAAGGAAGATCATTACTTGTCACATGGAAGTGCTTGATTAGTAGTCACTGTAAAGGAAGGCAGTTGAGACTAATGAAGTAAAAAAATCCCACAGTTGTTTTACTAGAGGCACTGAGTGATTTTCTGTTGCATCCTGTAACGAGTATTCAGATTTCACAGACTCAAGGTAAAATGCCATAGGAAGGAAGCTGGAGAATTGCTCAATAACAGTGATGAGGACTGTAACGATCAAAGGTGTTAATATTGTTGTAAGGCAACAATAAGTAAAATAATCCAATTATAATTGAATATATGTGAATATATATGATGAGTTCCATAACTTGTACTGTAATGAGCAGCATTATTTCCCTAATTTGTGTATAAAAACTGGCTTGCCAGGTCTGGTGAAAGGGATGTTTATTGCAAATATGGAATATTTATTGATCCTTGCAATTATGCAAGCTAACGTGATACTAGAGTTGTCTTCAGTAACTGGATGGAGACAGAATGTTTTCAAAGTTGACACTGACTCTTTTTCAAAGGGGCAAGACGTAATTATGCTGTCTTTTGTGTGCTCTGATCTTCTTTCTTGTTGGCTGCAAACTGATACTTGTCAAAACTGTATTTGTGTAGTAGCTTTTCTCTATTTTACATGCATATGAATGAGTGTATTAAACACAAATCCCAGAGATGCCATAAGGTAAAGAGCCTTCTTTCTTAACAGCTTTGACTTTTCAAGTACTTGCAGAAATGTTTGAGAAACTGTCCGTTGATTTATTGATTGATCTCTAAAGCATACACTGTTTCATGCAAATGAAGTGTAAGGTAACCCTCGGCCATACATGTTTTAAAATGTGTATGCAGATAGTAATTGCTACGCTCTTTCCTATGAACTGGATTTCTAGTAGTGCACATTTTCTGTGGTTCTGTGGCGAGATGCTGTTTATGCAGGGTTCTGTTTCAGTTTCTGAAGAGCTGCTTGTTCATACTCTAACTTTTTTACTTTAACCCACCCCTGATTTAGGAGCTGTGCAAAATACATGTACTGACTATCTCTGAGCACTGGTGATTTGAGCTTCAGCTCTTAATGTCCTTGGTTCTCACTAATCAATAGGAAGCAAAACAACTACATCAGCAGCCATGCAACTGTAAAAGGATACTTCTGTTAGATATTGTGCATGAAGGCATGAGGGTAGTTACTCTCATTGAGAAAGATGCAATATTTTGTTCTTAAGAGTCCAGAGCACAAACATTTTGGTTTTTGCTGCGTGCTTGGAAAATGAACAAGTCTTCCAAACTATCATACTGGGAAATAAAATCAAAACTCCAAATCAAACAAAGGAAAAACAGATCAAGATACTAAATGGTCCTTGTTAACAATTAAGGTATTAAAGGATCCTTGTTAACTGTTATCCCAAAGTATTTTTTGCCTCTAAAATGCTGAGTAAAAAGATCACGTTTTACCATGTCTTAGTTCTAACTTCACAGTAAGAACACCTTTATAGGGTTCTGTACTAAAGTATATAATTCTCTTTGACCCCCATTCTTGTTTTATGAACTTGTAGATCAATGAAACAAACTGTTAAATAGATTGAATCTTGCCTGCAACACTGATGTTGATGACTCCAATTTTATTAAGTCTATTTGGAAATCTTATGCAGGTGGTGGCATCCATAAAATGACAAACTATGTATCCTTATCTGTGAAGCATAAATTTAAACTTTAGAGGGAAAGGTAGTGATAGTGGAAAAGAAATATTTAGAAGATACTGGCTATTTTGAAGAATTGTAAAGGAAACAAAAATTTAGTTTTTGGCTACTGTAAATATGATGTTTAATATGATGTTATATTGTGTGCTGCCTTCCTGCTGTAAGCAACTGGAACGTGTAAGAGGGTGAAGACTTTATTTTGATGTGCAATTTCATGGGATAGACTATTTAGTCTCTTCTGGTCCTAGTTTTTCCAGTTGCTAAATAACAATTCAGCTAGGGGAAAATCTGACCTGAAAAGAGAGACTAATGTGTAATTCAGATCCAGAATTTTCTGTAAATCCCTGGCCTCTAATAAGTTAATTCGTTTGTCTTCTATCCATGTTTTTATCTTTAGGTAAAACAGTAATATTTATACTTGTCATTAGTGCTCTTAATTTTACAAATTAAAGATATGGTCTTAGTACTTCATGGGGTAAAAATAATCTTTTGAAGGAAGGAAAAAATTATATTAAATGTTTATGTTGCTGTGCCTTGAAACACAAGGAAGGCAGTGTTGAGCCTGATGCATGCAAAATCTGCAAAATCCTAAGAAAAAGTATGGATTTCTTCAGACAATTTTATCTTCTGCAGCATTGCTCCATAAGGCAAGACATTATTCTTTGTGCAACATACATTCTCCGGAAACCTATCCAGGAGCCTCTTCTAGATTTCCAATAAAAATTAGGTGTCATTTTGTCCTTATTTTGCCACAGCATTAGCCAGCACTGCTCTTTGAAGTAGTGGCTTAGATCCAAGAAGCAAATAAAACAAGGAATAAATTGTTTCATTTTCTTTCCTACTTGAAGCCAGAAACTGACCAATTTGCTAATGCAACTACGTCTTCTCTTTGCCTTCCTTTACATGGAGAAAGTTTGAGCTTTCTCCATGTAAATCAGAGTTCATTTAGGAAGACCAGAGATACATGGTGTGTATGCTCGATTTCATTCACTGGAGAAGAATAAAAATGTAAATTGATTTTTGTTTCAAAATACTCTGTTTGGATCAAGGCCTCAAATAACATTCTGCTTAGAATAAACCATATGCACTTGATGGAGAGAGAAGGTGGAATGCAACTTAGCATCATAGAAAGTTTCAATGGTTCAGCACTTTTTTGCTTGTACTTTCCTGTGAATGCTTGAGCTTACACACATGATCTCCAAATTTATGCAACTCGTATGTAGAGACATAATCGACAAATGGGATGTGCGTATATGAAATTTAATTTTCTATTCACTTAAGTCATCATTACAGGAAACTTCTATTTACTCTGACAGAGTTTAGGTCAAGTTTGTCATGACCAAGAAAGTCTGACTAAGACCTCCGGTTTATGTACAACTCATTAAAATACATTAATTCAAACGCTGTTGGAGCAAAAAGAATTTTAGACAACTAAAACGTAGCATCTTGCTTTGTGAAAAAGGTTCAGAATATGACTATGTTCTAACATTTTCCTTTCTGAATGACTTAGGTGAAGGCTTGTAGGAAAAGTGAGAAGGAGTGTGATTGAGAATGTTTGTGAGCCCATGGATGTGTGACTATCCCCAGAACAGTGATGTTCCCAAATATGGCAGTGCATTAGATGTTATGATGCAGAAGATGTTATGGTGCCATTGACTGCTTAGTGTTGTGTTGTGTGGTGGTTGAAGAAGGAAAAAATTGGCTTCTTTGCGTATGAAAAGGATCATGTTTATGAAAGGATCTTCTTTCAGAACCAGTTCAGTATGTATAAATATGTTTGCTATCATGCTTTTGTTTTTATTCTTTCTTCTCTAATGAATAGAAAGGCTGGAAAAAAAATTGGTCAGTGACATTTTATCGAGCTCCCAATAACAGTAAACACTTAGGACATTACAGATCATCCAGTATCTGAGATACAGGTCTGCAAAGCTCATGAGATAGTCATCTGTGGTACTTCCAGAGAATTGGATTAAAAAAGATCCTCACTGGTGGCTCAAGTGGATCCTTATTAATAACATATTCAAACTACACTTTCTGTAGCACTTTCTTTATGGGGGAGAACAATTAGACTTAAATTTGATAACCTCAAAGTGTACTCCAAATCCTTTAAGATGTTTGTTTAAAGACTTAGAATTAATAAAGTGCTGATTTCAAAGCTCTTTGAATGAAGAGCTGCTATTGGAAATAAAGTTATCACCAGGTTACATTTTAAACTACTTATTATTTTCTTTACTGTCTTGGACAAATTTGCATTTGAGAGAGACAGATACATAATGTTCCTTTAAAGGATGAATGAAGTTCTGTCATTGCTTGAACAGGGAAGATGGATGGGGTTTTTTCTGTCTTCCCCTTTTATTTTGATTTTTTTTAATTTTTATTCCTTAGCGTACTTTCCTCTGCAAGTTTGAGTGGCAGCTTATATAACAGCAGTGTTCTTTTAAAACTAACATTAAACTCAGAATCCAGTGCCCTGACAGCAACACAAGTGAAAATCAGGCTGTGCCTCAACTTGCCCAACTCCATTTGAACTCTGAAAAAGCCAAATGAGAGGCCAAAATTTAGGACATAAGAAATCTTCTAAATAGTCCCTGCCCCATAATATTTTGCCTTTGTTAGCTCAATGACTCCAAATAGTCAGAGATCTAGTGTACAAATTATATTCAGATTGCCTGCTGGTTAATGGGTTTGCAGCTTTTTCTACTTTTTCTGGAACCCTTATTTTTACAGCACTTCTGTTCAGTTTCTTCACCTTTATATTTCAGTCCTATTTCCTTGTTCCTTTTCATCAGTGTCTGTCTACAGCCTTTCTATCCCCCCTGCTGCCACCTTCCCCCTTCTCTGCCCTGTTCCCCCCCTGCACCACTCACCACAATTATGCTGTATTCATGTATCATTTTCATTTCTATGTATTTCACTTGGTTGCATTCCATGTTTCAGTGAATAAAGTCAATAGACTCTCCTTTTTCACCTTTTTCTTTTCTTTCACCTTTTCTCACATATTTTCTGGACTCCTTTTTGTTAACCATTTTTTTTCTTTAAAGAAAGATTTAATAATAAAAACTTCATAAAGATTTAATGATAAATTTTAAAAAATATTGTGATTAATTCTTCTGCCTGCATTACTCCTCAGGTCCTAGGTCTGAGGCTTCTTTCATAGCAGGTCTTTTAGATGCCACTTTTGAGTAGTGGGATTACTAGTATACATGAAAATGCAACTAAGAATATAGAATAATAGAATCAGTTTGGAAAACACCATTAAGATCTTCAAGTCCAACCATTCTAACATTACCAAGTCCACCAAGTCTTGGTGGTTTGCAAGAACACATCACTTTACTTTTCTTACTTTTTTCTTACTCTGCCTTCCCAACCCTCTCCACCTCCTCACATATGACTTACCATGATCTGAAGTTTTCAGGAGTTGTAAGCAGATCTGTTTTCTACCCATGTTTTACCCCTGTACTGCACACTAGCAGTTCATCAGTTGACAACGTCTCAGATTAAAATTCAGAGGTGACTTTAAAAACAGCAATGTGATTTCACTGTGATTTCAGCAGACCAGGTAAGAAACAAACTAAAAGGCCAAAAAGCTTTCTCTTGCAACGATTTGCTTTGGTGTTAAAAGTGTGGTATAGATGTATGTTTTTATATAAATACACGTATGTGTCTTTTGACTTACTTGCCAAAAATATATGCAATCTCACATATTTAAGAAAAGAAAATTACAGTGGAAGTCTGAATGGCCTAGGAAATTTGAAGAGAAAGTAGCAACCATGCAGCAGCTTCTAGTTCTAGACTATCAAAACCCCAATGATATTTCTCCTTTTTCATCTAACCTATAATTTCTGAACATCCTTCAGAAAATTACTTAGTGTTCTCAGTTGAGGCTTATGTCCACTGATACTATCTATGTTTTTGTCTCTGAATTAGCAGATCCTGTTGCTTTTCTTGACACCTTACACTAGACCTTATTAATTGTTTCAAAGAAAAAGTATTTTGCCACACAGTTTTGGAAATGTGAGGTTGCACAAAGCTAGCATATTCAGCTTCTGTTTGTGTGATTACCTCCTTCCAGAGTGGAAGCGCTAAGAGTGCCTCAAGGTTAGAACAAGCAAGAAAATGGAATGTAAATGAATTAGTCATTGTTACTAACAGTTAAATTCAACTTTTCTTGAAACTGATAGTGTCAGTCTCAACTACTTAAAGCAGATCGAGATTTAGCTGTGCATTGTTTTTTGAATTTCTGTGGAATATTGATAAGCTTTCAGTCTTTGCAAACATTGAGGACTTATTAAAGCAAGGTTGAAAAGCCCCTGAAAACAAACAAACAAAAACTACTGCTGAAGTTTGCATTTGCTGATTAATAGTACAACTCTCACATCTGTTTTTTTCAAATGTCATTAGAACAAGTAATGGTGACTGTCAACAGTGATGTACATAATAACTCAACTGCGTCAGATAACAACAGACTGGGTAAGACAATGCTGTTCTAGGAAGTATTTGTGTCATAGAGCCAGCTAGTTGAATTTTACACAGGGCCGTACAAAGCCTTTTTTGAAGTCCTTAGCCTTAGACAGTCAGATAAGGCTTGGGGGATAGGTTTCTCCTTCATCTCAGAGCAGAACATGTCCCAGGATTTATACTTGTGTTTCAATGTGCTATCATACTTACTTGTTGATGCTTAAGTTCCTGTTGATATTTAAAACCAATACATTTCAAGGTAATTGATTAATATTTTCCCCAGCTCCACTTTTTCTGGCATTACAAGGTAATATAATGACATTAAGGATGTGAGCCTATTCCAAACAGGCAGAAATGATGATGTACACAGAGCTGAGGTGTGAAACAAAAGTTGCAGAGGATCCTGGTGTTGTACTTAGAATAACTCTGTGGTGTAGAAGGGGACTCTTCACTTAGTGTACCATACCAAAGAACTTGTTTGTGCATACCAGGCTTGTTCACCATAAGCCTTTGCACAAAACAGGATACCTAAGAGGTTTTCCTAACCCATGCATAGTATAGTCTCTCATTGAAGCATTCTAAATTTATTGCATTACAGCTCAATTTGAGTATTTTGATATGTTAGAGACAAATGTATAGCATGCCCTTTACATTTTTAGTTAACAAATAAAATCTTTGACTACAAGACAGAGCTAATGTTGTCATTTTCATAAATTCATATACAGTTTTTATGTAACATTTTGTGTATGCTTTAAATGCATTTTATGTGTATGTGTTTGATTGTCAAGTATTCATTTGTGTTTGGTCTTTTGTATTAATTTTTCTTTGACTTTTTTTTTTAAGCATGATTTCTCACATTTTATTTTGTTTCTTTTAGGTTTTGTTTTATTTCATAAGATCCCACTGGATGGGTAAATGAAATAAGGAAAAGATGAGAGAGAGGGGCTGTTGAGCTTGTGGAATCTGTATGCTGCACAGTAGGGAGTGGACAGTGTTCTTGCCCAGTGAAGTGCCACCTCCCTTGGATTTCTCGTTTAGACATTGGTTCTGTTTGGAGAACTGTAGAAGTACATTCAAATCAGTAGCTGTTTTTGCAAGAGCAGGGCAAAGCCAAGCCCTGAGGCAGCTAAAAAACTCAAGAAAGTCCAGAAATAAGCTACCACACTCTTTCCTATTACGTTGTCCTCACTGTATCTTCCAAAACGACATTGAGATGAAATTACATTATATTGTTTCCTCTGTCAACTTTTTTGTTCTGTTTGAACTTAACTGGAAAGATGTTGGTTTTATAAATAATATTTATCAAAGGTGAACTGCAAAGCTGCTTTTATTTTACGGTATTAACACCTCTGCAAAACTTCTACATTACTTAATTTGAGTGTGTAGGCTCACTGATATCAGTGGGAATGCTCATATCCTTAGAATTAAGTTCTTGTATATTTGCAGGATACAGCCTTAAATCCTGAAGCAGTAAATCACAGAGCTGGCCTTGCAGGTCTTACTGTGTATGTAGTTCCACTGACTTTACCAGGAAGATGGGAGAGTCTAAGGTGTATAAAGAAGTACTGTTAGAAGTACTGTTAGTGTGTTTGGATATTGAAGCAGCACCATCACTTAGACATTCAGTTAGGTCATGCTTATTCAATAATCCATAAGTTTACATAAGCTTACAAGTTTGTAGTAGACCAGAATGCTGATTCTGAGCCAAGAACAAGAATAACAAGAGTATGTGGCTGTTCCTTCAGACTGTAGACTTAAAGGCTTGCTTAACTGTTCTTATTTAACTGTGAGGTATACTTCAGAATATGCTTCAGTATGCTTCAGAGAAGAGTTTACTCTAACAAGTAAAGCTAAGTGAGGGCATGAGCATATTGCAAGAGCAAGTACGGCATTTAGATTCAGTGCTAGAAATTAATTTTCTTTCTATTTACCTACCAAATCCTGAGCTTCTACTTTGATCTTTTCAGTTTAAGGAATTCTAAGAAATATGAAGTTTCTGGTTTTGGTATGTTGGGGTTTTTTAACTGAAAGCTACAATGACTAGCAGTAAAAAACAGATAGATGCTTATGTTTCTGTCCATCTTTATTACATTTTTGAGACATGGTTTGATTTTAACTCCTTAC
>JAWWMO010000096.1:34434917-34445556 GCA_035047845.1 Dendrocincla fuliginosa | reverse complement strand
TGCACTAGTTAGGAAAGTTTATAAGGTTGTCTACTTCAATTGGTGCTAATGCTCTACATGTGTTCATTAAATTTCATGTGGACTCAGAAAACTTCTGCTTTGTAGCATTTGCTTTTAATGGTGGTCAGGAATAAGGCTGTGCTATCAGCTTTCTTTAGCATTTCCTTTTTGAGAGAATTTGATTTTCATGCAAATCTGTTCTGATAAATCTGTTGCTAAGAAACAGCCATGACTGATTTTTTGATAAAAGAGGATGCTAGACTGAGAATAAATGAATGTCATCCTAAAATCCTTGAGTTTAACAAGTACTAATGCTTTTTAATCCTAACCTAAAAATTATAACATCACAGGAGGCCATGTGGTTGTTAGAAAAAGAGGGCACAGATGAGCCAGGTGGTCAAGAGAGAATCAGTTAAGAGAGAGGCAAAACTTTTCTTTGAGAAAGAAGTGAGTAAATAAGCAGAGGAGGCCCATCAGAAGAATGCTAAGGGAGAATACTTGGTAAAATATTCAGAAGAAGTAGACTTAATTTATGAAAATACTATGTGCAGCATCCTGAAAAAAAAAAAGAAACACTGCTTTATTCAGAGCTATGCGGAACAGAAGCAGTGATGCTTCCAATATTGTAGCAAAACTTCATTGTGGTATCATGATCAGTTTCGTGACCAGTTTTGTGACCAGTTTCACAATTATGCATCCATTTTCAAGTCTGCTGTAACAAAACTGCTAGAGTTTGGTTTGTAGCATGGCCAGTTTTGGGATAGCAAGCTAGCTGATATGTTGCAAATAACTTTGAGTATACAGCACATTCCTACTTGCCATAGCAGCAATTTCAAGAAAGCTGTCAGGGAAGAGGTGACAGGAGGAATCTCCAGCAGATGAGGCATCATGTGGCAGGGAGGAGGAGGTGTCTGTAAATGGCAGTAGAGGTTTAGCATACAGAGGCAAGTCAGTCAATTTGTGCAGCTAATCCTACAGCTTGAGAGTGATGCTGCTGGGATAGAAATTTGACAGGTTGCCTTTCTCCCTGTGAAAGTCAGTTCCTCCACTGTAGCAATTTTTAGATCTGCATCTGAAGAAGATTTTGAGTATGTAAGCCTTCACTGCCTTAGGAGCTGTGCTTGGGAAAAGAAAGGTGTTGTTTTAAGGCATTTCTGCATTTTTGATTTGAAGCTGTATTAGCAGGGATATTCCTCCAAACAATCTGTTCAGCTCTCTCCCATCTCCAAAGGTTAACTGTTTCTTAAGCAGTGTCCTCAAAGATCTGAGCATAAGCCAGAAGGCTGCAAAAATGGAATATGATTGCTTTTCTTTTCCTTATTATGTCTTAGAATAAGAAGACATAAGAAGACAGAAGAACCAAGCACTAGAGTAGGTCTCTTGATAAGACTGTTCCATTTTGGACAACATGTCAGACAGAGACTTCACAAGGACATCACAAGTATTTTTAGTGATACATGATTGCTGAGCACCAAAAATCTTCCCAGAAGAACATGCTGGCCAATGCTTGGCCAGCAAAGTTTTCTGAGCTGGGCTATTATCTGTGTTTAAAGTCCTGGCATATGCAGAGTTGCTGATTGCTTTGGGGTCAGGTTCTGTAGAAAAAAACACCGAAATGGCTGCTGTGACAGACACAAAATGAATCACTTTCACTGTTGCTGAGTAATCTAATATAAACTAGAATTTAAATGTCAGGCATTAATGTTCAGGAAGGAAAGTAAACTCCCTTTTGCTTTGTGATCACTGAGTGCTGGTTTTGGACAGCCTGTGTTCTATGCCGAAGTCTCCTAACCCTCCAGCCACCCACTTCAGAAGGTCAGCTACTGTCTCCCCAGCACAAGCAAAATTTGGGTCATCAGTACCCAAAGGCTGTTCACCTGAGGAGAGAGTGAATTACTTGGCAAAAAACAGATGGTGGAATGTTAGTTCCCCATCTTCCCATGGCCTCCTCTTCAGGTGTAGGTGGGCCTTTGAATTCACTTTTTAAAACCTGTTTTCCAGGATGGGAAGTGTTTGGAGGTGAAGAGAAGGCAGTCCATGTCACCGCAAGTTCAAAAAAGCTCTAGTTGGGCTGCAAGGTTATCTCAGTGAGAGCTTAATAAACAGCAAAACCAGACTTCTGTAGATGTTTACAATTTGAGCGTGATGTTTGGGTTGATTGTGCGTAATCATTTGTTTTTTCTTTGTAGATTGTCAGGTTTAAGGTTAGCTAATGTGGTTGTAAATGAAAAATTAATTGGAAGCTGTTATGCTGGAATGCTTGTTGAGAACAAATTGAGAGTTATATTTCATTGTAGTGTTGACTTCATAACTCATGCAATTTTGGGGATCTGTAATAATCTTGCACTGACAATAAGTAGACAATAAGTAAGAAATTTTACAAGACTTTTTGTTATAATATCATACAGTTAACACTTGCACTGATAAAATCTGTTCTGAAATAATGAAGGGGGGAAATTTCACGGAAATAAATTCTACATAAAGAATAATATTCCATAATATATGTTCTAGCAGAATAACACAGTAGTACAGCACTGGTGTTCTTCTTGCCCAGCTAAACCTATCTTTGTTCTGCAGGTTGGAAAAGTGACCTATTAATGAACTGAAGTATATGGATTCCATTAAGATATGTTGTGTATTTGTTGAGCTCTGGGCTTCCTTCACTTCTGAATAGACATAAATAAACATTTGAAGACCCTAAATTGTTTCCTATAAGATCAATCAAGGTCTACTTTTGTGTCACTATGGAAGCTTAGAGCTGAAAGGGGACCGGGGAGATTCTTCCCTACCCTAAGGCTGTATCCACTATGCCTGCATTTTTTCCATCTGTTTCATCATGTGGTTTCAAGATCTCCAGAAATGGAGATTTCTGAGCAATTCCAGTGCCTGAGAATGTCTTCCCAATGTTTTACCTCAGGCTTCCTTGATGTGTTTTGTCATGGAACTTTTCGTTCCTATCCAGCATAGGCATGCAATAAAAACTGTACCCATGCATTGGAAAGTTATCCTTGTGTACCTTCTCAGACCTTGATTTAAGATAAAAGAAATTCCAATTCTTCAGTTTTATATCAGTGTCTGAGTATGCGTAGATTTTGCCATATCATGTTTTCAGCTGATTTGCTTGACTTGAAGAGGCCTGTAGATAATATATCTGTCCTTCCAAGAAGTAATCAGGGAGGCTTTGAAAACAATGAAATGATGTCATTCCTAATGTTTTGGTTTGCCTTTTTATTTTTTTTTTAGAGGCAAGAAAACAAATACAAGTTTAAAATCAGGGAGCTTTTCTCTACAATGTAGTCTATCTGCCTTACCATCTAACCATGTCAACTAAACAGACTTTGAAAGATTATTCAGGTTAACTACTCCAAATAGCTTTGTTCTCTCTGGTGAAGACTGGCTGCCGAAGCAGTGTGGGGAAACTTGTGTTGCTTCCCTACACTTTGTATTTATCTTCTAGACAACAGAGGACCTCATTCCCTGCCCTAGGAATGGAAATGCTAACACTTGGATTATTATGAGAAGTCTGGGGGGAAGTGATTGTTAATTAAATGAAGGGCAACAAGGATTTAATTTTAGGTGAATTATTATTTTTTACTCAGTGCTAACAAGCACATTCCAGATGATCTTTTTTAATATCATGGTGATTTTACACTATGATATTTTTGAAGGATTGTAATTTTACCTATGTTTCCAAGATCCCCAAACCTGCAAGTGACTGTAATGAATGGTCTTGATAATCTATATTAAAAAAAGATCAATCATTCTTTCTTTCACATTTTCTGCTGCTTTGTATCCTTCTTTGGCTGATGTGTTCTTATTGATTAATATGCCACATCCCAGCTAGATTTTTGTCTGAAGTCTGTGTTTCATTTAAGCTGCAGATACTGCAAACATGTCCACAAAGTAGTGGATAGCTGTATAGCCACCATTTATCCTACGGCTGCAGGAGGGCTGTGAGTCCCAAAGGGCTCCATGGTTCAACAGCTGGGGCTGCCAGTTCCTGGCCATGGCTTTGACAAATATCCCAGCTAAAGTGCTAGGCAAATCAGTGAGCCAAAGAGTTTTTCTGCTTCCACATTGGGAATAATAGTAGTGCATACATCATGGAGTCTGATCTTTGAGGATTTATTGGTTATGGTGGTTAGGAGTTTGAAGATGCATGCCAGATTATAGTTGTGAGATCTGTTACACAAATGCCTCCCATTCTGGCTGAAAGGAGAAAGAAATTGGCACCTTTGTGACATGGACTGAGGTTTTGCTGGGGAGAGCTGGCCCTGGAGTGAAGCTGGGGCAGAGGGGGTTATGGTCCTTTCATCCTGTACAGACAGTACTAACCAATCCAGTATGTATTAGAGACTTCATTCTTTTTACTACAGGCTTTGCTGTGCTGCTAAGGAGGTTTCTTGGGTGAACTGTCTTGCCAGGCCATCCCAGACCATGACATCTGTGTCTTTGTCCCTGCATCCTGTTGGCTGCATGACTTTCAGGGAGTGATTTGCATTATGAAGGAGTCCCCTAGGCTATCCTGGGGAGTCATCCCTTGCAGAAACAATTGATTCAGGCTTGTGTGTGAAGGGATGCAGGAATATGTGCATACAGGGGTATAGATGAGGTTGTGAGGAGAAAGGCAGCTGAAAAGAACTGACTGGGATTCTTTCACAGTTAAGCACTAGAAGCTTGACTAGAAGCAAACAAATATGCAGCTGTGGTTCTTAGATTCAAAGCCACAACAAAAAGGCCCTGATGAAATATTGAGTGGCTAAAATCTGTGCTCAGTCATGTCAGTGGAAATTACCCAAATTGTGTGTTCCTCTCTAGAGGAACTAGGCATTTGAAATAAGTTTTCCTACTAGAGAAACGTGTGATTTATGGCAAAAGCATCTTGACACCTAGCAACACTGAAAATTTGATACTGTAAAGTTGAATAACAAACCTGTTGTTTCATTAGACTCAAAGGTATGCATTACTTAAATTATTCTGTGTGGAATGAATATGTTGTGGCACTGTAGTTTACTTGTTCAATATGAAAGTGATACAATGACAACAGAGCAATTTAGTATTCTTGTGTAGCTACAACAAATGAGGGAAAACAAAACACTGATTTTCCACATGAAAACAAAAGCAAACCACCTTTTATCCTTGATCACCCAAATCAGACATTGCATCAAATTGGTGTGGTGTCATTATGTTTTGCAATAGTTGTAATTGAACAGACTCCTAAGGGCTGCTTCTTGAGTTCAAGCCTCAATTTTCTGCTACTTCTTCAGGAGACCTTCCAGAAACCTCCTTACTTCTGTTATTCAGAGAATGTTAGAAGTGCATACTGACAGGGAACTGAGGCTTTTGTCTGCTGGGTATGGGGATGTTCTCCAGCTCTCCGTTCTGGTACCTCTGACTTCCTGATAGCATCATCTTGGATGGGAACTGAACTACTTGAGCAGTGTTACAAAATTTTTCTCATCTCATGCATCAAGAATAATAGAGTACAAGCTTAAACAAGCACTGATGGGTGCAAATCAGTGAGCTAGATTGATGATACCTGTCACAGAATATGTGAAATTATTTATCCACTAAACACCCAAGCCTGGCAAGTCTCAGTTTTCTGAGTCACAGACTGAATGTCTAACAGTGTGATTTTTGGCTCAGTGTGCTGTTCTGGGTTAGAAGGACATGTACTCTTTGAGCTGTGCAAAGTAGTATGCTTCAGCAGGATGGACTTGAGTATAATACTGTTTTGGGTGATCCTGTGTTTTCTTCACCACAGAGGAGGATTAACCCTCGTACTCATTTTGCAGCTCAGTGGGACAGTGACTGTAGACATGACTTCACTCAGGCTCAGACTCATGGCTATTTTCTGGCTAGCTCACAGGGCTGGGGATATGAGACAGGAAGGGTCAGTTGGAGGGTGGGGAGAGGCAAGATAGGGTGTTGCTCTACACCGCTGAATTGCTGACAGAATGAGAGTGCCTTGCCTTGAGCCTACCCTCATTAAAAGCATCAGCAGCTGCAAAACAAAGACCATCATTTTAATAAGCCCACTCCAGATTTGCAGAATGATTTGACTTTACTTTGAACAGCTCCACCAAGCAAAGTGAGACTAAACTGGTTTCTCTTTGGAAGCTTATTCAGCCATCTTTGTTTTTAATTTTTCCTTGTGTTCTCTTTATGCCTTTTAATTCAATTCCCTGTATTCAGCATGCAGCAGTTTAAGAGACCAATAATATAAAATAATATTTCTATAATTGCATTGCTTCCTATTATGCTGGCTTTCTTATCAGTCTAATAGAATTGCATAAACATGATTCAGTACCACACTTGCATACTGTTGTTGAATTTAGGATTACAAAGGAATATGCAAAGTAAAGCTTACAGCACCTTAGTCAGAAAAAAAGTGTGCCAAGATGTGACCGATTAGTTGTCTTCCAGAGGAAGTAAAAAGATCACAATTTGAGAGTAAAGCTAAGAAGTTGACTGTTTTGATAACAAAGTTGGATCCTACCTTGATAACAGAAAAAAATGAATGTCTGATCTTGCTGAAGCGTAAGACTTACCTTTTAATCATGCAGAAAAGAGTAACTTAAAATCTACAGCAAATAAGGGAATCTCATAGGAAAAGAAATCTTGTGTAATTGCTTGTCAGAGTGATGTATTTAACTAGTGAAAAAATACATGCCTCTCAAAACAAAAAAGAGAAAAGACTCAGTATGGCCTTGAAATTTGGCAGAGGTGGTACTGACTATTGTGGCATGAATTCACTGTCCTGCTTTTAACTTGGTGATGTGCTGTTACCTTGTCTCAGCACACACTGGCCCCTGTTTGCAGGGGAAGTAAGAGTCAATGCTAGTGCAAGGTCCATTAAGAAATAATCCTAGCAGTCAACATAATTTTTCGTGGAAGGAACCATGTTTACACAAAATCATCTCTATAAACATTGCTCTTTACATGATCTGCTTTGTAACACTTGACAAAGTAGATGCATCCTTGTAATTTCACAGTCCAACCACAAATTTAAAATTGGCTTGCTTTTGTGAGAGTTATTACTCCTATTGTTTTCCAATGTGCCTGAGCCATTAGTAGTGACTTCAGGGATAATTGGAGTGACATGTGTTGCACAGAAGTGTGTTGTGCAGAGGATGCAGGATATTGTAGCCTCCAAGAGATCTTGTTAGAGCTTGGAGAGCAAACATGCAGAGTAGATTGCTTACAGCTTTGACACGGCAGGTGAAGGGAGAAGTAGGTGGACAAGGTATTTGTTTGTGATCATCTAAGCAAAAATCTATGTGGCTGCAAGATCAGGTCAGGTGCAAACTAAACCCCATAGGTTCTTTCTGATTCTGCATTTGGGAGCATCGCCTTATTTTTCCACTGAGTCTTCTGAGCTCAGAATTACTCACTTTGAGACTTTTCTGTGCTTTGATACAGAGGTGTAAGACCCCATGTCTTGGAGCTATGAGCTCAGCCAAGGGAGTTTTACCCTAAAAATATACAAGTCTCCAACAATGTCTGCCCTCAAGATTATTAGAAGAGCCTTTGGTTCTTTTAACACCTTAAGAGAGAGCACTAAGGAGAAATGCTACATACGTATTCTCAGGAGGTACTTCACTGGTAAACTTTAGAAAAAATAAGAATACTTGGCAAAAGTCGAAAGGATAACACACAGCCAGAACAAGGCATTCCACAAAGCATTGACTTAGCACATGCAAACCCATACAATTTAGCAAACCAATCCATCCAGTATCCAGCTACCCAAAATATTAAGAAAAGAGATTAGAAGAAGAAGAAGAAAAGAAATAGAAATAAAAAGAAAAATATAGGTACCGTTTCTAGATTTAGTGTAGATCCAGCTACAGAAACCTGGAAATGGTGGGTTCGAGCATGTGAAGATCACACCTTTGTTTTTATCTGCTCTGGACCCTGTGGTTGCCCCTTCCAGGCAGAACTCCTGGCCCACTGGCCTCTCTGGGGCTTCAGGGTGGGCTGAGGATTGGTGCTCCAATCTCTGTGTGAGCCAGCCAGAGGCTGAAAAGGGGCTCTGAGGTGTGGTGTAGTCTGTGCTCCCGGGCTGCTCTAGGGTCACCCCAGGAGTTTCATGGGGCTGGCATGTGGGACAAGGCATGACCTCATCTCCATGAGATTCAACTTGTCCCTCCCCCCTCCCACACACACAGCTGACCCAATTGTTCTGACGCAGTATTTAACATAATAAGGCAGTGTCTCACAGCAAGAAGGTCATGTGGATTGTTCTGGTGGTAGCCAGTTGTCAGATGCAGTTGGTGCAACCAACTACCTAAAGATTACCAGAAGTCTGAAATTGCAAAGCAAGGGTAGCCCCAGCAAATAATAGTGTAGATAGGTCTTGGTAGCTTGCTTGTTAAACCCCTGTTAACTGTCATGGTGATAGGAGTATCGTGAATCATAGAATACAGTCATAGAATGGTTTGGGTTGGAAGGGGCCTTAAAGATCAGCTAGATCAAACCCCCTTGCCATGGGCAGGGACATCTTTCACTAGACCCGGTTGTTCAAAGTCCCATCCAACTTGGTTTTGAGCACTTAAAAGGATGGGGCATTCACAGTTCATCTCCACTACCTGTTCCAGTGCCTTACCACCCTCACAGTAAAGAATTCCTTCCTAATATCTAATTTCATCTCACTGTCTTTCAGTTTGAAGCCATTCCCCTTTGTTCCATTACTATGTGCTTTTGTAAGTGGTTTTGCTCCATCTTCTTCTAGGCTCCCTTCAGGTACTGGAAAGCCACAGTTAGATCACCCTGAAGCCGTCTAATTTCCAGGCTGAACAATCCTGGTTTTCTTAGCCTTTCCTGTCATGAAAGGCTGTATGTAATAATCATAAATTTCCTTCTCTTGTCCAGAAATACCAGCACACCTTGAAAATAGCTTAAATAAATTTTATTTCTTAACGTAAGGAAACTCTGATTTGTTGGCACCACCAAGGTGAAGACAGAAGTGACTTAGATTTTAGGCAGGATTGCTGAAGGCAGACTGTAATCCAACCACAGCAGTGTTTGACTATCTCCAGTTTTCTATGAGATATGCAGTAAAAAAAGTTTGCTGTTTCTGCCTGTCCCCATATTATGTCCTGAGGACAGTTTTCCACCTAGTTGTTGGAGGTGGTTTGGCTTTATTGTAGCTTGTCAATTTCAAACATACTTGGTTTTCTTACATGTCACCTCTCTTTTAAAGAGCTGCTAGGGGTTTTTTGTACACAGAAGGGATTTTTCTTGGACCTAGGTGATGCAGAATGGACAGGTCTTTAGCTTAACATCAAATAGAGGTGAAACGCATCCCTCTTGTCTTTTCAAAGGCAAGCTACCATTTCTTGTCTGGCTCCAACCTCTATCTTCTTAGGAAGCATTGGCTAAAAATGAAATCCAGGGAAGATTTTGGGCAGCACCTTGGAAGGTGGAGAAGGTCTCTGGAGTTTTCTTAAAAACTCAACCTGACTGTGAATCAGCTATTGGTGATAGCTAATGACTACTGACAAGCCATGATTTTCACTCCATCTGTGACATTTTGTCTAAAATTTCCAGATTTCAGGTGTAAACAAAGAGCAGATTGTATAAAAACCAGAAGCAATAATAGGTGACTGAGTGTAATTACCATACTCATTCTGCCTTTGACAAGTAATTCCGTGACCACATTTCGTCTGGATGAAACCACACTCCAAGGTGCTTTAAGAAATTACCCTTAATTTTGAGGTCAGTGCCTATTCAGAAAAGGGCAGTTCTAGCATCTTGTCAGCACAGGTGATGGTCTCATCTCGAATCCCCCGAATGGTTTTGCATTACTTGAATATCATAGCCAGCTGCAGTACTGGTCTGTAATTGTAATGTGGCTTTGTGAATTAAAAAAAATGAAATGTAACTTTATGATGAGTAGATAGTCCAGCAGATAAAAGTCTATGTACAAGTTTGCTCACATTGACAAAAAAGTCCCAGCAAAGGGGAAGTTTGAAAGGATGTGAGCTCAGCTGCCTCTGATACACAAAAAACTCCATCTGTTGAGTTCTAGTTGTCTTAATTAGAGAAGAAATAGACAGGAAATAGGGTTTTTGAACTCAAACAACTATTCACAAAGATCACTGTATGAGATTTTTACTTGCTAATAAGTGAGGGGGATCACAAAGTGATACAGCAACAAAGTTCCTCGAGTTGAATTTTTCTCACACTGTTTTCTGCTGTCGGGAATTACTCTGAAAATCACTTAATTTTGCAGATTTTCCTCACCTGCATCAGAAAGCTGAATATACTTGGAGCCTGCTTTATACTGCACAGAAGACTAGCTTTTACCAGCTACTCTAATTGAGTAAACAGATTTACAGAACAATTGTCTGCTTTTCACCTGCAGTACTGTGTGATTTATACTGATTGCAAAAGTAGTTCATCACCCAAAATTGAGTCTTGAAGTAGTGCAGAAATTATTCAACGAACAGACTGAGTTCCTAGTCATTATCCCACTTTAACATCTAGAAATGTGTAATGGTCAATTTCCTTGCCATCACTGCATGTATGGTGGAAGCAAACAATGACAAAAAAGCCTCCTCTCCTGTACAGCAGTGAACAACAGGGCTGAAAAGGACTTTGAGACATGCCTCTATTAAGTTTCAGCACTGAGAGAATT
>JAWWMO010000096.1:34361880-34383106 GCA_035047845.1 Dendrocincla fuliginosa | reverse complement strand
CCAGAGTCCTCCTTCTTTCCCTTCTTGAAATTCAGGACAATATTCACCAGGTTCCAGTCAGCTGGGATATGTCTGGATTCCCAAGACCACTCAAAAATCATTGAGAGAAATTGTCTGATGGCATCAGATAGCCCTTTGAGTATTCTGGGATGAATCCCATCAGACCCCACAGTTTTGTAGGGATCCGTCTGGAGCAGCAGGTCCCTCACATTTTCAGTGCTGCCTGGGAGTTGGTCATTCTCACACCCATGATCCTCCAGCTCCAGGTACTGCAATCCTCTTGGTCTTGGTGGCTAAAGAAGGCATACTATCAAGAAAAGAAGTTTCTTCATTTTTGTTCTTACAGTATCCTTCTCCCATGACTTTCAGTATATGAAACAGCAGTTTTGGTGTCTCTTTCTGGTACACACATCACTAAACCTGTGACTAGTATTTTACAAATCAGATTTTGCTCATTCTTGGATTAGACGTACTTCTCAGCCCTAATGAAAACACAGTATATCATACACCTGCATAGCCTGTGTCACTGGCACATGGTCACTGTATTGTCAGACAGTGCCCTGGGCCTCTCTCATCTTCCATTCCTTCCACATGAAGAACATTTCTTTCCTTTTTTTTTTTTAACATTTTTGGTTTCAGTCCCTTGCTAAATGACTTCACAGTTCATACTGGCACATTTTCTACCTCTAGTGGTTGAGAATGACTGTTGTTTCTCTTTTATTTTTAGCTTCTTTGGGGGCTGCCTGTCTTTTTCTTTACATTAAAATTCAGGTCTTGTCTAATTTGATGGTGAGTAAAGAAAAAAAAAAAACAGAATCATGTTACCGAAAAGTAAACAGCTGAGGGTATAAGAAAGGTTTGTAAGGAAGCTTCCTAGATTTTTGTTTCTTAATATTTTCCTGATAATTTCTATTTAATGTTAACATCAAGGGAGTATTTTGGGAAAAGATGTCTTTTAAAACACAGGGTTCCTATGCACTCTCAATTAAAACAAAGGAAGTCATTGCACTCCTTAGCCTCCCAGGAAGACTTCAGAAAAACTAAGGGTTACACAATTTGCTGTTCCAGGCCAATTTTAAAAATACGTAGATTCCAGACCTTCTCGGTACATAAAAAAGGTCAAAAACCCTTTTGAGACACCATTTTGGTGCTTGTGAGTGTTGCAGTCCATAGCAAACAGTTCTGATTCTGATCATTGCTGTTCCTTAGCAAGGCCGGAGTAGCAGTTTGAAGAACAGTGAAATAACATCATTATTAGAGGAGTGAAATGGCAAGGAACATCTTGCCCGCTAGCCATAGCCCTTCCTTCAGGTGTGAATCTAATAGAGTGCTGTATTTCTGGCGACTGCATAATACACTTTTTCTGGTGACACTCTATATGAAACATATTCTAAAAGGCAGGGCTAGTAAAATAATCATCAGAGAGTGATCTTGCTTAAGCTATTTCTAGCACTAAATGCCTATTTGCAAAGAGAATTAATGCATGACAGCAATGAGCTAAAAAAAGAAAAGGTTGGTTTATCATTATTTGGGCTGCAACTAGCCAGGCAAACACCATGATACAAATGTTTACAGTGAGGAACAAGTGTCTGTCTATTCTGAAAGGGCAATAGCAGCAAACACCTGCAGGTCTCAGCTGTCACTACAGAGATGAATACCTGTGTGTGGGAGTTTGGAGGAGGCTGTACTAAAGAAAACAAGAAAGAGTTACTGGGAAGTCAAACAGCTTGTCAAGGCATCCTCGTAGGTGTGTGTATTGAATTGTCACAGTTTGAAGGCACATTTTGAAGGCTTTTTATTAGCTGCTATTTTTGCATCCTTTGCTCAAAAGGAAATTATCTGCTTCCCTACATGGACTTCTCGGCTTTCCTCCTCCGTCAGGGGCTCCTTGCATCATGTGTAGTGCTGGGGAGGACAGAGGGTTCCAGCAGCCTTGGAGGACTTGCACAGATGATTTCATGCAACTGGAAACAATACAGAAAATAATAGGCCAGCTTGAGAGATGTAAATCCAAACTAGATGTCTTGAAGTCAGTGCAGTAGCTCTGAATTTAAAGTAATATAATACTAAGCAGAATTAGGCCTAATGATTTTAGAGGGCTCCTAAAGGTCACTGCAATGTCAGCATTTAGGAATTTGTATGCACCAGGACATGGCATTATCCTGATGAAAAAAGGATTAGCACCATGGCTTGATGCCTGTTACTATTTGTCCCTGCCAGAGTATATCCTGTGGCATGCAGGAGGCATGCTATTTCCCCTGCTTTTACTTACACAACCTTGACTGCTGGTGTTTTGTCTGAAACTGTAGTTGTCTAACCTGCTCAGTTCTTCACGGAAAACCCAATTTCAGCTTTGTCTCAAGGAAGTACAGTTCCATCTTTTTTAGCATGCTGTTGATGTAGTCACTTCCTAAGTGAAGTTTTCTCATCATCTTCGCACTGGGGTCATTGGTCCTACTTACAGTTCTGCTTCCATCTGTTTTCACTGACACAGGTCCAAAGAGGGGGGTCCAAGAAAGTTTTCTGTATTAGCGTTAAGAGAAGGAACATCAGATGTCCAACATGTGTACTGTGCTGCATTTAACAGTGAGTTCTTACTAAAGTCCATCTTGCAGGGTTAACGACAGGTCGGTAATACAGAAAATGAGATTTTTAACTGGGAGGTTGTGACATACTTCACTTTGCTAGATTTAAGGCCTCTTTCCCAGGAAACATGCAAATGGGAAAACAGTTTCATGGCTTCTGGAGTACATTCTCCTTCAATCTATGAGATCAAAGAGTGTAAAGAGGGCAGAAACAAAAAAAAACATCGAGGTTGAAAAACGAAACTGATTAAAAGACAAACTAAAGTAGAGTGACATTGCTGCTGTGACCAGTTACTTGATTACCCATTGAATTTCAGCACCTAATTATTCCTTTGTAAATCCAGCACCAATAGATTTGCACCAATGTGGCTTTCATGCAGGAAGTCGAGAAATAGGTTTCCTTGCGAAAAAAAGTTCAAGCCAGGAGGCAGGACCTAGAAACATATGTTATGCAGCAATCCTGTTGAACCACACTATAGCTAAGAGTGTTGAATGTATGTCAATCAAAATATCAAAGTGTTTGGAAATTTTCAAATGGAAATTTTCACTCTGTCTGTTTCTCTTAAAAGCTTTGAGAATTTACTGTTTGGTCCCATTTTGTTTATAGGACAGATATTAGAGTTTTCAAATGGATGGAAATTTTGGGATTCCAACCCCATTGTTAAAGCATTTTAGTGGTGTGGTTTTCAGCTGGGTTACTCTTCCAGTATGCAGTTGGTAAGAGCCTTAGGATCCACGTGCACGCCTATAGGATAACAGGAAGTTTACACAGTCAGCTTCACCAGTGGCTGACACAAGCTTTTCTGTTGAGGGGCTCTTAGCACAGATGTTCATTAACTTAAAAAGTCCTTTTAAAATTGTACATACAAAATTGAATCATTCTCAAAAATAACCACACATATGGATATAAATTGCAGGAAAGCAGTGATTCACACATTGAAATTAGCCTTAGGAACTGCAATTTGGAGAGCTTTGCAGAACTCTGGTTGTAATCGCCTCATTCCATTAAGTAGCAGGACAGCTCTACAAAGCTATTTTTTGCAGGTGCTGAAACGATTTAACCGTTGTTTGACGATTAACACATAAGAGCCATGTCCTCAATCCCATCCCTGTTCAAAATTTATTGGATTGTGCTTGGAATATTGGTAGAGGCTTTTTCTATTGACATTACTGGAGCCAACGTTTTGTCCAGGGCTTTAGAAAGTGAAAAGTTTACAGGCAACCTTTTCTAGAGACCAGGCGTAGAATACCAAGAAAAATGATGAATTAATTTCTGTAGTTTTTCTTCCTGGGCCTTTGTGCAGACTAATGATGCCTTTTAGTAATTATGAAGAGAAACCATGTGTAAATATCTGGAGATAGTGTACTGTAGTGCAACAGAATGTCACTTTTGGCAGGAAATCTGCAAAGCAAATTACAGAACTCCAAAGGTTAGCAACTGAAACTGTTGACTTATTGATGTGTGATGTGCACAATGTGAGGAAAAGATGAAGAAAATGAGTCAAAGATCTCTCAAAGCACAGTCAGAAACCGGAGTGGCAGCTCCTGGCTGCTGCAGGGTACTGATGCGGGCTGTGCGGCCAAGCCACTGCCCCCACTGATGGTGGGGACAGCACAGAGAGGCCACCCAGAGGGTGCAGGACTTAAATGGGAATTCTCCTTTGATGTCTGATCACAGAATCAGCTCCCTATAGAGTCTTTGCAGGCTTCCAGCTGGAAGGTTTTCTTATGCAAATGACCTCTCTCCTTGCACTCAGGAAAGCAGTTGCTAGGCAGTTTTCCTAAGTATGCATTTTTTACCCTGTGCCGGAAGAACAATGGGCACTTTTTTGGCTCACAGAACTCAGGAAGCATGGGAAGGAAGAACTAGACAATTAGACAATGAAGTGCTATGTGTAACAGGATGGATGAAGTGGATGAGAGGACAGCACTGGCTAGTAATAGAGCAGAGCCTACAAACCTGGCTCTGTAAATTCGTGTGTGCATCCCAAAGAGCTACTGGTGATGAGCTACAGAGAAGCCCTGTGTGATACTGCAGCTCATTTAGATCTTCACTGCCCTCTGGGTCCTTTGTCTGTCTGATGGAGCACGTGTCTACTCTAATACAGAGTGGAAGGGGAATCAGTAGCAAAGACGTGGATCAATCTGAGGCTGTTGGCATCGGTGACAGAGAACGTGGAAACAACCTGTGCTTTAGGTTACCTATGTAGCTGTAATGCATATGCCTTTGTGAAGTCTTCTCAATCATGAACAGTAACAAAGTTTTTTATATGTCAGCAACAGCTCTCCAAGCTTCCCAAAAGGTGAGAACCCAGGAAATGAACTGATATGCATTTTGCAGTCTCAGGAACTTTGGAACTAGACGTCAGAGATAACTTAGCTTTGAGTTAATCTAGTCTCACATAAAATTGAGCCAAAACACTTATAAAATGGTGGCAAGCTTCTTGCTGTGGCCTAACTTTAGGAAGAGATGAAGCTCTCATTTAACGTGCATGTGGGAATATCCATCTGATATCAGTACACATATAAAAGAGAAAAGATCACAGTGACTCAAATGCTTCCATCTCCACCATGTGGGTAAACAAACCTTCAAAAGAAAAGCCACATGAGTGGGAAGTAACTTCATTCTTCCCAGTTTACTGAAACGCTTTCAAGAAAAATACCTAGCCTAGTCTTGATTTTGCTTTCAAAAGTTACTATTTATTTGCCCCTTAAGAGTATGTTTGCAACACTGCTGTCCAGTCCTTGAGGATTTGACAAGCTTGCATTAAATTTGCTTTGCAATCAGTTCTTACTTCTCTTCCTGTATATTTTGTCCAGGGCTTGATATTGCCATAGTGATGTCTCAGATGTTTGAGTTGGGAGCAGACTCAGACCCACTGAAGTGCTCAGATAGAGGTACCAGACCTGAGAGGCGATGCAAATTAAGTTTCAAAACTATGCTTCTTTAGTCTTATACTTGTGTAGTTCTCCAGAGAGACATAAAATTTATGTTTTCAAGCTATTTCCCAACATGTGCGTATGTTGGTCAGAAGTCTAACATTCTGAGTAGATGAGCCGTAGTTTAACACCTATTGAAGCACTTGAACTTAGTTCAAGTTACATCTTCTCTCTTTGTTGATCAGTGTAGTTAGCTTTTAATTGATATGTTAACTCTTTATTTGGCATGTAGCCGTCGTGTTTTTAATTTGCTGTGGCACTGTTTTTCCTTTGTAACAATTTTGAGAAAAGACTGTTTGAATTTCGGTTTTGTTTGCAGACCTACATTCCTGTATGCATTATGGGACTAAGAACTGTGCAAAATTGATTGAGACTGATCAAAACAGGAAACAAGAATGCTTTTTTGAGATTAATTTTACGTCTGAGCAGTTTGTCTAAACCACCTTATTCAGAGTTGAGTCATGAAGAACAGTGATGTGGCAGGCCCCCAGGTATAGAGAAGCATCTTTGCTGATGTAGTTCAGACTGAACCATTTCTAGCAACTTTACAGAAAATACATGTGCTGCCATTTTTTTTCACACCAGAAATGCTACAACATTGGTAGCTGTAATTATATAAATAGATCGTTGGGTTAATCACTTCCCTATTGGCTAACTCAGAAGAAGCTTAAATTCTTAAACAAGCAAATAATTGCTGGATTCTCTAAGGTATCTTTGCCTTCCTGGGTGCTGTTGCTAATGGCAAAAATTGTGAACAAGAAATATAATGGGGCAAGATATACATAACCAAGAGGCTAAAGAACTCTTCAAGCAAAACATCATTGCTACCTCAGAAACAAATAAATGTGCACTGGCATGACTGAGAGTGTATGAGAATTTTGTAAGTGGAAGCAACACAGCACAAGGAAACCCAAGTACTTTAAACTTAGGCATGGATACACTTTGCAGAAGTTTAAATTATAGGCACCCATGATACTTAGGCCTCAGCAAACCCTATTTCAGTCCTTTGTTCCATGGAGCTGCATTCAAGCTTTTCTCTACAACTGCAAGTCCTGGAAGTGAACATTTCAAAGTGTAATTTCAATTATTCACATATTCACATTCTTAGAATCCAGGACTTTAAGGAAAAGCTCTGGTGTGAGACTTTTGATAACTGTGCATAATGCTGAAGATCTACATCTACAAAAAATAATTATCCTTTATAATAAAGGAGTAAATAATGAAAATAAAATAATAATTTTAAAAAAAGATGAAAAGCCATTTAGAGATAAAGGAATCTTGAGACTGCAATACTGTAAAGCACAAAATATGGTTTTTTTTTTCTTTTGCTATTGAAAATTACTTTGACCTAACCAGTTAGTTTTGTAGCTTATACAATTTTTATAGAAGACACAAAGAAACTGGTGCACATTCAAAGGATGAAAACTTGTCTATCTTCCAGGCCAATGAGCAAACTGGCATTAATATCACTGAACCAGGACTTTTACTTTTATTTATTGTGAATTTGTAATTAACACGGCTGATGGGAATGCTCTCCCTCTCCCATCCTTCCCCCAGGACCATGCGGTCTCCACGCTGTCTCCAGGGGTCCCAGTAAACAGGTCCACACACATCCAGGACAGGAAGCAGAAATAGCAGCACTTTATTCACATGACCGGGTCTTTTCTAGACTTCCCAGCAGGGCGGGATCAAGGGAGGAGATACAAAAAAGGACCAATCAGGGGAGGTTTCACACACCCTGGGTGGAGTTTACATGTTAATTAGGAGGATAAGGGCTTTCCTTTCAGGGGCGTGGAAAAAAGGGAACTTTCAGTTTGCAACACAGTGAAAAACCTCAGGATTCACAAGACACTTCGGTTGTTTTCTTCATCTTCTCCAGAGGCCTTCTGTTACAGCAATGTCTTTAAATCTGATTTCACTTCTGTGTTCACTGCTGAATCTAAAGGGTGAAAAAAAATCACATCATCTATGATCCAGTCCTTGCATACTACACCATGAAGCAAACCAATGTTTTGCTGGAAATGTAAGCTGGAGAGAGTGGAGTTCAACTGATAGGTAAAATGGGATTCAGTCTGAGCCTCCCTTAAGGGATTATTTCATAACATCATTTAGTCCCTTCCAAGGTGTGTGTGAAGAGAGTTCTTCAGACTATTTTATGACCTGCAAGATTATGTCTCTGTAAGTCTGGATTTAATGGTGTACACAGACAGGGAGAAATCTTATCAGAACAAAGAAATGACTCTTGTTTTCCTTCTCTTATTTTTCTTTTTTTATTTTGGTAGAATTTTAAGAAGAACTGTTCATTAAATATATTGCCAGATATCCTTTGATAACCCATCAGTGTTGCAATTATTTCACAGCCAGTTTAAATATTGGGGGGAGGAGGGGGGACGAAAGAGGCAACATGAATGACAGCCATGATGATTACAAATCATTCATCCTGATATTTTTGTCATCTATGTTCCTCATACTGCCTCAGCCCAGGCCCGCAAAATAAAATTGTGATGTTATCTGGAGAATATGGATTCTTTCCAGGTTGATTTACCAGATGCTTGTCACCACCAAATCAGTTTGAAAGGCTAACTGATAGGCTAGGCTCTTTGCAAATTACTGCTCTGCGTGCAGTCCTTTTGCAGCTGATTATGCTGCCAATGTTATTTTCTGACGATGAGATTTAGTGCAGCATACTGGCTGGCACTATTCTTGTAGGAGATTTTTCTTGCTTGTGAGCTAAGCAAAGGGCAGGGTCCAGCATTCTTGGCAGCCTATTATATCCATGAGCCATTTGTTTTTTTGGATTCAACAAGCAGAGTTTTAAATCATCTTTAGCAAAACAAGACACAGAGAAAAAAAGAGAGATCAAAATAGAGCTAAATATGTCATGTCATAATTTTGGCAGCACATCTCGTCTTGTCTTCTAGATTGAAAGCACCAATGAAAACGGGAATGTTGAAGTTTTCAATTGCGTGACTTTTCCATGCTCCTTGAGTATCCTCAAATATTCTTGGACTGGTCTCTTATGCCGTATCAGCCATTTTTAGAGAAAAGAATCTAATGTTGAATACTTGTGTGGGAAAAGCACAAGTGTGTTACAATAAAGGTCAATGCCAACACACAGTGAGTGAAATGTGTCTTTCAGCAGAAAACAAATAGACACTACTTCAATCTGCAAAATAAAACTTATATATTGTTTAAGATATATAGGCCAAATATTGCCATTTTCTGCAAAGGGAGTTCTGTTGAAAGTAATTAAAAATCAATCTTGCATAACTTCTACGTGTTTTCATAGGCACATAGAATTGTGGGGGTTTTATACCAGTCATGTTTGGAGCAGCACACATTTTTGACCAACAGATGTTTTCCATTACAGTTTGGAAATGGACTAATGGTGGGTTCGGATCTTGTATATGCCCACATATTCAGTATTAACCTTGTTTTCTTTCTCAATCAACTTTAGATAGAATAAATAGAAGAGGAGGAAACTGAAGGCTATGCTATAGTACATACAGTAAGAAACCCTTCAAGTATAGATTTAAGCACAGCTAAAACACCATAAACTAGCAAATGATAAAATGAGTGTCACAGGGAGGTTTATTTAGCTCCAGTGTACAATGTGAGACTGAAGGTATGTCTAGTCTGCAGACACTGGTAGCTCAAAAACTATGATATGAGCTTGATGCAGAATGCGAAGCTATTCAGAAGCAGGATGAATGTTCATTTTCTGGGCATACACTTTTTGTCTGTGCTACTCACAAAGTCCAAGCTAGCTGCCTTAAAGGTAGCTTGTGTTTATATGTACTCAGATATGTCATTAGGGATATGGAAAACAGCATTATGTTAATTAACACAATCAGAAAAAAAGATACATAAGTAATGCTTCTTCCCTTAACTGTTCCTTTAATCTGGCAGTATTTTACATCTTAACAGATTTCTTTAAGATGAAAGACAGGAAAAGTAGAAAAAAAAAAAAGAAACAGATCTGAATCTGTCTAGCCCTCAGATTACATAAAATAGGCATTTAGTCTGCACCTGTAGTTTAATACTTTCCTGTTGTAAGTAATGTTTGCAGGGGTATTGATGGATTTAAAAACTGCTAGAGATTCTCAGAATTCCTAGCTTTAAAATTATTGTGATCTCAAAATATGGGGAGTATTTGTTTTGTTATTGTCCTTCTGCTGCTGTTTCAGATGACCAGCTCTGAAAAACAAAGAGAACTACTTGTTAGGATCAGGTTAAATGCTGGGGAAATGTGGATTTACCATAAATAAAGGTGCAGAAAATGGATGGAAGTTGCATCCCTAAATCATAGAAGAAGATGGGGAGTGATGGGGAGCGATAGGTTGCAAAACTATTGGTGATTTTACCTCATAAAAGACACCGGGGAAAAAAAAAAAAAAAAACCACACAAAAAAGAAAAGGCTAATGGACAAACAGGATAGAATGAAAAGTACCAAAAAGCATTTGAGATTGACTTTGAAAAGAATTCTAAAATAAACAAGAGAAGTTTATATTAACAGTCTCTTGACTGTTTAAATGCCAAGAGTATGAGGAGAGGAGGAGTAAAGTATGACCACTACAGATGTGATGATGTAGGAGAGTTAGTTTGGCCTGGAAGCAAAACTAATTTTTAACATCAGATCTTGAAAGGATAGTGATAAATATGATGATATAGGCAAAGTGGCCAATGGGACTAAAAGCATGTGAAAACTATACCTGGAACAGGCATAGAGAAAAGGTCCTTGAGCAATGAGGTACATTGACAGCCTTTTTTATGATTGGAGATGAAGAGGTCAGTGGATTCTTTAAGTAGCATAAACTCGCCTTGCTGCCTAAAGAGGAGGTCCTGCTGATCTTGACAGCTAATTCCTCCATCATCTGCTTCTCTGCACCAGGACAGGTGTTTCTGCAGCCACTGAACAAACTTTGTTAGTGAAACAATCGAGCTGAAAAATAACCATTTTTTTTCCTGGTTGCAGGGAGGACAGAATGCTTCTCCAAACTGAAGTACAGTACAAGGGCATTCCTGACTAAGACCTTTATTGAAGGAGAGTCCAAAAGAACTGCGTTATATGAGTGCATCAAAAGGGTAAAATATACATTAGGAATGAAAGAATAGTGTTGAAACTAAAGGCCAGTGCTTGCTTAAGAACAAATTAATACAAACTGGACATGAAATAATTTAAGTAAGAGACTTGAAAAAGGTTTCTGTCAGAGGATTGGGGTTCTTCGACAGCCTGTGAACTGGGAAGAAAATTGTTTCATTTTATGGCGGCACTGTCCAATTTATGAAGAGAATGAATTGATGTAGATGAATTGTGTCATAGAAAGCAAGAGGACAAGAGGACCCCACATAATTCTTAGCTAGTATCTTGAACCACATAAAGAAGCAACACTCCTGACAGTGTCAGAAGTATTTAGTTCATCAGAGTGCCAGCATGAGTAACAGTTTGAAGCATAGATATTTCATTTTGTTTAGATTATCTTCAGTTTGCGCAGAATATTCAAAGTAGATTCCTAGTATTTGTCAAAGACAGCTCAAAGTGGCTGATTTTTCAGGGCAAGGAAAAAGTTTTCAAGATAAGTATTTCTCATTTATGTAACACTTGCCAGTAGTTCTGCAACTCTTATTTGGAACTTTTTATCTTCTCTCACTGCGTAGAAAACTACACACAACAGAAAATCAAGCCTGACTTTATCTTCTCTATGATTTTGAGAAAACCTGTTCTTTAATTCTTCATGCTGTCTCCCTGTCCTTGACTTTGGTTACGTTTAATTAGACTTTAACAGTTAACATTCCAGGCAGGTTGGTTCCAGTTCTACAGATACTTCTGTTTGACTATAGGTGGAGGAAATACTACTTTGATCTTATTTCCCAGTGTACTCCATTTCTTATTAGTTAAAGTCAGAAGAAGATTTTAAAGGATGAAAACACGTAAATAGAGCTGCTTCCACTCCAGCTATATGTCCTTTCTATTTTCTTCACATTTTTCCTTTTTTTCTTTATTTTTTTCTTTTAAGCAGGTGGCAATTTGAACTTATTTTTTCAGCCTGTGCCCATCTCAGATCATGAGTGGTTTTTATTGGTGACAAGGTTTATTATGACCCCTGCTGGTTCAGCAAGGTGGAAGCTTATTTTAGGTAAAAAAGCTACAGATTTGCCTGCAAAGTGGAACACTGGGACTGCTGGATTATACTGAGTTCTCTTTTGAGTTTTAATGTAGTGCATTCATCATCACATTAATTATTGCATATTATATGCCATGCTCCAAACTTGTTTCCCAGACAGCACAAAGCCATTTCAGCCTTAGCCACTCTGGAGTGGTCAATTTTTGCAAGTCTGTTCAGGTTCTGAAGATCTGGAGATCTCAAATATGGCAATGAAGTGCAGCAGTCCTATACTGATATGACAAACTGGACACTAAGTCAGGTAAGATTCGTGAATCTTGCGTGGTGGAGATGGTGTAATGGACAAAGGCTATTTTTCCTGATGAATGTAACACCAGAAGATGTAATAAAACAAGCCTATACCTGTTATTCCCAAAAGGTGAATGGTATTTTTTTGTCTCAATCCACCTTTCCAATAACTTCCATAACTTCTAGAACAAAATAATGTTCTGTTAGAAAGGGATCAGTGGAAGTTGCCTTGAAGTTCACTTAATGATTCATCATATTGCTGATGCTGGGACCCTGTTGAATAGCATCAAGATGAGTTATTTGTTTTCCACCAGGTATCTGGGTGCACATTTCTGGTCTTGCTCTTCATTGCAAGCATTGGGAGCCTTGAACAGAAGGAAACACAAGTCACAGGGTGACTATGGAAATTTTGCTCCATGTTGAAATCCCAGAGACTATCTCTCTGCAACTGTAATTTTAATTATATAGGATGATTCTGTGCCTTTTAAGAGCAACTACTCAGAATTTAAAAGGAGTCTGGAGACTTCTGGGGACAGTCGAGTTAGATTATAGTTATTACCAGACAGCTATTTCAGGATTACTACCCTCTAAATAGCAAATCCCCCATCCCCATGGAACACAAACAAAACAGAATTTACTTGTCCTTCCAAGATTCTTGGCATTCAATTCATAACTTGAAATTTGTGGTCCTTCACCTCTACACTTTCTTTGTAGAAAAAAACCCTGATCTTAAAAGTTTCAAGTATGGCATATTAAGGTCCTAACATTAAAAAACATAGATACTCATTTGGTTTCAATAGTTTTTGATATGTAAACACTAAAATTGTTTCTTTCATGTGCATGAAAGGGGGTGGGGGTGGTGGGGAATGTATACCTAAATCTGTATTTTTGTTGTTTTCCACTCCACCTGGAGTCCTGCGTCCACCTCTGAGGCCCTGTGACTAAAGGGGCTTACAAGAGAGCTGGAGAGGGACTTTTTACAAGGACACGTAGTGACAGGACAAGAGGGAATGTCTTTAAACTGAAAGAGGGTAGGTTTAATTTAGATATTAGGAAGAAATCCTTTACTGTGAGGGAGGTGAGGCACTGAAACAGGTTGTCCAGAGAAGTTGTGGTTGCCCCGTCCCTGGAAGTGTTCAAGACAAGGTTGAATGGGGCTTTGAGCAATCTGTTCTAGTGGAAGATGTCGCTGCTCATGGCAGGAAGATTGGAACCACATGATCTTTAAGGTCCCTTGAGAACCTAACTATTCTATGATGATGATTGCTAAGTAGGTTGCTAAACAATTCCCAACATAAGTCCTCATAGCCTCCTCCACTGCACTTCTTAAGGCTGAGCTTGCATGACTACTCAAACCCCTCCAGTACACTGCTGCGAAGGGCTTGGCTTCCACATTAGGATCTGGAAAACCTTGAGCTGTGTTTCCTCCTGCCACAGCTCTGGACTGTATTCCTGTGGAGGCAGCATATTATCCTCCTGGGCATTCCACAAGTGGGATGAGCATCTGTTCTGAAAGTCAGCAAAGAGGCAACAAGTTTGCAGTAACTGCTGTGCCAACACTTGGTACTAGTGCTGACCCATTCTACATTCTTTTAGTATAGCAGTTCCAGGACAGCGTAGTTAATCTGGTAAATGAGGAATCAGGTGTCTCTGTTGCAGTTTGAGTTTTCCATTGTCAAATGTTATTTCTGACACATTGTAGTGAACTGTTGTGTTTGTGTAAAATTTTATGTGGAAAGAGTTAACCAGGTGGCCACAGACTGAGTGATGAGATTAAGAAGTAATGTTTAACAGCTCCCTCATTTACTGAACACAGTCTAGCAAATGTGCAAAATTAAAAAGAGATTCTGTGGAAAACCAGTATTAGATCCTGTAATTAAAAATGTTTTCCATGATGCATATGTAGATTGCTAATAGCACTGAATCTGAATTCCAGAGCAAAAAAAAACCCTTTTACATCATGTATGATACAAAAATATTTATATAGAAATGATACAGTTGTAAGCATGTGAGCAGTTGCACTGAGGAATTACACTGAGGAATTAAGTGCTTCTGTCTTTATCCACTATACAGAAATGTAGTTGCCCACTCAGAAAAGCAATTGCCCAGGACTTAATGTAAAATGCCAAAGATCTTGGAACATTTTATTAGGTTTTAGTTCAACATATAAGGGAGATTTTTTATTTCTTTACCAAATGAAAGGTTTAACCTACTGATGTGAAATACACATGGTACATAAAAATAAGCAACAAAGTGGGGTGCAAACTAGACCTGTCTTGAAAACTGGACATCTTACATATACATGGGACTCTCCATTTTGACCTAATTTTCTCTGACTAGGTAGATACTCTCCTGACTTGCCCAAGTAAACTCAACATGCATGTGACTCTTTAGCCTTTCCAAGAAATGAGTGAGCTTGTTCTTAATTGTAAATCACATGTGCTTATAAGCTATCTGCCCTATCTCCGGCCATTTTTGAGGGCATTTTCTTACGCTGTGCCAGAATCTGTAATCTCAGGCTGTGGGATGTTAGGGTTCATTCCTGACAGTTCCCATTACACTCTGTGTATGAAACAGTTAATGGATTTGTCTCATTTTTGTTTGCACCTATTGGTACTATCTACATTCATAGCTGGATCAGCAAGTTCCACAATTTTAATACTATGTAAAAAAATACTTTTATCTGTTCTGGACTTATCTCCTACTAATTTTGAGTACTCTCCTGTTACAGTATTTCAGACTTTGTTAATAACAAGTCTGCAATTGTTCCTGCCAGTGCTGGGTGTAAACTTATGTTTTTGTATTGAAAATGTTGAATGTATCTGGTCCTAACACTGACCTCTGGGAACTCTACTAATGCCTCCTCTCTGTCCTGGGCAGTGACCTTGAAGTCCTGCTTGCTGCTTCTTGTCCTTTTACCAGCCTTCAGTCCATAAAAAGGCCTTTGCAGCAGTTTGTTTTTTTCTAATAGCCTTTGATATAGAGTCTCATCAAAGATGTTTTGAAAATCCACATATGCTTTGTCTGCTCTATCACCTTTGTTCACATATATCCTGTGAACTCCCCATTGGGCTTGTAGAGTGGGATCCCTTTCTACTGATGGGTTGGTTTCCTATTCTGCTCAGGAAGATACAGACAGACTGGTTTTGTCCATCCATCAGCTTTCTCGCATAGTTGGTCTTTTTAATGATAGTCACACCTGCAGTTTCCCACCTGCATACCTTCAAACTCGGTCAAATGCTATTTGGTCCTGGTAATGTTAACCAGCATCTCTGTTTCCTTCAAAGAGAGTTTTCCTTCCTGTAATCCTCTAACATTTTCTGTTTCAAACCTTATTTCCTATTAAATAAAATTACTCAAATTGCATTAAAGGGGAGGCTTACACAAATCCTGCAAACCCCGTAAAACAGTTTTCTTTCTTAGTTTAGGTATTCTTATATCTTGCAAACACTCCTGCACTTCTTCAACTTTTAGGTTCTAATTTGTGCTGTAGCAGCAACTTGTGTGACAGACCTAGCATATTGAAATTTATGATGGGGCAGTCCTGTTCCTTTTCAAGTCAATGGCAAGATCAGATGCAAGACAATGTAAAGTTCTTGAAATAAAAAAATCCAAGAAGTATTCTTTTGCTGGTCTTAGCTAAGGAACAAGTTTCTCTGTGGGAAGCTGGTTGAGCTGATTCATTGTGCTCCCCAGCCTGCGCTGCAGTAGATTCCCGTTTCAGAGGAATACCAAGCAGTGCCTTTGTTGGGTGTCTGGGGTATTTCAGCTCCAAAAGCCTGCAGCACTTCATGTCTTAGCAAGTTCCCACTTGCATCTGAAGTAAATTTTCAGTATTAAACTGGTTGTTCAATTGATTGGGACAGAGAAGGAGAGTTGAAACATTTGTTATGTCCCTTTCATGAGTGGGTCTGCCTGGGATATAAACAGCTCCATCTAGTCTTCAAAAAAGTGCTGACCCAGTGAGTTTTCTTCTTCTCTGTTTTGTTTGTGTGTTTTTGGGAACGTGCCAGTTTTATTGACCTTCTAAGGGCTCTGTTCATGAATAAATCATATCATGGGGAGCTTTGTTTAGGAGAAAGATACACAAGGACATTCTCCATTGTTGTCCTGAAAGCTTACAAGGAGACTGGGTGCAAGTGGCCTTTGTCCTTCAAAGGCTGAAATTTGGGTGCTAACTCAGATTAAAATGTACACTCATCTTACCCTCATTATATGCCCAGAAATCATCAGGAGACAGAACTGAGGACAAAAGTGCAGTTCCCATAGCCACACAGCCTGAAGTAGGGATCAGAATGCTTTTGGACACAGAGCTAGAGCTGGTGCCTGCCCAGAAAAGGCATCAGAGCATACAGCTAGTGCCACAAGTGCTGCATTTTCATGCAACTCCAGTCCAGCGCTGGCCTGGGAAAGGGAGGCAGGACTGAAAGGCTGGGCACAGGATCACAGCCTTATTGCCTAGGCAGCGGTGTGTCTTCTGGCAGCTTGTGCCTGAGGCCCCCTCAAACCTCTTGCTCACTGAAATCAGCACTTTTTCTGGCTACAAACAGTCCTTGAGATGTGTGAGTCATATTTGGGATTGTCAAAACCCCTTTGATGGCAAGGTGTGTGTATGCTTGAGGGGTGTTTGATCCAGACAGTAAGTGGATGGGAGGGAGGGGGCAAAGAGGCACTTGACACATTCTGAAGAAAAATATCCATAACAGAGGGTTAACCTGTTTTCCCCATAAATGTCTGATTTCTTATGCCCAGTATACACTAACCTTGTTTAGTGCCTTGGCAGAACAGCCCCGACCTGTTCCCGCCACGGTCAGCCTTACACCTTCCCACTCCTCCACCTTTACACACCCTCCAGGATCCCCTTCTTTGAGCTTCACCATTGGAATGCTCTCCCAAGGCGGGTGCTGCAAGTTCAGGGCGTTTGGAGGCTCGGTTTCCATGGCAGCCAGGCTCCTCTGCTCCCAGACAGCAGCTTAGGAGGAGAAGGGAAGGAGAGCAAGAGAAAGTCATTAAATGTGCCAATTAGTATGCGGGGCCAGGCTGCGGTGGCAGCGCTGGGGGTTCCCGGGCTGCAGCGGATGGAAGATGGAGGGCAGGGTACGGCATGGGACACGCACCCACCCTCTTACAGGTGAGCTTTCCATCATCATTCACACCCACAAGCTAAATGGGGCGTGAAAATAGGGAAAGCCCCTAATTTCCTGCTGAGCAAGAACAGGGGCAAAAATTATGCATTCTGAAATTTGTGCATTGGGTGATCCTAGTGACATTCAGCTGGAAAACTGCAGAGAGGAGAAGGGGAACATAAGTCAGATGAAGATTTGATATTTTCTCTGCTGCCTCTTACCCCGTAGCATATAGCAGAACTCGAATTACAGAAAAGACGCAGCTTGAAGACCAGGGTGTATTTTCATGGGAACAGACAACAGGGCTCTGCTAGAGTGTAGTTTTGATGCCAAGCAGCATGCTGCCCCCTCCTGTAGAGCATCCTGTTTCTGTTGGACGTAGTCTTTCTCTTCATTTCTTGGCCTACTCTGGTGGGCTTTTAAAAAAATTCTCTGTTCTGTTGAATGGTTACAATATATTGTCCTGGGTTGACAATATTTCAGTAAGGGCTGCTTCTGTTTTATGCAGCTGTACAGGAACTCTAAATTTTCTGTGATGTTTCTGAATAAATAATACAATGTGAGAATCTGCTGTGGTTTAACCCCAGCTGGTTACTAAATACCGTGCAGGCCCTTTCTCACTCCCCACTTCTGGTGGGATGAGAGGAAGAATTAGAAAGAAGTAAAACTTGTGGGTTGAGATAAGAACAGTTTAATAACTGACATAAAGTAAAATATTCTAATAAATATTATATTTAATATTTATATTATCAATAATATTGTTAGGGAGAGAGAGAGAGAGGAATAAAACCTAAGGAAAAAGAGATGTACAGTACAATTGCTCAGCACCAGCTGACCAGTGCTCAGCCTATCCCCCAGCAGTGATCAGTGGCTCCCAGCCAACTCCCCCTGGTTTATATACTGGGCATGACATTCTGTCCTATGGAATATGCCTTTGGCCAGTTTTGGTCAGCTGTCCTGCCTGTGCTCCTTCCCAGCTTCTTGTGCACCTGCTGGCTGGCAGAGCATGGGAAACTGGAAAGTCCTTGACTTAGGGTAAGCACAACTTGGCAACAACTAAAACATCAGTGTGCTATCAACATTATTTTCAGATTAAATCCAAAACACAGCATTGTACCAGCTAGTAAGAAGAAAATTAACTCTATCACAGCTGAAACCAGGGCACAATCAGAGACTGTTAGATTAATTCTCTTGTGATACTATCGTGCTAAAATATTTAATCTCTAAAAGAAGAGCATTTTCTAAGTACCTTAATAGGACATTGACTGATGGTATTTCAGATTTTGATTTCTTTTAGCAACCGATGACCACTTTCGCCCATCATTTCACTTTCCATGGAAAGAGACATTTCAGAAGGGTTTGCCTATTAATGAATCATTTTGTTGTTGCTTGCTTTTGTTTAGGCTGTAAGATAATCCATTCTCTTCCCAATATATGTTTGTTCCCTACATTATGTCTTGATGCTTTATCTGGGATCCAGTTGTTTTAAAACATGTTTTATTGATCTAGTGGGATGCTTTGGGTTTTTTTTTGTTTTTTCTCCCTGTGAATCCCTGTAGCATACTTTTCCTCAGTGCAAATCTTGAGTATCTGAGTTGTATATGGAGCAGTTTTGAGCAGGGGAGGAATTCCTCCTTGGAAGTGATAATGGAAATAATTTAGAGACCAGAGGTATAGTGTTGAGCCACTCCTCATGCCCCTGCCAACCTCTCACTGTGCCAAACTGTCCAGGGCTTGAAACACCCTGGGAATCCCTTGAATGTTGCACTCCCACATATTCAAGGAGGCACCACTGTCTGCAGGAAGCTGCCCTCTAAAAGCATAATGTTCCCTTCCACCTCCCAACCCTCCAGCAGCAGCCGCTGCTAAGATTTTTAACAGACCTCTGTAGGTCTTTGCCTCATTTCAGGACCCATTTAGAGGATGCACAATATCAAAAAGCATGCTGTAGAATGTGTGATGTAAATTGAGTGTCAGCCATATTTTCTTTTTGATTATCTGAGTACATTTTGTTTTAAGTTTCCATTCAAACTCAAATCCTTCAGGAGCATCTTACTGCTTTGTTTTGCCAGGAAACACCAACATTTTTTGTTTTAAAATTTCTTGCTCAAACCTGTGCTCAAAATTTTGAGAAAATGATGAGCACTTTTGCCTGATACAGAATTAAAGGCATTTCAAAACATCAGTGATTCTCAAGAAGATAAGAACTTCTTTTTATGACCACAGTGGTTTTGTTGAGTGTAATAGTAAGGGTACTGTAAGTAGGCTAGGTAGAAGTTCATTTAAATCAGTTTGAATTTATTGGGAAAGAGAAGTTTCAGGGGAGGCTTTCTCAGTTCAAAGGTACAAGGGGAACTTTTCTGTTGCCTTGTTGACTCCTTATTCTGCTTATCCCATCTTCTCACTCTCCTGCTTCTGATTCTTCTCAATCACAGTGTGTTAACATGATAGTCAAAAGTGACTGTGATTCTTCTATCAGTCAGTCTTCAGGCTAAATGTTTCATTCAGGCTAAATACCATCTCTTCCTCAATTCTTCTCTCTTCTTCTTTGTATTGGCAATACAGAGCAAAAAGATCTAGGGCTCAGTTGCACAGGCATTACTTCTGGATACCATTGCACAGTATAAAAATATTGTCCATTATTTCAGAATAGTAGAAGATGGTTGAATTCTAGAACCAGCATCCCACCTGATGCTTATAGATACAGTTCTATTTTTCATTTAAGTTAGGGCATTTTTCTCTTTCTTTGCCTACATAATGCTATTATTTTCATAATTAATATCATGAGTATTAATATAGTTTTAACATAAAATAATAATTTTAAATACATTTAAATCTTGACAATAAAACTTATATGAAGATTTTTCCATTATATATTATATAATGATAAATTAATTATTCTGGAGATGAATTTGTGGAAAATACATTGCAGTGATTAGTACCCATCTCAGTGCTAATAATCAGCAGAAAGTATATAGTACTACTTCCCTTGCTCTCCATCTGAGAGCATCATGAGCAACTTGCATGGCCCTGGCACAGGGCCACGGAGATTTAATTTCACCCCTGGTGCTAAAGTGTGATAACAGAATGCAGGCCTTGGACACAAATAATAAAGATATTTACAGGTGCCTAACTTGCCAGTTTTGTGTTTCAACTCAGGCTTCTCAGAAAACTAGTACATGAATAGTAGTGGAAAAGGCTCATTGCCCCAGTGTTGGACATTGCAGAAGAGATTCCTGTTTCAAATGCAGAATAACCAAAAGCTGTACTTCTGCTGGAAGACAGAATGCAAGTGAATCAAGTGTTTTGGAGGCAACAGCCTCCAAATATAGGAGGCAACAGCCTCCAAACATCTGTTCCTATGGTGACAGGCATAATCCCAAGACCTGTAGAAATTTGGGAACAGTCTGTGTGCTGTGGTTCTTTCCCCAAACCTCTCCCTGGGTTTCACCTAGAGAGAGCCCAGGGGCTTGCCCTGAGAGGCCATGCACCCTGACTTAGTGGGAAGCTCTTGTTTCTGGTGGTGACAGCTGAAAACAACAGTTTCATGAGGGCTTTTTAATAGGTGGTCACAACCTGTGAAAACCCCCTGGAGCCAGTGGAAGTTTGCTTGTCTCCTGCCAGTAAGGTCCCATGGGGTCTGGTAAGGCAGTGGAAAGCTGTCTGTTTGTTCTCTTGCAGTTCTGCCTTTATTCCCTCATTAATTCCTTACCCATCACTTGCAGAGGAAAAGCAAGTGATCAAGGACACACAGTTTTGCATCCTCCTTGACAGTGAAGTGGACAGATAGTTTTTTTTTTTTTTCTGAGTATTGTGTTCTTTTCAACAGTTTTCATTTTGAATATTGCATTCCTTCTGCTGAAGCAGAAAAGAGTTGAAGCTTCTTGTAACTTGGCAGTGTTCTGACCATAGGACATCTTATACAGGAGGCTCAGTGTTACTGGGTATTTACTAAAATGACTGAAAGACACATGCAGGATTAGAGCTGTAAGTCTTCCTGAGCTTCAGCCCATCCATAAGGCTGCAGTAAGTAAGAATGTTATGTGGGACATAGTGCTCACTGATGACTGCTTGTGTGCTTACTTATTGGAGGTGCTTTGCAACAGAAAGAAGTCTGGGTTGTCATACATTCCTGCATGCCCTGGTTTATGGTTGTGACCG
>JAWWMO010000096.1:34329776-34351897 GCA_035047845.1 Dendrocincla fuliginosa | reverse complement strand
ACCTCATTGCAGTTACAACTTCCTTGTGAGGGGAAGAGGAGGGGCAGGCACTGATCTCTTCTCTGTGGTGACCAGTGGCAGCACCTGAGGGAACGGCCTGAAGTTGGTCAGGGGAGGTTGGGGTTGAATGTTAGAATACAGTTTTTCACCCCTAGTGTGGTTGGGCACTGGCACAGGCTCCCCAGGGAAGTGGTCACAGCACCAAGCCTGGCAGAGTTCAAGATGCATTTGTATGATACCCTCAGGCACATGGTGTGACTGTTGGGGATGGTCCTGTGCAGGGCTAAGTGTTGGATTCAATGATCCTTGTGGGTCCCTTCTAGCTCAGCATACTCTCTGTGATTTTGTGAAGTCTATGAAAGTGTTAGCATGACTTTCTGTGTCTGTGAAGTCAGTAGTGAGCATGGACTTGTGATGCTACACAGAATAGGGTTGAGCTCTCACAGTCATAGCTGTGTTTTGTATGCGATGCTAACACTGAGTTATTGACAAATAACTGGAAATGGATGTTCTGTGGGATTTAGAAATTATGTGAACCCTGATTGAACTTCTCTTGTGTTTTCCTTCCATTTGCTTTTTCAGCATGAGAACAAGGAGGGCATTATGTTTACAAGAAATGTAAAGTCGCACAAGGAAAAATGATATTTTGAATTGACAGAATCCTGAAGGTGCAAATGTGGTTTCATAACTACATATATTTTCAGGCAGGAAAATGAGTTAATCAAACCTAAATGTCCTTGAAAAAGCTTTCTTTTTTTTCTTTTTCTATTTTTTTTTAATCTTCCTTGGAAATATTCTCATATTCCCAGCTGTCATGATGCAAAAGTAGTTAGCATATCTCTGTATCTATATCAGAATATGTCAGCAGTCACACTATTTTAAAAGAACTTTCTTTATTGATGTGATCTAGTCAGAATGGTACATACCAGGAGCAATAAATTGTTTAGAAGCTGGAAATAAGAGATTTTTTAAAATTTAAATTAAATTTAGGAAACCTAAATTTAAGGACATGTAGCATTCTGGGGAAAACTGAAAATGCCCTAAAAGCTTTTAGAAGGGCATTCATTCAGTGAAGGTCCCATTCAACATGAGTCGAATTGGGGTAGAGTCCATGTCTTAGAAGGTGTATATTATCAAGGGAGTACATCCAAAGGACTGATTTTTTTTTGAAAAAAGCTGTGTTGGACTGTGTAGTTAAGGTGGAACAAAATAATTTGATGCATTAATTGTGGAACTTATCAACAGAAAATAGGATTGCTTTAATTCAGTCCAAACTGGGATATTAAACCGTACATGCAGTCATGCAGCTAGACCACTGTGTTTTTATGGATTTCAGTCATTGTCACTGAGTTTCTCAGAGAATCATTCAGTGCAGATTTCATTTAATAAATCTTTTTTAGTTTCTTGAGTATTAAAATGGTGAGTAAAATTGGTCTAATTTAAAGTAGGTTGGTAGTGTAATATAGACATTCTTGTTCCTTGGGTAGGGTATGCCAAGTTTGAACTTCCAAATGTCTTTTGAGATTTTATTGGGAAACCTATTGTGGTACTGTTTGCTACTGGCGGGAGAGGAATTTGGACCATGAATTCCCAGCTCTTCAAAGCTCCTCAAAGTGAATGTTACCAAGTAGAAAAAAAAGAAACCATGGATTCTTCTTGTTTAGTGTCTTGACACTTCCTTGTGTGGGGCTGAAGGAACTATTTCTGACTGTTTCATTTGTTTTTCTCAGGTTGGTGGTCACACCATGCTGCCCATTCGTTGGATGCCTCCAGAGAGTATAATGTACAGGAAGTTCACCACAGAAAGCGATGTCTGGAGCCTGGGAGTTGTTTTATGGGAAATCTTTACTTATGGCAAACAGCCATGGTATCAGCTCTCAAACAATGAGGTGTGTGTAATACATTCTCAAACTGCATTAGGAAAGCTGTCACGTTAATTGTTGGTGTTGCTTCTCTAGAGAAGGGACAGCAACAAATTTACTTAATAAAGGCAAACATTAATATCAGGTATTTATTGTGTTGTCATGAACGACGTGGATGAATTTCTACCTTTTTACCCTTTTCTCCCATGAGTGGATGAAAGGCAATCAAGCAGAACTAGAACAGTTAGAATGTAACTTTTCACTTTGTACAGGATAGGGTCTATTCTGGGTGTTGAGAAAGACCGTGTAGCAATATAAAGGGCCTTAGCTATCTCCTGAACAGGTGTATCATACCTGTCTTGTTGCCGAGAGGTTGTCTGTAACTATTCTTGAATAGATTGAAGCAATCTAGGTATCTCTTGATTTCCAGGTAGTCACAAGTAACAACTTGAAAATTGAATCTCCTTCTGAGATGAGGTGAGGTTGATAGATGGATAGAGAAAGAAGGTATGGGATTAATTCCTAGCTTTCTAGCTATCATTCCCTTATGTGTGAAAGGGGAAGCATGGGTGAACTTAATATGAGTGAAATTATTGCTCCTTGACCATTTGCATTACAATTATTTTTCCAGAGTGCTTAATGCTGCTCATGCATCTGCCTGGAATGCAGCCCTTGGCAGAGCAGGCTGCATGGCTGCCATCAGTGAGGCTGCAGTGGTGATTAAAGTTAATTCTTGCATGGATGAACTCTGCATAGTTGGCACAACTGTGCTGACCCTTTCCCTGTGATTTCTCATAGGTGATTGAATGCATCACTCAGGGCCGAGTCCTGCAGCGACCTCGCACATGCCCAAAGGAAGTGTATGACTTGATGCTGGGCTGTTGGCAACGAGAGCCTCACATGAGGCTTAACATCAAAGAAATCCATTCCCTCCTTCAGAACTTGGCCAAGGCATCTCCAGTCTACTTGGATATTTTAGGCTAAAGCCTCCTAGCATTTCTTCTGGGCTGCAGGAATGAATGTGTTCAACTGCCGCTGAACTCCATTAAAATGTGTTCTTAACTTTGACAGTATTAATGACAAAGTTGCGGAGAAGCTTTCAAAGGGCAAGCAATGTGCACTTCTCCATCTGTAGACACAGTATTGACTTTTTAGACATTACTAAGATATATCTTCTCTCTCTCTCAGTTTCTATCTTTCTTTTTTCCTTCTCTCCTGTCTTTCTAATCAATTTGGCTTCTGCATTATTGTAACTCTGCATAGACAAAGGCCTTAAAAACCTGATCTGTTATATCAGCAGACTCTTCAGTTTGCCCATCACAACTAACAATGCCTTGTTGTATTCATGCCTTTGATGTGGATGAAAAAAAGGGAAAAATATATTTGACTAAAACTTTGTGATTTCTGCAGTACAGCTACTGGGAGTTTCTATGGATTCACCTCATTTTTTTGCTTCGGCTTGTGGGTGGAAGAAGAAGACTGGTGTTCTCTACAAGAAGAATGTTCTTTGCAGAGATCAAGCCAGATGGAATGAAGACATTCTTGTGTGATACACTCTCTGGAGGAACTTGAGAATCAGGTGGCATCCAACCCTACGAGAAAACACTGAAATGGTTTGATGGAAGGCAAGAGGGGATCTAGCAATTTCCCTGAAGAGTCTTTCTGAGGACTAAAAGATTGTTTAAGGAGGTGTTTTGCCAGCACCGTTCATTTGCGGAATCAAGTAAAATGGAAAAAGATGCTGCCTGCACTGCACGCAATTGTGTTACATGATAAACTAAACACATACCCTTATTTTCTGTTCTGGTAGGATATTATCATGCCACTGGTGTAAAAATGTTCTCCAGCTAGTCTTTTTTAGTAAAGGCTGAGTCTAGACTTACTTATGTACAGTATTAATTTCAGGATCATATGCTGAAACTAAGGATTTTGATAGGATAGGACGAGCTATAGATGCTGTGGTAGATGTATCCTATACTGTGCTTGTCCAGCAGCATATTTCTTCCTTCCTTAATCCCTTTTTTTTTTTAACCATGCCAGTTAAAGTGTGCATGGTCTTTGTTGATTAATGCCCTTTGTGCAGAAACGATCACTCATCTTGTAGTACACCCTAGTAGGCATAGCAAACTCATAACAATATAACTTATATTTCATTAGAAGAGGCTAATGGAGAACATTAGCCATGTTAAAATGCCTTTACAATGTTACAGATACTATAGGCTGATATAACATGAATAATCTAAAGCACGGAGATCACTGGTTATGTTTGAGACATAGCAGGGGATAAAGATCTCTAGAGAAAACAAATTACTCTGTGGTTATGGCTTGCTATTCAGAGTGCAAATATTCTGAGCTCAGCGCCATGTTTGTATTGGTACTATTGCTGTCATAACCAACATTCACACTTTCTTAAATAATTTATTTTTGTTTGGATTGGAATTGTATGTGTACATTTGCATGGCCACTGTGTTGATGACAGCTGCATGGGCATACCTGTTGTTTTTCAAACTAGAAGTTGACACTTTGAAATTTAGAGTTAGGATTATTTTTAATATGAATTCTTACAAATGAAAACCTACCTTACCTACTCCTCAAGACTTTTGCCTCCCTCTGTGAGGGGGCATTATTGCAAAAAAGTGATCTTTCTTTCCATTTTCTCTTTTTATTATTTCTTATTGATATGAGCCAGATCAAAATAGTTCATCTTCGTGTTGGGGATATTTTATTTAATAAATTAAGCATTTTATTTTTGTAAGTGTTCCCATAGCACATTTAATATATAATTTGCTTGCATGTATTATTTATTGAGGCACTTTAAGTTTTTCCTTCAGAAGCTTTTAGAGCTAGCTTATAAAGATTCTGAACACTTTCAGAAGAAAACAGTTCACTGGACACTGATGAAGTTTTACCCTTCTCAATGTCATTGAAAAGGCAGCATTACAAATAAACATGACAGTGTAACTATAAAGCCATACTCAGTATTTCTTTAATAAACTAGATGTTATTTCTTAACCGCTACTGAACTGGAAACATAAAAAGCCAGAGGAAGATTCCTACAAAATGGGCCTTAAGATTTTATCTAGACTGTCTTGGAAGTTCTCACAGAAAACTAGATAAAGACTGAGCATCCAGTGAAACCCATTCTCTTGAGAATATGAATGTTGTGTTTTAAAGGAATTTGACATTTATTTGTTATTTTCAAAATAACAGTGGTGGAAAAGAAAGATATCAAAGTCCTCTCTTACTCTGCAGTGGGAGGAAGGTGCAGGTGGTGGAGGGGGCTGCTAAGTTTCTACCTGCATATTCTGTCTTAGTTTCTTATGAGCTGAAGAAAAAGACATCTGAGATGATGCTTCTACTGGGAAACAGGCTCCAGCCCAAAAGCAAGCAGGTGTGTTTTGCAAGCACTGAAAGAATGTATACCAAAAATAACCACAAACCCCTGAAAATGTGCTTAGTGGCATTTCTTTTTGATTTACTAGTGAGAATTTTAGAGTCATTTCAGAAAATAAATAGTATTAAAATGCATTGTGCAATAACATAGTAGTAGGTTAAACTTCTAAAGGACCAAATGTTCTACAGAGACACCAGTATGGATAACCTTGACCTATATCATTAATGTTCTTAATAGTGCATAAAATGTATAATCACAGTGAAAAACTATAAACTGTAGCTATACATAGTTTGCATTTGTTCAGGAGAAGTTGAGTAAGTGTAGCAGAATGAGCAGTGAAGAGGAACAAATATGTTCAAATCACAATGAAGGGTGAGTATATGTGCATATTCATCATACTTGCACTGTCAGGTAAATCGTGTACACAGTAAATATGACAATCAGGCTCATTTAAAAAGTCTTTCTGGACTGTGCTATGAACCAATCATATATATATAATATATATAATATATGTGTGTTTGCATATGACATATATATATACACACATAGCATATACATGTATGCTTATGTCTGTTGTATTTTATTTATATATGTGCAGACATGCATGCACATTATGTATGGGCTGTGTGTATATGTATAGATTTACATACACCTATGTTATTACAAATGATGATTAGAGTGCTATTAATAAATTGATAAAGTCTGCTGAGTAACCAATTTTTTTTTTCTTTTGGTATTTCTTTTTCTATGTTTGTAAGATTCAACTTTCTAACTGATGTGCAGCAGAGGCAGTGCTAGAATGCCAGAGATACAACAACAAGCACTTTTCTTCCCCAGATGATTGCATAAAAACATTTCGTACATTCCCATCTCACTTGTTGATTTCTCACAATGAAATGAGCAGACAAGCTTCCAAGCTCAGAAAACAGAGTTTGTTTTACTGTCATTTCTGGGTTTGTGCTACTGCAGCTCCATTAGCATTTTATACTTGTCTGCAGTAATAAAATAATTCTACAAATGAGCTGGACTATTCAAACTGCAACATGACTTGTAGAACAACAAGAATGCCAGCATTCTGGAATAATAATAGTAGCATTTGCTGCACTCTGTCCTTCACTCTCAGTAGACCCACAGAACTTAGATCTGGCCATGGAGAACACATACTTTTAATGCAACAGCACTTCATGATACCTGGTGGACTGTACCCTTTTTAAAAGGATTGCATTCTTTTTGACTGATATATCTATACATTTTCTGCAATTTAGTAAGTAATTCTTTTTTTCTCTCTTCTTTTTTTTTTGTCCTTTCTTGCTATTTCTTTATCACTTTACTTCTTTGTCTTTTTCTGTCCTTCCTTTTCTCTGTCATTCCTTTTTTATATTCCTTTCTCTCTTTTTCTTGCACTGTACCTTCCCCACCTTTCTAAGAGATTGTGGTTGATGTAGACTTCTACAAAATACTTTAAAAAGAAGTAACCCAATAAAGTTATTAGGTCACGGGATGACTAAGGTGTAATGCATATGTGCTAGAACAAGTCCATGTTTGGGTTGTTGCAGCCTGTAACTGAATTTCAAATACTGCTATAAAATGTGAATGAGAGGAGTGAGGAGGGACTGGGGATCAAGTCAAGATTTCTAATCAGAGATTAAGGTTTTGATAGCACAGGAAGTTGTATTTTCTTTTTGTGAGAGCTGGGATGAACCACTGCTGCTTTGAATAAGAGGTCCTTTAGAGCCTTAGTTAAAACACCTTTATTTGTGTTGGGTGGGGGGATGTGCTACATTCATAACAAATATGAAGCAAAAAAAAAAAAAAAAAAAGGCTACATGTTGCAGGGAAAACACTGTGAAATTCACAATGGTAACCAAGTGACTATTTTGCCATCTTTTAAACATATGTCTCAGGAGAAGAAATGGGAAATGATGGGTGTGTTATTTTTCTGTCTATGCATTCTGGACAAGGTCTGTGGGGATTTTTTGTTTGCTTGTACAAGGTTCTGAGTGATGACCGGCTGATGTTTTATAAACACTGAATACTTCAAGCAAGGATTATAGAAGCTGCTAGTAGTGAGGCCGTTGATTGGAATATGTGAGAAAACAAAGAAAAAAATCAAATCTTTCCAGAGGCCTATTTCTTGCAGCTGATATGTATCTTTCTATAACTTAAAGCAAAGCAGCTAAGAATGTTTTATATACAAATAATTTAATTCATTGATGTTTAATTGAATCACCAATAGAGAGAATCAATTAATTATGAAATATTTGTCCCAGCCCTGCTCTCCACCTATACTTTATGTACATATATTTCTAGATATCACTCTCTTTGTCACTTAAGGTAAAGAGGAAGATATCTACATACAAATATAGATCTCTATATTGTCACCAAACTGTGACCTGGTGTGTAGAGCTATCTTTCTCCTTTCTTTTTTCCTTTTCTTTTATTTAGTGTGATGTCTCTGTGGAAATATTTAGTGGTTCTTGTTTTGCAGTTTGTTACAAGTAGTCATTGCTTTAAAATGTTCACTGCATCTTGGGTGATTTCAAAGTAATGCCTAGGTATCAGTGTCAAAAGTTTTGTTTGTGAATCATGTGATCAGCTTCTCTCAACATGACATGAAAAGTCTCTTGTATTACAGTGTATTTAATAAAAATGATGTCTTACAATAAACAATGTCATCCAAAAGAAAGATAAAATGGTTACTTTAAAACACTGAAAATTTCTTGAAGTGTTGTGTGCTATTTTCTCATTTGAATGCCTTTTTTTATGGCCATTCTTTTTAAAAAGGATGAAATTAAGGAAAAATTTGATATGCTTATAAACATGGCATGTTTGCCTTCTAAAACTCTCAAGAAAATGAAGGTCACTAACTTGTAGTTCATGAAAGAGGAGACCCCTAGTAACAGGACAAAGGAATAGTCAATCTGATGGCAGACTCATTTTTTTTTAGTCTTTGTTTTCCACATGAAGATCCTATTTGAGTGCTTATTCATTTGGGCAGCTGGCAATAAATCCCAGTTTACCTTCTAGAAGAAGCAGGCCTTCAGGTATTTTCTGACTCCTAAAAGTGTCCCTCGAACCACAGCCACGTTAAAAACATAGTTTGTTCTTTTTAATTTGTGTCAGTCTAGAATGAATGTATTGTGAACAAATATAACATTAAGTTCTTAGAGAACATAATTAAGATTCATAATGTGGAGTGTTTAGACATCCATAGAAAGGTTCAACAACTTGATTAAAGATCCCTCCACAAGCTGCTGATCTAAACTAGGCCCTTCAAGGTCAGAATAATACAATATAAGAGCTACTTTATGAATTCATGTGCTTCCTTCTGTCAAGAGACCTCTCCAAGATAGACCTCACTATAAGCACTCAAAAAGTCAAAGGAAAATAAACCACTGAGAAGAAGCCTAAGCAAAAAATCTGTTCAAAACTGAAAATATGGTTGAACCACACTAAAATATATGTTGGCTGTTCATATTCATATTAGAAATGCCTTATCTGCTTTCATGGTAAAATCTGGATGCCCTCTGGACTCAATGAGTTGTTGCCATTCTAATAAGCAAGGAAACACCTTGCTGCAGCCAATTGGTTGCAATGAAATATGTTTGTCAGCAGCAAGAGCTTCAGAAACCTCCAGCACTGAGCCTGTGTATGCATCACCCAGCAGTCCCAGGAGCATGGGCACAACAGTTGCACACCCTCCCTTACCATTCCCTTTCCCTGCAGATTTTTAAGGGTAAGGGCACGTAGCTGCAGCAGGGATGGGAAATTGCCACTCATCATGGCTGCTTTGTGCCACAAGACACAAAGGCATGTGACCCACCAGGACCCATGGATCCTCTCAGCAGTAAACTCAGAATTTTTGCAGCATTGCAACAGGGCAGGTAGGTAACTCTCCTGTGCAGCCCTCTCAAGACTCCAATTTGAGTTTCCCCAGCAGCCATCCTGCCTACCCGCAGAGTCCCACAGCTCCCACATGGGCCCTTGGGCAGGCAAAGGGTGTTGACACACGGACACCCTGCTCATCTCTGGTAGAGGGAGGAATGTTTTGTGTGTTCTGCCTTTCTCACCTGGGTGTGTGTGTGGCCCTGCAGTGTGCACAGAGTAGAGTTTCAGTTTAAAAGCAATAACTGATGCCATTTTTATTGCCTTCTGATCCCTAGAACTGTAAGGGTAAGGGTGTAGTTCAGGTGGCACACGAGGCTTGGGGAAGACTAATGAGGCTGATAAGTTTCCTGATGCACCCAAAACATGTCAGACTTGGTATCCTGTTTAAGGTCACTTGTGCACAGCTCAGCAATAGCCTTCAGCATCCAAAGACCTGTCAGCTTACCTGTGCCTGCCCCCTGCATAAAATCTGTGGACAGGTGTGATGCACCAAACAGGTCAGCAAGCAATATGCAACATAAATCCTGCACCTGCTTCTGCTGTGTCTCAACAAACTTCCACAATGTAGTTCATGATATAGAAGTCTTTGTGTTAAATACTTCATATAACTGGACAATCATTTTGATCACTGTATTACTTTAAAAGTGATTCACAGTGCCTATTGATTACTCCCATTAGTATTTTTAATGGCTATAAAATTTTGGTTTTAAACAGTGAGAAAATTTATATTATGAAAAAGACTTAAGGCCTTATAAAGGAGAAAAAAAACCAAACCAACAAACTCTTGGATGTACTTAGGACAGGGTTGGGTAGGTTCTACTAAGCTGGCTCACAGGTTTGCTTACCAAAGCAGCTTATTAGTATTTGTCATAAACCATTGGTTCTGGGGAAGACTTCATGCAAAAAAAGAAAAATATTTGAAGTAATCACCTGAAGAAATACCCAATTCAATTTCTATGCTAAGAGCCCTATGCTTCAACCTCTTGAGCAAGGACTGATCTGGATAAGAGTTCCTTCAGCAACTCATGCCTTTTGAGAGCTGAAGATTTTAGGGATTGGATCTATTTTTATCAGGGACGCAATGAAGAGTCTTAATAAAAAAGACCATAAGAAGAACAACAGTGAAGTGGAAAGACAATTACTTTTTTGAACAGATAATCACATCATGCAAATAAATGTACTATCACAGGTTATAACAATTTCAGCTGAGACTCAGCCTAGACCACAGATTAATAAGAATGCTCAGAACAGAAAAGCTTGTGCTCCTTCTGGCTGGAGTTTGTATTAAATTTAATACAAGGGAAGTAAAGATGAATGGGAAAGATCAGAGAGTAAGTGAGCAAAACATTGTTTAAAATGTGCTGTAAATATTAGATAGGTAGCTTTGCTGTCCCAGTGTCTGACAAATAAAACAGGTACTTGGCAAATTATTTACACATATTTTAGGCATTTCCGATATGAAAGATGTTTCTAGGCTTAGCAGTTCTTTGTTATGGTACAGTGACCGCTAGTTGCATGGAGGGTCCAGATCTGCCACCCTATTATCCTGATTTTTGTTTTTTTTCTTCTGAAACAGTTCATTTAAATACATAAAAAATGATACTGCTGTTTAGTGTATTACAGCATGAACAGAGCCAAATTCAGTGTTCATTACCTAAGTTCTGCAGCTAGCCCAGTTAGAAACTCTCGAGGATGACTAAGTAATCTATTAGGAATTAGCAGAAAATGGGAATATTTATTGACATAGGTAACTCCTAGGGTAGGCTCCTGCTCAGGGTAATCCAAGTCACCCTTCGGAAGGTTGAGGCTGCAGCAGTAATGACAAGACATTTATCACCTTCACAGTCTGAAACCAATTTACAACTGATTTATGATAGCTGATCAAAAAGGGGGGAGAAAAATCCTCTCTCCAGCTCTTTTCTGTTGACCTTCCAGCCAATGCTACTGTCCCTGGACCTGGGTAACATTTAAATTGAAGCTCTTTTCTTCCCCAGCATGCATTGCTGGGTCAGAATCTGTTAGAGGTGTTCAACTTCACCCTAGAAGCAGATGGTTCCTTGCCACATGTTTTTGCACATATAAGTGTCCTCTAATTTCTGTGCCCTGCAGAGACAGCAGATGCTTTCTGTGTGCATGAAGGTGCGTGAACAGTATGTTTATTCCATGCAACAGAAAAGAGAAAAGAATATGTAAGTGTGAGCCATCCCAGTCTACAAAGCTGACAGAAGCTGAACTTGTGGTCTCAAGACCCTAAACAGTGCCAAGAGCCTGTGGTATCTGCTGAGGAGCAACAGAATGAGAATGTCTGTTATCCTCCAACAGAGATGTTTCCACCTTCCGTCATAGCCTGAAGTACATAAGGGATAGACCAGCTGCAGCATAGGTGTACCACAGGAGAGAGCACAGCCTTAGTCCCCACTCTCCTGTGACTTCTAGGTACTGTCTTGGAAGTTGCTTTCCTCAAGTGCCTGAACTGATTTGGCTTCTGCATGTCCACATCCTGACAGAGATGATGATTCCCTTTCACTGGCAAACACTAAGTCTAGTGCTGACAATAGGTCTCTGTCCTTCTGCAGTGAATTGGCACAGTCCTGTGGGATGCTTGTGGAAGTGATTGTGGTGTATCTCCAGCATGAGCAGGGTATATGTAGCTGGTCAGCCTGAAGCCTCTAATCTTCCTTGGCTCTTTCCTGTGACCTCTGTATCACCCCAGATGGACACTGTAGAGATGGAAGGAGGGACACTTTCACTGAGGCAAGCAAAGGGCTGAGCATACAATGATCTTGAGTTTAGGTGAGTGGGAAAAGATGCCAATCACTGTGATGAGAATGACTTGTCACACTGTGCACACAGCAGCCCACACTCCCATATTCATATGCTGCCATGGCATCAGAGCACCCAGCCAGCAATGAGGTGGCTGTGACGGTTGTAGTGCTGCCTTAACGTGCATAGGCTGGTGCTTGTTACAAAGGGTGCATCTCCTCAGGAGTACACCCTCTGTTTGGATGGACCGGCTGACTGGGAGCTGCCACTCATTGCCACTTGGGCAACCTGATGTTGTTTGTTGGGCAGAAGGCTGATGACTGGCCTTGTCCCTGTATCTTGGTCTTGGCCATTTTTTTTAGTGTCTCATGTGGCTACTTGCCTTACCTCCAGTTGCAGGTCTGCTAGCACAGAACTGGATGACTCTCGGCCCTGCATCAGGAGGGAGGCAGCAACCTGGCCTCACCCTCTTTCTGCAAGACATCATCTAGCTTCTCCCTGGCATGGCAACTGATAAATCACTCAGTAGTGTAGCTCTGTAGTTTTATTGATCTTGATATTGAAACATCAAAACACCTGTCCTGGTTTAATTGCATGAATTTAATCTATTCACAAAGGGAGGACTGATACAGGTTGTCCCAGGAACCAGTCAGTCCTTGAGGGTTTAAGCAGGCACATCATCTTACACTCTCTCATCCCAGTGACCCCCTGGATGGCAGCAACAGTATTTGTGTCTGTGTGGGACACACCACCACTGTGGTGGGAATGCCTGCTCAGCCTTGTGTGTTCCTGTGGCTGGTTTTAAAAGCCAGCACATTAGTGCATAGACAAATCCACTGCCAGGGCCATGGCAGCATAGTGCCATGTGGGCAGAGGTGCAGCCCTGTGCTCCTCATGCAAGCCACTGCTTTTGCTGCAGCTGATGGCTGTTTCTAAAACTGGCTTTTATTTGTTGTGCAATTTTTTTTTCAGCACTTGAGTTAGACTATTAAGAGCACTGTTGATATCTCCAGCTCCTATAATGAACATTTCAAGAAAAATCACAGCAAGGAACAGCAAGCCTTTAGGAGGCAAAATAAGACAAACATATGGATCTGATATCCCCTGCTCTCTTCTCCCCTCTCTTCCCAGAATGCGGGAGTTTTGGTGCAGAGTCTGTCTCCAAGTTCCTCTGAGCTGTTACACAAGAAACTGTCTGCAAACAATCCATTATAAACTTAGGTCATCTCTTTCCACTTTTGGGTTGGGGCTTTTTTTGTTTTGGGGTGTTTGGGTTTTTTTTTTGTTTGTTTTTTTTTTGTTTGTTTGTTTGTTTTGGGGTGGGGAGTTGTTTGGTTTGGGGGGGGGTTGTTTTTTGTTTGTTGTTGTTGGGTTTGTTTTTATTTGGTTTTTTTTCCCCCACTGCTTTGTGATTTGGGGAATTATATGGACAAATTTCACTAGCATCAGTTGTTTTTAGCAACCTAGAATATAAAGAGGTTTGGATAAAGGCAAGCAAGTGGAGACTAAACACAGTGTCTTCAATACCATAGAGGCCACTAAATAAATATGCACTTTGCTTGGTTGAAATAACACCTGTTGGCAGTATTTGTTGGGGTTTTTTTGTAGTGTGAGACTAATCACTCCGGAAAGAGCTAGGGAATCCACAAGCTGTTACAGGGTGCTTTTGGCTCATCTTGTGTTGTACAACATCACAGATTTCCATGCAAGGCAACCATGAAAGGATCAGTGAAGTTTGCAATATAAAACTGATAGTGCAGGTTACACCATTTTCCCAAGCTGTGCAAAATTCTATTGCACTATCATATACATTGCTTAGTGGTTATTTTTAGACTAGATTTGCTGCTAAAAACCTATGTGAATGTGACTCAGGGCAGGGTCCAAAAATGGCTTTCCCAAGCTGGAATTGCACATGAGGCAAATTTGGCTGCCAGCTCTTTTTGGACAAAGGCAACATTCTCCTTAGAAAGGCAGAAATACAACCAATGAACATGATAATTCTTGATTTCAAGTCTGTGACATAAATATGCCAACCTAAATCTCAGCACAATTTACAGCACACAGCTGCAGAACTGGTGGCAGTGGAGATTATAAAACCCAAAGAAGTGAAGGCTGTGCTGTGAGCAATGGGGATGTCTTCTTGGATCCTGTCCAGGGATCAAACCCTGCTGTTGTTTTGCCTTCCAGAGGTCAAACTCCAGTGTTCTCCACAGAATGAGTGTGACAGTAAAGACTTGGGAGGGGATTAAATAACCTCATGCCAGACTAAGAAATCAAACCAGGGCCAGCCTGAAAATCCCTAAAACTGACAGTCTCTAGCAGTAGCTTGAAATGGTAGCAAAGCGGTTCGACATAAAGTGAGAACAACATTAATATTGAAAGACATAAAGGTGCACCTGGTATTACATTCATCTTTCTGGCTATTTGTTTTCCTGCCATATTACTGATGGCAATGAGCACTGTCAGATCAAGGTAACCTTTCCATGCTGTAATCATGCTCTTTAAAACACAGCAGTGATTAAATCTATGTGGGCAGCCAGCATCTTGGAAACTCATGAGGCACAGATTTGTTGTGTACTACCTTAAAAAGACACCTCCAACTGTCACCTTGCCTCCATTCTCACCCTGCAGTGGCTGATGCACCAGTGAGCAAGACACTCAAGAGGAGACATACACATCAGATTGTTTTCAGTGATGCTTAGCATGAAGTTAATACTGAACACCTTTGTCTCACTGGTTACCCTAAGCTGAGCTTCCATATCTTCCAGTTCTGGGCTAACTAAAGCCTTTGTCAAGAGAGATGAGTTACCATGGTATGGCCTCTTAAATAGCACAAATTCAACACACATCAATATCTGTAAAATAAATACAATAGAGTACTACTTATAATGCATTATTTTGCATTTGTTGGGTGGCAATTGCTGCAGAGGGCTGCAACTAATTCTTATTCATTCAATTAATGGAAAGTAATTCTTCAAATGGGAAATACTCCGTACTTGGGAAGGAATGAAACATCACAGATGAGTGATTAAAAACACAGAGCTCTGTCTTGTTAAAATAGTGCTGCTAATGACATTGCTCTTCATGGAGAAGGTGATTTAGCCATACTGATAAGGCCCATACTTTCAGACAAGTGCAGACTTGTAGGAGTTCTAACAGGGCTGGTTTTTATTTTGCAGGAGATCAGGGTTGGTATTTCCCGGATGCTGCAAGACCTCAGTCGATCAGGTCACATGGCCAAAAGCCAGGAAGAGGGAGTTCAGCCATGTTCCCTTCCCTGAGATGGGAGGTATTAAAAGGCAACTAGAAAGCTAGCATTATTCACTCAGCTGTGAGACCAAGGCTGAGACGTTATGCATTTCACACCAAGGCACGGGTCCTCCTGGTTTGGGCTGTACGTGTCATAGCTGAGCCAGGCCACAAGGAAGAGCTCACAGAAAATGTCCATCTTTGTGCATCTCCTAGGTCAGGAGAATAACTGTTTGGCCTCAGAGGAAGATCCATGACTGTAGCGGTAAATGTCTTTTCCAGAAGATACTGTTACCAAGAAGGCAGTTAGTTTTCACTATGGAAGCCTTTCTACCTGGAATGAGGCATCTTTCCCAGACACAGTTTGGAGGTGTTTCCCTGCATGCATTCCACAGGTTACTCCCCAGGCACAAGAGAGATAACACTCACAGATATGGTGCAAGGCCTTGTCAGCCCATGGGGCAGCTGAGGAGCAGGGAAATGATGATAAAGCCCAAGGATCTAATGGCCTTTTTGCCTTTTCTCTGAGGCCCAGAGCTGCCCGTACAGTCCTGTTAGGAGCTATGAATTTTCAGTGTTCTAACCTCTGAAATAAACATTTTGCACCCTTTCTGCTGCTTGCCATTCTTTGGGGAAATAGCTGCAAATATTTTGCTCTACAATGGCCCAGTGCAGATTTTTCCAGCCTTGTTACTATGTGCTGGGAAGCCCTTGCGTCCCACTCAATTGCCTCTGACATTCTGAACCTTTCACTATAGAAGTACACAGTTCAAGTTCTTCTATTGTTTTGCTTAATTGAACATTATGATTTTTTTTCTTTTCTTTTAAAGAAGACTGTGTATCATGCTTTGGCACTCGTAGAGATCCTGATAAGCTGATTTTCTGGTTCAGTGGTTTTCTGCTCTAGGTGACTCAGAGCAGAGGAAAAAAGGTCTGTATTGAATATCTATTGGGAAACTTTTTTCTCTCTCTAGCAATAAGTGGTAAAATTTGATGCAATCAATGAGACTTGCAAGAGATAAATTTATGTTCAGATGCTCCAATGCCAGTCTGAATGATCTGGTTGAATGAACATATGGATGTTGTTCAACAAATTTTCTATTCATTTCCTCCTTCCTCATTTAAGTATCTGCTGTGCTGAGCTAACACACACATATAAACTTGACATCGTGAAGACAGGATGATTTTCCTGACAGTACATCTGAACCCAGTTCTATTTGTTACATGCACATCAGCATTTACTATTGCATATGGTGCCACTGAACAAGCTCAGAGAGCCAGTACCTTAAGGACTCTGCCTCTTGCATCTTCACTGATGTCTGCCACAGCAGTATGCTTAGGAAAGCCTTCTCAAATGCTTATTCCTCACATTATTATAACAGTTCATGCAGTTAGGACCAGAGTTTGGTAGTTATATTCCAATAAAAACACTTATAAAAAGTATTTTAGATAAATTAATGTGTGAAAAAGTATCAGTATCAGTGATACTGTTCAATATTGCCTTTAATTTGCTGTTGCTAAAAAATGCATTATTTTGGAGAAAAATAATGTCACTTCTCTGCAGCTGTATAACAGAGACAAAACCCACCCATCCAACCAACCAACAAAAAAAAAATCTACAAGAAATACAGCAAAACATAGCCATGTTCTAGGAACAAACAATACACAGTTAAACAAAACGGAAGTGAATTGTTTCAACTGTATGCACAGAAGTGGAAATAGAAGAACTCATGCAGTCTTTCTAACATTTCATAACATGAAAGGTTAAAGTATGTATTTAGTCTTCAAGAAAAGCAAACCATCCTTATGGTTAGGTGGCCAACAGGAGTTGCAGCTGGCCAGAAATGTGGGGGACAATAAAAAGAGTTTTTCAAATACATTAATGGCAAGAGGCAGTTTACAAATATTATTGGCCTGTTACAGGATAGAGATGGTCACCTCACAAAGAGGGACAGAGACAAGGCAGGGGTGTTTAGTGCTTTCTTTTTCTCTGTCTTCAACAAGGCTCAAGGGTTGCGCACAGAGGGCAATAGTGAATTGTAGGGGAACCCTGCCTCAAGGAATGCCAAAATGACCAAGATGAACAGTTCCAGGAATGGATGGAGCTAGCAATCAAGTGATCAATACCAGAGACGTCCAACTTCCTCAAGCTACAGAAGTTCATGTTTTAAAAGGCTTTCTTTGGCATAGATAGTGACTATTTGTATTAGATAGATAGTTATTTCATCTGTATTTGTATGTTTTATTCCCATTGGCTATGGCTACCTGGTTACTGACCCCCCATTGGTTGTTTAATCCCTATTTTTTCATTGGCTAGCTGGTGGTACACCCCCACATCATCATGTAAGGCTAGCCACTCCCCGTTTCTCCCATAATTGTATTCCCCCCTCCTCTTCCCCCTCCTGTCCTTCCTCCTCTCCTTCCCCGTACCTGCCGCGTTCCACCCTAACTCCTCCCAATTCCCAAGCCTCGTCCCCAAACCCTATAAGAGTCCCATGTGTCCCGAATAAAGTTGTTCCAGCTTTTACCCCCCCATCAGCTGAGGACCGTCTCCTTTGTCCTCCCCTCGGCACACAGCGGTGAATGGGGTGGCATCAGACTGGTGACTTGTCACTAGTGGGATTCCACAGGGCTCCCTCTTGTGCCTTGTGCTCTTCAACATCTTCATCAATGACTTGGACACTTGATCATGGAAGGGACACGGAGCAAGTTTGCAGATGACACAAAACGGGGAGGAGCTATTGACCCCCTTGAAGGCCAGAACGCCCTGCAGGGAGACCTTGACAGATTAGAGGACTGGGCAATCACCAACCATATGAAGTTCTGCACCAGGAAGTGCCAGATTCTGTATCTGGGATGGGGCAACCCCAAATGTTTGCACAGACTGCGGAATGAGAGCCTGGAAAGTAGTGCCATGGAAAGGGACCTGGGGTCCTGGTTGCTGGCCAGTTGAATCTGAATCAGCAGTGCCCTGGCAGGCAGGAGGGCCAACCGTGTCCTGGGGGTCATCAGGCAAAGCATCACCAGCCCAGAGAGGGAGGGGATTGTCCCGCTCTGCTCTGCACTGGGGCTGCCTCACCTTGAATACTGGGTGCAGTTTGGGGCACTGCAATCTAGGAAGGATATTCAGCTCTTAGAGAGTGTCCAATGGATGGCAATGAAGATGGTGAAGGGCCTTGAGGGGGAGCCGTGTGAGGAGCATCTGAGGTCACTTGGTCTGTTCAGTCTGGAGAAGAGGAGACTGAGGGGAAACCTCACTGCAGTCTTAAAACTTCCTCATGAGGGGAAGAGGAGGGGCAGACACTGATCTCTTCTCTGTGGTTACCAGTGACAGGACCTGAGGAAATGGCCTGAAGTTGTGTCAGGGGAGGTTTGGGTTGAATGTTAGAAAAAGGCTTTTCACCCTGAAGGTGGCTGGGCACTGGAACAGTCTCCCCAGGAAAGTGGTCACAGCACATGGTAGAGTTCATGAAGCTTTTGGATGATACTCTCTAGCATATGGTGTGGCTCTTGGGGATGGTCCTGTGCATGAGTAAGAGTTGGACTCGATGATCCTTGTGGGTCCATTCTAACTTGGCATATACTCTGATTCTTTGGTTCTGTGATGGTCAGACAGTTTCTTAAGGCCTGGCAGAGCTTTCTTTTACATCTGTGGAAATCTACTTGTCCTTTTTGGAGGGCTCTTAATCTGACTGCTATGCATAGAGTGCATTCACATACCCTATGACTTTAAAAAGCTCCCAATAAAAATAAGGCTTCTGCCAAAGAGAAATACTGAGACATTTTAGACATGAAAGTATGTCTTACCATAATTCTGAGATAATGACCATTTTATCGCTCAGTTTCTCTTCATGCTCATCAGCCATGCAAGCACCAATGTAGGCAGGAATAAAGAAGTAACAGAAAATCTCTTTATATCCCTGAGAAAATCTTTACTTCTCAAATGCTGCTTGTATCTCAAATGGTACTGTAGAACTGATGTCAATTCAAAGAAAGGCCACAAAGAAAATACTGGTTATGGCAGCAGCTGTCATGAAAGAAATACCTCAGTAGCATCCTAAATATAGTCCTAAGTCTTCAGACCTGAGGAGGTTAAAATGAAGAGTTGGCAAATCCCAGGTGGTGTGATGAAGGTGAATACAACATGATTATGCATAGTTTTTTTGAGATACTAGTTTGGTTGCTGAGAGCAACAAAAAAAACCCCAGGAGCATGCTCTGGAAGTAACAGGAGTAGATACCCCTCCAAATACACTGTGGATCTGTGTGATATTTTGCCAAAGCTTCTTGTGGGCACCAGAATTGATAATGGTTTCAAAAATTGCTGGAGATATCATTGGAAGAAAAATCTACCAAAAATCTTTAAAATGTAAAACGTCATCACTCTGAGCAGATACCACAGAGATCACTTTACAGCCAGCATGAGACTGGGAAAATATTCTGATTTCTACTGTGTTCCTCCTGTCCTTGTCTTCTCCAGACATCTGCTTCAAGAGGCTCCTGGTATCAGGAGACCTTTGATCTTCCAGGGCACAACCATTCTCATCTGATTATTTGAATGCAGACATGACTTTCAGCAGTACCATTTCTGACTCGAGGAGTTTTGTAAGTATTGTGAATTATTAATTGCCATACTATCAATGTTATTTATCAACTTTAGTATCTGGCAATATTGTTTCTGAAGTGAAATCAGATTTCTTTTTTCGTTAAATATAGATTTTTGGTGATGAACTAAAAAGAGCTGACAATGAAATTTCATGTATTGAACCCAACTCAATCTTAAATAAAAACTCATCTCACTAAAATGGAGTCCTTATTTTTACTTTTCCCACTATTGAGCGCTCCTTACATTTTTAATGATTTTGATATAACTGTGTTCCTATTTGCTACTTTTTTTCTCATATGGAAGGTGCTTAGGAATTACTGGAATCTGTAGTGAAAATGACTGTAACAATAGGCAATACACAAACGACACAAAGTGGTGGAAGAGAAAAATTTATGCTCATACACTTTTCAGTTATCACCTAGACATTTTCCTTGAGACTACCCAGATGCTCAACTCCTATTCCCTAAGTGACTTTTGAAAAAAATCTCAGTCAGGTGTTTTGTGTACTAATGACAGGTTAAAGTCTTCATATTGGAAGATGTAAGTCAGGTGAAAAAAAATGACTACAGATTGCATGATCTATGTTCAGGTCTCAGTGTTCCTTGGCTGTGGTCCCCCAAATCTCCCAGGGTGAAGGTTTTTGCTCAACGTGGTACTGTCACTACCATCCCAGATTTCTTAACACAGCAAGATGGTCATGTTCCAAAGCTTTCAGTACTGTAGATTGTGTGTGGAGAACTGGTTGCTTATGTATCATGTATGTATTTATAATTACCTCTCTCCATAGTATGTCAAATGGGAAAATACTGACATTCGTATGTAGAGATGAGCAGGACAGCTCACAATTATCTACACTTTTAGATTTTAACTAAAACTGAAGCTTCTTTTGAACTCCTACATGTTTATTCATGTGGTTTTTATCCCACTGTAGGTTTATTTTTGTTTGTATAAACAAAACATTGTGTTTTCCTAAAAGCTGATAAATCTGGGACAGAAAGAAATATTTAAGCCATTAATTAAAAAATAAAATTGTCTTCAGAATTATTAAAAAAATGATTTAGAGAATAAGAATGAAAATGAGCAAACCCTAAAAAAAACCAACAAAACTTGCTGCTATGTGTTTCTACTGTGCACTAAAACCCACAGTGAGTAAACAGAATACTCATCATTATTTTTAAAAATTAAACAAAGTTAAAAAACTCCCACCAAGTAATAAATAACAGCCGCTTCCCTGATGTTTCTGGAGATGTTCTTTGGATGAGAGCTGGAAGCAGAAGCTTACACGGAGAATGGCCAATTCATTGGTGGGCATGATGTTTATCTCAGTGCATCAGACAGAAACAAATACTACTTAAAAACGAGCAAAGATTTTAGTCTGTAGTGGATCCTAAACTCCACTAATTATAGGGGATAATGCAATTAATAAATAGCAGGAGAGACTGAGGACAAGTAAGCCTTATGCCACAGGAGAACATTTTTAAATCTATTTTCCAAAAATCATTTAAAGGATGGGGTTGACACAAATGTACAGTAAATGCCACTGATCCTGTCTGCAAAACACATAGCCTCTTTCAAAGGAAAATGTCATCTTGATGTTCATGTAGGCTGAGTTTGTTTCACTTCAGAAATACTGCTCAGCAAGAGCCTTGCTTATTCTTGATGCTTTTGTGGTCTTTTTCCCTCTTCTTTGCTCACTTGTGTTGACCTCTGAGTTTGGGGGCATAAATAAACACAAAAAGTATATGTAAGAGTGTATGATGAATTAGAAAAACCAGAGGAGGTAGATGCAGAAGAAGGAGATGTGACAGTCCATCTCAGCAGGACATACAAGATGAGTCAGGCAGAAAGGGTGAGAAACCTTAGCAACCTAAGAAAAACTACCTGTAATGTCAAAAATCAAGTTTCTGTGAAGAGGCACTTGATTGTCTTAACTGACTGGGAAGCTGCAGAATGTTTCACACTGTGCAGGTCACTTGTGTTCAAGCCAGCAAAAGGATGAAGAGTGTCTGTAGATAATAGTAACAGACTCAATCTGACACTGGCATTAGGCAACCACTTTGTATGTTGCCTATTTTATAAAGCCACCGTTCATGCTGTTAAATTATTTATACAATGATAATATTCTGAATGGGGAGATACTTGTGCTAAGAGTTCCCTTATTTTATGCACTACATACACATTACATGCCACCTTCATTGTATTTAGCAACACCTAATTTATTCCCATTTGATCCTGGGAAGCTATAATTTATCTCAGGCATATTAGCAATTGCCTCCTCTTTCCATAAGCAGAGCTTCCTGCAGAAATGCTGCGGGATACTGGGATATTTGCCATAACAATCACTGAAGAGTAATGAGCAC
>JAWWMO010000096.1:34292779-34306772 GCA_035047845.1 Dendrocincla fuliginosa | reverse complement strand
CACTGTACTCAGCCGTGGTGCAGCCTCACCCTGAGTCCTGTGTGCAGAGCTGGGCCACACAGTTTGAGAAGGATGTGAAGGTCCTTGAATGGTCCACAGGAGGACAACATCACTGGTGGAAGGGCTGGAAGGCATGTCCTGTGAGGAGAGGCTGAGCATCCTGGGTCTGTTTAGTTTGGAGAGAAGGGGCTGAGAGGCGACCTCATTGCTCTGTACAGCTTCCTGAGCAGGGATGTGGAGAGGGAGGTGCTGGTCTCTTCCTGAGTTCTAGTGACCAGGACACAGGGAATGGTTCAAAGCTGTGGCAGGGGAGATTCAGACCAGACACTGGGAAACATGGAGTGGTCAAACCCTGCAACAGAGTTGAGAGTTGGTCACTGCCTCAAGCCTGTCAGTGTTTTACAGGCACTTGGACAATGTCCTTTAATAAAATGCTTCAACTTTTGTTCATCCCTGAATTGGTCAGGCAGTTGGACTAGATGACTGCTGTTGGTCTCTTCCAACTGAAATTCTATTCCGTTTCATTCTACACTAAAAGAGGAGCTGAGATTCTAAGAGATACATGTCTAAAACACTAATTCTTATCTTTATTTGATCCTGTACTTTGACAACTCTTGAATTTCAGCCTAAAATACTTAGACTGACTTGGAAAATTATTTCAACTGTACCATATGGTTTAATGAAATCAATTTTCCAAGGCTATCTAGTCTTTCACTCAGAACCAGTCAAAAGAATTAAGTGGCTTTTTTGTTTCTGTCATGAAAAAGAAAATTCCAGCTAAAATTGAAGTGGAAAAAAACTATTTCTAAATATACTAAATCAAATCATTCTCATTTTGTTTATGCTATGATTTTTTTAAATATATGCTGATTTATATTATAAAATATTACAATTACAACTTCATGGAGTTTCTCACTATCAATATGTATAAAACAAATACTTAATCATCAAAACCTGCTCCAAACTGAGAATCAGATTAAAAAACCCTGAAGCATATTTAGAAAATTCTGTATTTCAGTAACTATTAATTATTCTGGTGTAGCACAATGTAAGTTTTTCTAAAGTAATCCTTAATAAATAACACATACATAAATATAATATATAGAATGATCTAAAATTCATCAAGGGCTTCTACTTTCTAAAATGAGTAATCCCTCCACAGTGATTGAGGGAGAGGCTCAACAGTCTCTGCAAGTACAAGTTGTCTCAAGCTGTTTCATGTGTCTATGGTGGAAGAAGCAAAGGATTATTTACCTTATTATTTCACTCAGACGCCTATTTAATTGTGCTATGGTTACCCAGCAATGTGTATGCTAACAATAAAATGTCTGTATACAGTGAGTCTGTTGGACTCTTGTTTTAATGTGCATTGTACAGACATAAGGTCATTGCTTGCCTCTCTTACCTCCTCCCAAAGAACTGCATTGAGAGCACCATTGAATCACTATCTCATCTAAAATCCATAGTCCAAATCATACATGCCTTTTTCATATACAGAGAAATGTGTGATTCCTGTTCATATATATGCCTATATTCACCTTGCCAAAAGAAATTTTTTATCTTGACAATGGACAGACTTTACTGAGGAACTGGGTTGTTCTTGTAGTTCAGTTGCTTTCATACTCACACTTTCTGCCTTTAGCATTATGAACTGATAGAAGTATTTAAGTTCCATGCCAAAATAACTGCAATCTTTATCTTCTGCTATGGTTTTAAGACTTTTTTTTTCTCCCTTGTAGCCACTGCTGCATGTCCACAAGATGTGGAAGGGTATGAACCTAGAGACCTTAAGACGTGGTTATGAGTGATCCCTCTAGTGAAGAATTTCAAGCTGCAAAACACGTATCTCTTTCTCCTCCAAATGATACCAGCAGGCAGAGCGGAAATGACCTTTTCCATGACTATGAAATATGCATGAAGTAACAACCAGATAAGTATGACAGCATTTTGTCTTGTATTTTCTCAGAATGCATCCAGATAAGCTGTGGAAAATTGAGCCGAGGCAATCTAAGGTGCTGCATTCCATGTGCTGACAGTCACCCCTACTGCAGCTAAGCAAGCAAAGACAGTAGTAACCACCAGTTTAACACTTAAGTTCACAGCCTGTTGTATAACTTTCAGGTGTCTTGTGTTTTGTTTTCCATATGTGATGCCAGATGGGTGCATTGAGAGAGAGGCAAATCCATGTGCTTTCAGGAAAGTTAACGTAACCCAGTGAAAAGCAGGTAGGAAACACATAGTCCATCTCATCCTACTTGTATCAGTTACTGAGTGGTTTGCATCTCTGAAATATTTAAGATTTTCTGACACATTTTTCCTCCCTTTTTGCTTTACTGTTTTGTACCTTATTATACAAAGAACACATTCTCTTTTCGTTTTGAACTTTAACTTTGAACTGTGTTCTTGGCCAGCAGGGCAGTCAGTGGTAATTGCTTCCAGTCCAATTACGTTTTGTATGGGATAATATTTCCTTTTATCGGGTCTGAATTTGCCACCTTTTGATTTCTTTGAATGCTTCATTGTAATGCATGTTATGAGACAGGAAGGATAGAGGCTTCTGCTCTGCCTTCTCTGTAACAATTGGTTATTTTGTATGCTCTTATCATGTCTCCTCTTATTCACAGCCTTTCACAAATAAACAATCCCCGTCTTTTTAATCTATCTCCCTAACCAGTTTTCTCATGTGCTTAAATATTTCCAGTGCCCCACTCCGACCCCTGTCTAATCCTGCAATATCCTTTGTGGGAGGGGCTGCTGGGTGCAGTAGTTGAATACCAAATGAGGCCCTGCCATGTATGTGCATTCCCTACTGTAACACAAAGAGCAGAAGATGTGATGTCACAGAAATTTCATAAAAGGCCTAATGTCTCATAACAGCCTAGGCAAGAATAGTATGTTCTATTTATGAAAGAAATCTCCAATATGCCTTTATTTTGTGTAGCATTCCTGATTCCAGCTGTATCTGGAAATGCTTTATGGAATAAATATGAGAACAAAAGGATTCCATAGTAAATAATGGCAGTGAGAAATAGCAGCTAAGGATAGATTTGGAAGAGTATCTAGACGGCAAACTCCCACCAAGAGAAAATTTTGGTTGCTATACATTGCTAAATGAGGCTATAGACACCTAATATTTCAGTTGGGGTGTATGGTTTGAAGAAAATTTCCAGTTTGCCCCTGTTTACTGCAGTTTGATTCTCATGCCAGGGCACTCCCATCAAGAAGACAAGCAAAAAGAAGAAGATACTCAGCCAGTAGCAGGTGTCCATCCTACAGACCCAGACTACAGCTAAGACAAAATAAAGTCCCTGCAATATATGTAGTGTGAGCTTCAGGTTTTCTGCGTCCCATGGGTTGCTCTGCAGATACAGTCCTGTTTTGCTCTTAGCCCTATCACCACCAACTGGTATTTAAGTAGCTGAATCAAAGGCCCAAAATATCTTACAATTACAATCAACCTCTCTCATGTTAGTCTCCCAACACTATCTCTACAATAGGTGTGGAAATGTGTTGTTAACGAAGACAGTCTCTATCAGGAGGCTTTTCAGTGCTTAGACCCTATATGCTAAAGGAGGAGAGATACTTGGGACGTAGTTTAATCTAAGATTGCTTAGCAATGAACCTTGAATTTCTCCTACCAGGCATTGGTGCAGAACAGTTCCATGAATGGTTTTGTGGAGCACAAGGAGGGACAGGGACTTCTTTTGGAGTCAGGGAGCACTGGACTGCGAAATACTGCCTGCAGTGAGACCCAAGCCACATCATGACTGCAGTTGTATGCCTAAGGAGTTGTGTTTACATTCACCTCCAAAAAACTCCAAAAACTTGTGTCAGGTCCTCCCACAGAGACCTTCTTTACCACACATCTGCCTGTGTGGAGGTCAGGCAGGAGTTAAAACCATATGACACCCCTGGCTAATCCTCAAGGTGCTGCCTAGAGCTTTCCAGCAGCACTGTGCTGTTAGGAGGCAGTGACGAAAAAATGGGGGAAAAAACAGCAAAGTGGAATCATACCTTTTGTGAACTTTTGCAAGTTCTTGTTACTTCATCAGACTGAGAAGCTACAAGGAAAAACCAGGTGAAATTAAGATTAGAGCAGAGGAGATAAAGAGCAAATGCCAAGGGAAAATACTTGGGAATAGTAGTGATGGAGACAATGTAGGAAAGGAATCAGCCCAGTTGCCTACAAACTCCATTGATTAGCAGCACAGAAAAACTCCTTGGTGCTGTATCTTTTTCTCCAGGCACAGAGGGCAATGGAAATACAATCATCTGTTTGCAAAGCAAAAGCATCAGAGGATAAAGATAGGGCACGTATGGGAACATCTGCTCTTCCTGAAAGATAAGCATGTAATAGAATGGGAGCTAAGAAAAAATCACAGGCAGCAGTTTGCCATTCGTGCAGCAGGGAGGAACTAGAATCAGGGGCAGCAAAATGAAGGGAAAGAAGCTGCAGATAAAAACAGCTATGAAATTGAGGATGCAGCTTGTTTGTGTCAAGTATTTCAGCCAAATAGTTTTAGCAATTTCAGTAATACTTACTAGCAGGAGTGAAAACTGCAAGCAATACTAAATATTTACGATGTGAGCAGATATAACTGAATGAGAGGAAAGAAAAATCTTGAATGTAAATATAAATATATTTAGAAAAAAGACAAAGTAGAAATAAATACAAAAATATAGAACAAATGTATATTGATAAATAGAAATATTTATAGTATATAAAAATACAGTTAGGGTGTCATAGACGTAACTGCTATAGAAGTGTATTAATATTTTTGGTTCCAACCCGTGAGACTCTTATACCTTCACTCAGAAAATGATATCCGAGGGTAAGGGATTTTTTCTGCAAGTATTCTATAACTGCACCACTTGGAGTGCGTACTGCAAGCCATTCTCTGTGGAGAATAATTGCTGGATATAGTAGAGACAAAGCTGGAAAATTAAGCAAAAGAGTAACAACAGGCAAACTACTTGCATATCAAATTATAAAGTCAGCTAGCATAGGGGTGGTGGATATTTAAACTACAGGAAAATCCTAGATTTGTGATAGAAAAAAGAATTATTTATGTTATTGTCGTAGAAAACAGAAGCATATCCCAAAATGAAGCAGGTGGTTTAAGGGAATTATTAAGATAGACTAATTTTCTGAATGTACACAGCAAGTTCTTAAGGCACTCTTCTTCTCTTTTGAGTATCCTTTATATGTCATGGTTATGTAGACAAGGCCTCATACAAAACAGGCACTGATCTATTATATTGGAAAAATAATTTTGAACTCAATAAAAATACAAAGGCTTTTGCAAAGCAATATGATTAGTGGCAGACACCTTTTGGTTTAAATTTAAGTTATTTTTTGTTTTTACACAGGTGAGAACTGTGCAACCTCATTCACTTTCTAAATTTAATAGCACTGGGCAGACATCTTCTAGTCTAGGTCTGACGCACTAATGCAAAAACAAGCACAAATCAGCATGGGCACAGACACACACATACTCTACACATAAATGCAGCAATTTGCAGGGCTGAAGCGAAAAATTGGACTATAAATGTTGATGCAAAGAGCAGCTGAAATATGCTGTTTGCTGTGCACAAGCTGATACATATATTGATCTTAAAAAATCCAAAAATTATACCAACTTTTATTAAGTGACATCTATTGGAACCTTCCTTATTTGCATGTTTCTAAGTATAGCATATGCTTTTAATGGTTCACTTGCACAATTTAGAGATAAAGGACCTTGATAAGGGGATTTCAAAATGTTTTTGCTAATTCTTGTCTTATTGCTGTTTTGACATGATTGTACACCAAATGGCAATTCTGGCTTGAAAATGAACCAGGTTTGGTTATGTTAAAGTGACACATCCTTATTTAATGAGCTATAAGATGTTTGCAATTTAAAATTTTTCTTTTGATCAGGAAAACAGTCTCAGAATTGCTCCCCTGATTATAATGTAACCATGGAAAATCTGTACTTGATGACACAGTTATCAGTCTCTTGTTCATCCCAGTGAGTAATGGGACCTTTTGTGATTTATCCTCAAATATTCTTTCATGGTCACAAATGCCAGTCTCTCTACAGAATATAACAACAGAACTTCTCATATGTAATTTTCTCTTAAGGACTTTACACAATCAAGCGGGATGAAATTAAACTTACATGGTTGCATCCTCTAGGCTGGAGAGATCTCTCAGCCATGGACTTGTTTAAGACTAATCACCTCCCTGGGTTCAGCTTGCACACAAGACGTGGTTTGACTACTTGCATTGTATTCTCTCTCAACAGAACTGGTCAAAGACAGTTTGTGGGAACCAGGACTTTTCCTAAAGATCATGTGTCTGAAAATAAAGATATATCAAAAGGAAAATATTTGCTCACTCACATACACTCAAGTAGAACATATTATCTGCTGCCTGGTCCTGACTGGAGGAGTCAGTCCAGGAGATGAGAAATATCAGCTTTTATTGTAGAAAGGTTTGGGTTGGAAAGGACCTTAAAGATCATCTAGTTCCAACCTCTCTGTCATGGGCAGGGACATCTTTCACTAGATGGGGTTGCTCAGGGCCCCATCCAGCCTGGCCTTGAACACTTCCAGGGATGGGGTATCCACAACTTCTCTGGCTAACCAGTTCCAGTGCCTCACCATCCTCATGGTAAATAATGTCTTGCTAACATCTAATCTAAATCTGTCTTCATTTAGTCTAAGAGCATTCCTCCTTGTCCTATCATTATCTGCCTGTACCCTCATTTTTATAAGCCCACTTTGCATACTGGTAGGCTGCTATTAGGCCTCTCTAGAGCCTTCTCTTCTCCAAGATGAATAATCCCACGTCTCCCCAGCTATCTTCAGGAGAGGTATTTCTGCCTTCTGATCATTTTCATGGCCCACCTCTGGACTCATTCCAACAGATTCATATCCTTCTTGTTCTAAGGATGTTCTCCAGACATGGCCACAGTACTTCATGTGAGGTCTCACAAGGGCAAATCCTGCTGATTTCGAGGATTAATTTGTATAGTTTAATTTTGATTTAACTTTGAAGAGACAGAAAAGGGTGCATGTCAAGAGTTCAGGATTGAAGTTGCCATTGTCATTTCTTTATGACCACAGTAAAAATTCGGAAACATCTGAAATTTCTCAGAAACAGACTATCATTATTCTTGCATAGTTGGTAACTTTCACCCATTGTTATTAGATTATACTTATATTAATGTGGTTGAATCAGAGGTATTGCAGTTGAACTTTCAAACACATTAACACTTTGCTTTATGGATCATAAAAAGTAAAGCTTTCACATAAGCTATTGACAGTGTTAAAGGAAGTTGTGCCCAGAACAATAAAAGATTTAAAAAGTATTGAAACCCTTGTCTCTAATCCTTCCAGCTACCAGGACAGCGTCTAACTGTATCATTTAGAGAGAAATTACAGCTAATTTTGTTTCTTGTGCCTTGCTTCACAAATTTCATTGCAACTGTAAGGTAAACTGTGTTAGAAAAGCCTCAAACCCATGAAACTAGGCTTCAAATCTAAATCATATTCTTTTGAATGTATTTTGAGAATATATTTGTTCTGGTTTGATTACAGAGATTTCTGGGATTCTTCTTCAAGGTTTAAGAACTTTCCAGAGCACATGGATGCATTTCAGTCTGTGGTTTGCACTTGAGATGTGATTAGCTTTTCTTCATAACTGCCTTTATGAAATGTTTACATGTAGAGCACAAACCCTGCTATGTATGTTTTATGAGGTTTTCAGAATTAATGATTCAGTATAATGAAGGAGAATGCTTCTTATGGATTAATTTGAGATTAAAGGGAATGGAGAAAAATCCCCGCAGTCCTTAGGAAGAACAGACTTGCAACAGGCAATGATAGCTAAAGCTAAAATGATTCCTCAGGCTTATATTTACTTCCATACAGCTGTATGATTGTTTCACCCTGGTAGGGCTTACAACAAATAGGCAACAAGGCTCATACTTTACAATATGGGTCCAAATCTGAATTTCAAATTTTGAAGAATGAGGATTGAAAAAATATATCTTTGGTCTCCTGTTGTCCTGGGCTGTCTGGACTGATAGCAGGCTTCAACATGAGCTTTTCAAGGTGTTTCCAGCTGCGCAAACACCTTATAGGGCTGCCAGAAGGTATGGTTTGACTTCCACAGTCAGTGGCATAGTGTCTGAAGCAGTGAGCATGGTCAGAAGAATGGGTAGCCAATACATTATTTTGACAGACACCATTGGAAGACTGAACTCCCACAGAGGCATTTTCTTGCCTTGTTGTAATTTTTAACATCTGACTAAGACTGTGTCTGTGCTAAAGCTGAATTGCTTTGGTTATCCCCCAATTTTTTCTTTCTCTTTTGGCTCAGGAGGAAATGCTGTAATCCACTTTTAGACACAGCATAACAGACAGAGAAAGAAGAGGCTGCACTGATGTCTGAGGCATTTCATCTAAGTTGCCTCAAAATGCTTTAATGAGCATAATCTATGTGCTTACCTAAAAGTAAAAAATAGATCCTTTCTTCTTTGGAGAAATCAGCAGTCTAAGCCACATAATAATTTGGTATCAAGACTGTCCAGTGGATGAGCTACAGCCCCGACAGAGCTGCTGAAGGAGCCAGGCCTCTCAGAAGAAATTTGAGTGCTCTGACAGTACAAGATAGGTGACTCAGTTTTGTCAACAGTAGAACAGGAGAGGAAAGTAGGATTTCTTGCATGTCCTTATCTTTGTACAGATCCATATCATGCAAGTCTAAAATCGAGTCTTACCCCTGAAATTTTAAAGGGAAAAAAGGGCACACATGTATGCTGTACAGCCAATTGAGTCTGTCCTCCTTGGTGCATCAGAACATCTGAATTTATGTAAAACTTTGAGAGAAAGCATTGAGAATTTAGCTAATGTTTCACACAGGATGAATTTCACTTCACTCACTTAAATCCTAAGTAATACGCTTTCATGGGACACAGTAGTGCTGTCCTGTCTAGTGCAGGTGCTTCTAGCCCAGTGTTTGACAGCCAAGAGCAAGTGACAGAGTTTGCATTCCCAAGTACCAAGTCTTTCCCCAGGACCACTGCTGAGGGATTCCCCACTGAATATGGTGGAATGGGCAGTAAGGGTCCCATCTGTCCTTGAGGATGCACTGAAGACATTTTTTGTTATAAGACCTGACAGACTGAATGCAAAAATGCCTTTTCTTTTTATGTAGAAGTGGTTCCTATCAAACTTCACCTGCTTGCATCTTTGTATAAGGACTGAGGACAGTCTTCAGACACCTGCACCCTACGGTGGGACCCAACAGTCCTTTTCTACCCAGAAAAGCACATTGAGCCCATATATGTTTTCTGACCTGGGAGGAAAAAAAAAAAAGTAAAAAAGCAAAGGCAGACCTCCTGAACTTTTGAGGGTACAGCTGCCTGTATCACTGCTGCTTTTGGTCCCTGACATGTTGCTGGGCTGGAGCTCTGAGCCAAAGTGAGCATAAATCTGAGTTCTGGTGTAGCTACAAGGAAGGCAGAGCACTGAGTGTGTTTCCTTATCCATGCATTAGGTTCCTGAAAGCAGCAGCAGCGATTTATACTTGATTTTTGTTTGCAAACACATGCTTCATACTTGTTTTCTCCCATTCTTTCTTTCTCTGTTGCTTTCATGTACATGTATATACATGTAGGAATTAAATAACTCCCATTATGCATTCATTAAAATTTTTAATTTAGCTGCAACTGCATTTTGGGAAGGAACACAAAAAAAACCCACAATGCTGGGAGACAACTGCTCCAGGGCTAAGTAATGAAGAGTCTTTGGGAGCTAACACAGAATCTGCCCAGAGCAGTCCCAAGAGCACCCATTGGATGGCGGCATTAATTTCTGTTGTTACCAAACACTGACAATTAAGAAAGGGAATGAAAATCAACTCCCCACCTTTGAGAATGTAGTGCCCATCACAGATGCTGCCTTCTATAGATGCCATGAGGGCTCAGAGGGAAAAAACCCTTCTTTCTAAAGCACAAAGCAGGGAAAAAGAGATGTGAAAAACATCTCTCCAGAGGGAGTTGAGGGATGTTTGATGAATCAAGGAAAGACAACCTGAAAAAAAAATAGTTTCATGAGTCGTAGGTGTTTTAGAAATGTCCTTAGTGGAGGGGATGGTCAGTTAATTTCTCATATAAGTAAAGACAGAGTTGCTATGGTTTTGGAAGGGAGCCCTGCTTCATACCACTGTGGAGAACAAGCTAATGAGCTGCTTTCTGAATATCACACATTCTCTTCATAGTCTTGACATACATTTGCCCTGTGATTCAAGAGCAGCTTTGCAGCACAGATAGACAAGCACAGGAAGATCTACTAGGGATCTGAAGCTACATTCTGGGAGTCTTTTAACTATCTGGACATGTCCCCTAGTGCCCTAATATAATGGTTGAATTTGGTTGGTGCCCTCATAAGAAAAGTAGAAAAACTCTGAAAGAAAGGTAAATGTCAGTCATGTGGAAGTTGCTGAGAAGCTTTATTTGGAGACAAGGAACCAGCAGGAATTAAATGAGGAGGCTAGAGTGTACAGGACTTCCTGATGATATTTACTAAGGTATACAGTTTCAGATGACAGAGATTTGCATCTTCATGAGAGTGGTTGCATTTAGCCTGAAGAATTGTATAGCTCAGCATGGTGTGTGGAGCTTGATAGCTCTCCCTGCTCAGATATGGGAGATTTCTTCATGTTGTGTGGGATGCACCTTGAGCTTCCCTGTGGGTTGAAGACCCCACCATAGCCTGAAGAAGACAGGGAGCAAGCAACTCTAAGTCAGTGGAATATTGAGTCTCTTTACTGACACCTTTGTAGTTTTAGCACAGTGACTCCAGTGTAAAGCATGCCATAGAAACATTGATTTGGAAACTGTTGACAAGAACAACGAGTGATGAAACATTATGAACACTGACTGCAAGTCATGCTAGTGGAAGCATATGTATCCCAAATTACTATGACTATTTCCAACCTAGTGCTAGCAAGAACAATAGTAATAGCAGTGGTGACATAATGAATGGGATTCCAAATCATTCATTAGGAAACTATAGTGGTATATGTACATTAGGTAGAAAACATAAATATCATTGATTTGCTTGTAGTTTTCTCTGATAAACTAGGCTATCTAAAGCTCTTCTCACAGAAATGAAGGCAAAGATGTCTGTCAAGTCTCACTAAGCATATCGTCATAGAATCAGCTGGGTTGGAAGAGACCTCCGAGATCATCAAGTCCAAACCTTGATCCAACACCACTGTGATTACTAGATCATGGCACTAAGTGCCACTTCCAGTCACATCTTAAAACCCTCTAGGGACGGTGAATCCACCATCTCTCTAAGCAGGCCATTCTAATGCCTAATTATTCTCTCTGTAGAGAATTTCTTTTTAATATCCAACCTAAACCTGCCCTGGCAGAGCTTAAGCCCATGCCCTCTTGTCCTATTGCTGGTTGCCTGGGAGAAGAGACCAACCCTCATCTGACTGCAACCTCCTTTCAGGGAGTTGTAGGGAGTGATGAGGTCACCCCTGAGCCTCCTCTTCTCCAGACTGAACAACCCCAGCTCCTTTAGCCTCTCCAAATAGGACTTGTGCTCAAGTCCCTTCACCAGCCTTGTTGTGCTTCTCTGGACCTGCTCCAGCACCTCGACATCCTTCCAGAACTTAGGGGCCCAGAACTGGACACAATACTCAAGGTGTGGCCTCACCAGCCCTGATATCGGGGAGGAATCACTTCCCTCATCCTGCTGGCCACACTATTTGTGATAGCATTCACATCTAGCCTTCAGTCAGAAAGCACATCAAACAAACATCTTTTACATAGCACTGCCTTGGTCTCATTGAGCACACTTGAGTAGATCATCACAAAAATAACTCATTTAATTAAGATATGTAGTTTAAACAAAAATATATCCCAGACAGAGCATTATTTAAGTTGCACAGAGTGGTTTGGGCTGACAACTCTAGAATGCAGAGGCTTTAAAAGCTACAAGTGAGTACTCAGTTCTTATGTAAAGAGAAATCTATCTTGTCATACCATAGTTCACTACAGCCATTATTGAAGTTGGTCTTACATGACATTAGCCCTGACTTCATCAATAGCTCATTTCAGGTGGAAAAGGACCCTGAAAAGGTGCCAATCTTTTTCAAAGGTAAAGGATGGGTCAGGATGTACACTGCAATAAAACAGAGCTATATAATGTGGATCTGGAATTTCGGGGCTGTCATTTCCCTTTTGGTGGCCTTACTACCCTAAAGTGGGTAGCAGAAACACAAAGTAGCTGTTCCTGATAATCACAGAACCACAGAATCACGGAGTCACAGAATATGCCATGTTGGATGGGACCCACAAAGACCATTGAGTCCAACTCCTGGCCACCTCCAAGAGTCACACCATGCGCCCGAGAGCATTGTCCAAACACTTCTTGAACTCTACCAGGCTTGGTGCTGCTCCACTTCCCTGGGGAGCCTGTTCCAGTGCCCAACCACCCTCTGGGTAAAGACCGTTTTTCTAACCTCCAATGCAAACCTCCCCTGACACAACTTCAGGCCATTCCCCTCAGGTCCTGTCACTGATCATGACAGAGCAGAGATCAGTGCCTGCCCCTTCTCTTCCCCTCACAAGGAAGTTGCAACTGCAATGAGGTCTCCCCTCACGTCCTAGTTACAGTGGCCAGGACCAGTTTATCACTGTGTGGGTGTAACCAAAACTGCATTCTACACCCTCTGTGTCATTTCTCAGGAACTGTTACTAATGGATCATTTGCAGCAGCTGCCCAGGGCACACCTGACACCTCAGGCTACAAGCTGGGTGTTTAAGGACCCTGTGATATAGGGAAGTTTTCCTGTCTTCACACCAATGACTCAGCTATGATAACAACCCTCCTGGGAGTCCTGAGCACCTTCACACCCAGCCTGAGGGGTAGTGTCTGCTAAGGGGCCATCAAGGATTCCAAAACTATCCCATGACACAAAGTAACCCATGACCCATTGTGAAACTCCCTGCCCTGGGAGAGGTACTGGGAACTCCCATCTGAATTTAAGCATATATAATCTTGGGATCTGGGGACGTTTGGTACCATTTGTCAAATCCAGAAGAGGACAAGAACCTCAACAGAACTGTGACTGCCACTCTCAACCAGACTGTGACCATCATCCTCACCTTACTTTTTTATTCAGGGGGACCATGTGGTGCTCAGCACAGGGGGTAATGAACTCCATTCTGTTCGTGCCCCAGGGTGCTAAGTTATACATCTGTTTCTGTGGGTCAAAACCAATTTTTTCCTTGTATCACTGTATTTATTGTAACTTTTTTATTAAATTGTAACTCTCACTTGTAATCTCTTCTTTTTTTTAGTTGGGTTCAATTCTCCTGCCGGTTTAGGTTTACCTTTAAACCAGCAACACCTAAGTTTCCTCTTCTCCAGGCTGAACAGACCAAGTGCCTTCAGCTGCTCCTCATGCAGCTTCCCCTCAAGGCCCTTCACCATCTTTGTTGCCCTCCTCTGGACACTCTCTAAGAGCTGAATATCTTTCCGATATTGCAGTGCCCCAAACTGCACCCAATATTCAAGGTGAGGCTGTCCCAGTGCAGAGCAGAGCGGGACAATCCCCTCCCTCGACCAGCTGGTGATGCTTTGCCTGATGCCCCCCAGGACACAATTGGCCCTCCTGCCTGCCAGGGCACTGCTGACTCAGATTCAACTGGCCAGCAACCAGGACCCCAGGTCCCTTTCCATGGCACTACTTTCCAGCCTCTCATTCCGCAGTCTGTACAAACATTTGGGGTTGCCCCATCCCAGATACAGAATCTGGCCCTTCCTGATGCAGAACTTCATATGGTTGGTGATTGCCCAGTCCTCTAATCTGTCAAGGTCTCCCTGCAGGGTCTCCCAGCCTTTGAGGGAGTCAACAGCTCCTCCCAGTTTTGTGTCATCTGCAAACTTGCTCAGTATCCCTTCCAGTCCTGTGTCCAAGTCA
>JAWWMO010000096.1:34282378-34292679 GCA_035047845.1 Dendrocincla fuliginosa | reverse complement strand
ATGAGGCTGTGCTGGCTGTGACCAGTCACAGCTTTGTCTTTCAGGTGTCTTTCAATACATCCCAGAATAATTTTATCCATAACTTTACCTGACACTGAAATGAGACTGACAGGCCTGTAGTTTCCAGGGTCCTCCTTTCTTGCCTTTCTTGAAAATTGGGACAATGTTCACCAGCTTTCAGTCAGCTGGGACCTATCTGGATTCCCAAGATCACTCAAAAATCATTGAGAGAGGTTGTCTGATGATGTCAGGTAGCTCTTTTAGGATTCTGGGATGAATCTCATCAGGCCACATAGATTTGTAGGGATCCATCTGGAACAGCAGATCCTACACAAGTTCAGGGTTGACTGAGAGTTGATCATTTTCACATCCATGGTCCTCCAGCTCAGGACACAGAGACCCCCTTGGTCTGTCCTCTGTGTTGAATACAGAGACAAAGAAAGCACTAAACACCCCTGCCTTGTCTCTGTCCCTGTTTGTAAGGTGACCATGCTCATCATGTAACAGGTCAATAATATTTCTATACTGCCTCTTGCCATTAAAATATTTGAAAAAACTCCTTTCATTGTCCCCCACATTTCTGGCCAGTTGCAACTCCAGTTGAGCTTTGGCTGCACATATTTCCTCTCCACAACAGCAAGCAGCATCTCTGAATTCTTCCCGTGTCACTTGACCTTGCTTCCACTGAAGAGCGAGTTGTGACAGGCTCTGGAAAGAGGCAGATCTGAAACAGTTCTTCACCTTCATTTTTCACTACCTTTACCAAAACTTGGCAAGCTCATGTGCCTAAAGGGAATACTAGGAATAGGCATGAAAAGAGGTTCCTGAGAGGAAGGAAGAAAAATGACAGATGAGCAGGAGGAATAACCAAAGTGCTATAGTACACATTTAACTACTATCACTAAATAAACCACAGAACCATGTCTGAGTGAATAATAGCACAGAGGTTTACAGTCAATGCACACACCCTAGTCAGCATAGCACACCTTAGTAAAGCTACATCTATATTAATGCTTTTCTTTTGTAACCATTTATACAGAAATAGCATAAAGGACTATATCACAAAATACTCCTCCATTTATAGAAGTCCTGACAGTAATTCTTTTCCTCTTGTCTGTTAGTCATTTATTTTCTAGGATCAATGATTTTTGGTCTAGTAATTCTAAAAAGAACACTTAACAGAAGCTTAGTCTCTACCCATGCTATAATGCTCCAAATTCATATGCTGGTAATTTTAAAACATTCTCTTTTACAGAAGAATGAAACTTTTCTATTTCCTACACTGTATTTTTCCCCTATTCCAATCTGACAAATTTTAGTGAGGGTACAAAAATATTTTTTTTCACATCTAACAGCAATTCAAATAATGAAAACAAGGAGGCTGAGATGTGAAAGGAATCCAAAGGAACTGTATATCCAGTTCCCAAGTGCTAAGAAGATAAATGCATAGCTTCTCTCCCTTTTCATGATAGCACAGCTACATATTCTAAACTATCTGTGAGTGTTAAAAAACAGACTTGAAGTAGCTCTCAAGAGGTCAGTCATCTTGTCCACGCACTTGTCCAAAGCAGGATCAGCACTCATTCTTGAGAGCTGTTTATCTAACTTTAATGAAACAGCCCTGGACAGAGACAATTAGAGCCTTTTAAAAGAGTTGATGCCACTGTGTTACTGTCCTCAGAGAAAAGCAGGAGGCTTTGCAGGATCATTTGGTACCTTTTAAGATTTGTCATAGCCCTACATTCACCCTATCTCTCTTGAAGCTAAAAATCTCAATTTTTTCCAAGTTCTTGCTTGTCACATTTTTTTGAAAGCTCGGAAAATTTTTGTTGTCCACTTATCGCCTGGCTCAAATTAGTCCCCAGTTTTCTATAAATGCCACACACAAACAAGACACAGTACTTGTGTGGAAAGGAAGAATTATTTCACATGTTTTTTCTTAGGCCTACTAAAACTTTCTATGGTGTCTGCCTTGCTCATAACAGCAGAACATTACTGACTCACATTTGGCTTCCCATCCATCCTAACACCTATAGCATTTCTGCTCTATTAGCAAACTGTTCTATCTCTCACCCGTATTTGTGAGGCTGCCTTGCATTCTTCTATACTCTACCCTCTCTTTTTACAGAATTAATTTCTTCAAATCATCCAGGCTGGGTTTTTTTAAAATTCCTTTCCTGCCCTCCACCCCCCACCCCGCCCAGTTGATAGCAGTGCCTCCCACTTTGCTTGCATGTTGCATGTTCATAAATATGTTTTCTATTCTGGCATGTTGGTCATTAATTGCAAATCCATCATCTAGGGCAAATCCTCTGTGGTGCCTCACTCAATATGACCCTACAGTCTGATAATAAATCACTGGTAACAACTATTGTCTCTTAACACACAGCTTGCATTCATCCTAGAGAAATTTTATTGTTTGCTTATTTGAATGACACTCTGGTAACTTCGGGATTTAAAAACAGAAGAAATAGGGAAATAATATTTGACCATCATTCAGACATTAGCTAAGATTTAGATAAATCAAAATATGAGACAGTTTTCTTTATCTTTTCAGTACTTCCAGTAACTCTACCATGGCTTCAAGTCCTCTCAATATTAATCTCCTCCAACAAGTTTTTTTAAAACTATATGCAACACAGTAGAAGTTTTCTTAAACTATATGTAACACATCTTCTCCTAAATCTGTTTAGATAATGAAAGTAAAAGCTCACCTAGAAGTTCTACAGCTTTTTAAAGGATTGTTTATTCTGTAATGCAGATGCAAATATTAATGTTCAACATCTGCTACTGGTAAATACAGATTTAAAATAGCTATCTGGGGACACAGAAAACTCTCTGATCTGGCTCAGGTCTTTGACTAGACTTAGCAATGAGTGCAATGTTCAGTGCCTGGTTTCCTCAGGCAGAAAATCAGCTCCGTCCCCACAAAAGGAGAAGGGGAATGTGGAGTTCAGTCTAGTTATAGTTCCATGGCTTCGTGGCCTGCAGTAGCCAGGCTTCATTCCTAGATGGGCTCCTTTTTCATATTTCCTTGAGTTTTGTCCTCCTTGCTACTGATAATGTCATTATTTAGGTACATTTGTTCAGTGAAGGTCTAAGTGGCAGTTTCAGACTCATAAAGCCGCTGTCTAAGCTCAGAAGATATAATTTAAGAAGTAACAGCATATTCTTGCTCCAATTCAGTCAGGATGAGCCACGATGAATCAGAATTCATTATGTTAACTTCCATTGTATTTACGACTCTTGTGGGAACTTCAATACAGAAGTACATGGGGTAAACACGTACAGCTGGCATAATAGCGCAGATGCAGGCTCATGCTACACTCATCTTTCCTGTCAATTCTTTGTAGGTGCTGAACATGCAAATTATAGTCTCAGCAGTTTTCTGTTTCAAGGAAATCAGTGATGTCGCACTCAGAGATCCAGAATCATAGCACGACCTGTTTCAAAGGGTCCTTTCTTCAAGTTTACTCTCATACTGTGGCTGTCAGTCAACAGGACAACATCTACACATTTTTCAGGAAACCAGTTTCCTCCTGCAGAGCATCTTGTCCACATCCACTTTCAAGCTGTCACTGGTGAATGTCCCATAGGGAAGGTGTAGTCACCAATTTCCTTGCTTGCATTTTCTTCTGTGAAGAGAGGAAGAATTGTGTTACAAAACTTGTTGAACTGCAAGTATTTTTTCCCAGGTTAAGGTTACTTGGAATGTTTATTCCCTTCTCATGTTTGCACTCAATTTCAGATTGAATGCAACCACCTCAGATTTTTGTTTGGGTTTTTTATTTGTTTATTGTGATTTTTTTTGGTTGTTGCTGTCTAGGGGATCTTTCACTTCCAAGACGTGCTCAGCATGTTTCAGGAGAGAGCCACATCATCAAGCCACAGATGATTGGGAGGTACAGTTCGAGAACAACTATAACCTGAGGAAAGAGGGTACAGAAATATTATTTTTTTTGTCTTACCTTCTCCACGCTAAACAGATACAATGACCCAAGATCACAGTCCAAAATTATGTGAGTTTAGTCTGCAGTTACAGAAACCTTTAGTGGTGCTGGAATGCCATTAGAGCTACATTTCCCTTTCCATAAGAAGCATAAGAATTTTGAAAACAAAATTTTTATACTGCCAGACAGTCCTCTCCTTCTGGAACTGTGCTTTTCTAATGGCTCCATTTGTTAGTCATGGTAGAGTTTCTCAAAATATGTTTTACCATTTGTCAGTCAATACACAGGGCATTTTCCTCTGGATTGGGAAAATAAGTATTTCAATAAGAAACTGAGTAGGGTTTAGAATAACTATTTGCCTTGAAGGAGATTTATGCATAGTGTTACATAAAATGTAAAATGATGCTATGATACCCTGAAGAAATCCATGTACTTTCTGGGTGACAGAATCCTTCTCTTTGGGACATAACCACTAAATAACATATTTTTTAGGTACTGACATCAAATAAAAATTGAGGAAAAGCTATGTTATGGAAATATTTTATTACTGCTTCTTGAAAACAAGAATACAAAGTCCTCTTTGATGGCCCATTATGTAATATTCTTTCAAAATCTTTGAAGTAGAAGAGGTCATTTTCATTTTAAAGTGTCTATACTCTTTAAGGAGCACACAGGAAACACCATACTTCAAAAGAAGTCTGCACATTTGCTAATAAAACTTTTCAGAAACTACACTGTGGAGGCTCACACTGTCCCATGTCAACCTCTCAGGAAATTAGAAAGAAATCTTCAATCACTCCAAACTATGCCAGCATTTCACAATTGATTTCATTAAGCAACCCCCGTGACTGCTTGACTAACCATTTCAGGCCTCTTGTAACTTAGGCTGGCACCAGAAAGGTCTAGCCCACTGTGGTCAACCTGCTCAAAAGAACTGGGAAATATCTTAGCTCATACTCATTTCCATTGCATTGACTTTTGTGAAAATATTTTTGAGGTTACTGATCAGGTATTTTGTCTGTAATTCATCTGTAATTCAGACTCTAAATGGGAGATGCTGCATACTTTGTTTAGTCTGTTCTCCATTTTGTGCCCAGCATGCAAATTTGAAAATATTAACGTGAAAGGACGGTGCCCTGTCCTGGGCAACATGTCTATGTGTGTTAGAAGGAAAGCTAGTGTCTGGTTAATGAAACTTGGCTTTGACTCTTCAAAGCTTTCCTCTAGGGCATTTTGAGGTATATATTATGGCTCTATGCTTTTCAGTCCTTCAACTCTCCAGAGGCCATAGGCTCTTCAAGAGTCATGCAAACAGAAAAGACTGATGCATAACTGGCTGTTGTCCATGTCATCCAGAAATGGCCCTTGTGTGGAAAGCTGAAACACAAGGCAACACAAATCTATTATGTTTTCTGCCTACCACAGGAAAGGTGACTGCATAAACTACTTTCGTTCTGTTTCGTATGCTGTGCAGTGCAAAATTACGGAAGGGCAGCCAAGGATATGCCCTTGCTTTTAAGAAAAGAACCAAGGACTTAAAAAAAAAAAAAAAGCCTCTGTCACATATTGTATTTCAGTCCCATTTCACTGAATTAAATAGTTGCAAGACTATTTGTGTTGATTACAAGTGATAACGCTGTGAACAGCATGCCATTGCCACCTATAGACAGCAAAGAAAAGCAGAGAGAGCGAGCACCTTCACAGAACTTTCTAAAATATTTTGAGGGGCATATCAGAAAACCCACAGAGGCAAGATGTAAAGCATCTGACATCCTCATGTATTGAAAGTCCTGTTTTGTCCCTTAGATATATGAGACTGGGTCTTATCAAGGACTATTTGTTGAAATGCAATTTTTAAAAATCAAAACACTGTCTATTCCACAACACTTTCTACAGCACATCAGCCAGAACAGATTGCATGCCAGTTTGGAAACGCTTTGGCTGTTCACATGTTTTAAAAATGACAGCAATAATTTGCAGCCAAACTCATATTTGAAAGCTGGAGATAGAGAAATGCAGGGATAAAGTTTGGACAGCCCTAATTTAACTTTATCAGAAATTCTCCATCTCTATCAGATGGCCACAGTAGAAAAAGTTGGAGATATTTAAGACTCCTAGAGAAGGTCTATTTCCATCCAGTCTTTCTGAGCAGTCGTAGTGTCTAGCATCTCTCTCTATGTCTAGTTAGCACACCACTTCAGGATTACTTGTATAAAAGGATAATTAACCTGTACCTGTCACTTAAGTGAAGTGGACAATCTTTTCTGAAACTGTTCCTGGCTATATATGTTGTTTGAAAAGGCAGCACATTATCAAGAGCATCTTGGGAAATGCAAATCAAGAGTCTGAGGTACAGAGAAAGTAAAGAAGTCACTGTGCTCTCTTTCACCCTCTTCAAAAATGGTCATGTTTTCAGAGGTGGCTGCTGATTTTAAGCACCCATATATACATTTAAGCACTTCTATCAAAGCACTCTGACAACATTTAAACTAGGAATATCTCAGATTTGAAGTTGCAGTTGTTTAGCATGACTAATAAAATGGCTGAAAATTAAAAACCTTCCCCGGTTGATATTGATATCCATATTTAATTGCGTAATTTTTATTTCCCATGTAGCAAACTGGATTTAACTTTCCAATACAGTATAATTCTTGTCTGTTATCCTAAGTCCCACTAAAAGATCTCTAAGTCATGGCAGGATAGTAGGGACATTTTCAAAATAGGGAAAGATGCCCTTTTTTGACAGCATGATATAATTCACAGTCTAATTTTATTTAGATTTGAGAATTTGTTAAATAACCAACAGTGAGTAAAGTCTGTGAAACCAAGCTTGAAAGCAATATAATTTTGTTTTCTTGTATTTCTGACAATAAAAATCAATAAAACAAATCACTAGAAAAGTTTAACAATTCTGAAGTGTTCAGCAGACAGACTGAGATTATTTCTTTAATGTGTTTTTAATACTGTCTCACTATAATAAGGGAGCACTCTGCCACACAGAGAATGATGGCTTTGACCTTCATGCATTTAATGTATAACGTGCTCCTAAAGCCCTCTCATTTCAGTTGCTACATGAAAACACATTATCATGAGGGTAAACCACTCACTTAGGCAAATTGCCTAAGTAATTCAAGTACTGCCAGACAGAAAACTGTCTGGGTCTGCTCTTTCACTCATTGAAGTCAGAGTCCTTCAATGAGAAGAAGAAAAAGGGAGAGATCAGACAGAAAAAGAAGGTTGTCTGAGAACTTATTTGATCATTTTGAAGTGTTGTCTAGAAGACTTTATGAAATTCAGGTAATCTACAAAGCTTCAGAAACACTGAGCTGAACATTTTAACAGGTCTTGCAAAAACAAATTTTTGCTGACTGTGTAAACTAGTTTAACTTTTCATTTTGTAGCAGTTCACTCAGTACAATACAAATGTAGGAGGAAAACACTCCACAAATTACACTTAATGACATCCACAATAAAGAGATAATGAAAAATACACTTGTATAATAGGCATGTTTTGTAATAGGCATATAACATAAGATGTATTACTCAAAGCCATTGTAATGGGGGCACAAAGCATTAAATACTGCACAGACTTTAGGAGGATGTGCCTCTTTATGCACAATGCATTGGCTTCTTTGGTAAAAAGTGTAGACACTGTATACCCAGAGTTACAAAACACAGGGAGCAATAGGAGTGTCCGGTCAATCTGAATCTTTTGCCCACAGACAAAGTGTTTGTTAAGAAGCAAACAAACAAACAAAAAAAAATCTGATTTATTAGACTCTTTCTCATAGGGTGATGCTCTTGTGAAGAATTGGAGCTCTTGAACAGGATGGTCAGTCAGTGGTCAAATGGTAATGGGAGTCTCTGTTCAAGGGTCCTGGACTAGGCTGTGAATTCTTGTACTTTATCTGAGCACCAATGCATGTGGGAGCAGTGTTGTTGACTATCTTGAACTACATAAAAACCACATCTCAGTTATCTTAACTAGGAACAAAGATTGTCCTTAACTACTGTTTCTGCACCTGTTTGACTAGGTTCTACCAACTACTTAAAATCACATGCAGTTTGGTGACTCCTGCAGCAGGAAATGCTTGGATGGCCAGGTGGTCTGTCCATGTGTACATGAAGATGGTGTCTACCCCCTGGTCTTCACACAGCAGAACTGTCTGAAATCCCTGCCTGGAGACTCACACAATGATGAACCAGACTGCTTGTGATGTAGCTGTGTAGTCCGTCACCTCACTTGCACTTAGCCCATAGGCAGAGGAGGGCTGGGAGTTTCAGGAGGAAAAGTTTATTGTGAATCTGCATTTAATTAAATAAATTCAGTTAAGTTCTGTTCCCTTAGCAGATGGCAATAATGGAAGTTTCAGTGGAAAATAAATTCATATTTGTCAGCCTTTAGCACATGATAAAAATGTCAAGGTGAGAGACTTTCTAACTGACTTTTTAACAGCCAACTGTACATTTCACTAGCAATGTACACTGTCTTTCTCAGACATATATCTCCCACAAGGGCTGTTCCTTTACTGCTAAGTGCATAGTGTGTATACTGACTTGGTGGAGTATCTGTCTCCCAAATTAAAATAAGATCACTGCTGGCAGGTATGGATTTTCCATCATAGCTTCTTATAATAGAACCACAGAATGGGTAAGGTTGGAAGGGACCACAGTGGGTCACCTGGTCCAATGTCCCTGCTCAAGCAGGGTCATCCCAGAGCACATTGCACAGGATTGCATCCAAACAGTTCTTGAATATCACCAGGGAGGGAGACTCCACAACCTATCTGGGCAGTCTGTTCCAGTGCTCAGTCACCTGCACAATAAGGAAGATCTTCCTGTTCTTCAGTTTCTGCCCATTGCCTCTTGTCCTATTTCTTGGCACCCACAAGAAGAACCTGGGTCTATCATCTTGACACCCATGCTTCAGATACTTACATACATTGATCAAGTCCCTCTCAGTCATTTCTTCTTGAGGATGAACAGGCCCAGTTCCCTCAGCCTTTCCTCTTATGAGAGATGCTCCAATCCCCTAATCATCTTTGTTGCCCTCTGCTGCACTCCCTCCAGGAGCTCCATGTCTCTCTTCTCATGAGAAGCCAAGAGCTGGACACAGATCCAGCCTCACCAGGGCTGAGTAGAAGGGCAGGATCAAAACAAAAGACAGTCTTAAGTGGGTTGACTTCAGTTACAAATTGAAAGGGACAATAACTAAGCTAGAATGAAGAAAAAAAATGGAGGAGCCTAGCCATCCAAATTAACTCAAAATTAGGAAGCTCTTTTTTTTGTACACCTTAGCAGAGTCTCAAAAGAATTTGTGAGGGCCCTGCTGTCACCCTAAATTCTCAGCCCTCTGAGTGTGAAGAAGCAAAATATTCTGCAATTCACAGTAAAACAAGACGAATTGGCAGAACTAAAATATTGCCCATAAGCAAAATTTAGGAGTGTGTCCCTCGGTGTGAGTAATTGCATCCATCATCAGCCACAATTCCAACCCTTACAGAGACAGATGACTAGACTTGGAAATACCCGTGTGCATGATCGTGGTAGCTAGTAGCCACTGTTAAAAACTGCATTTCCTCCTCAGTTCTGAGAAAATTGCAAGGACTGCTACAGCTATCCAGATTAGTACCAGATATTTGGCTTTCAGTTGGTTCTTAACTATGAAAACGGAAACAAATGTTCAGTCTCTTGGATTGTTATTCATATATCAGATTGTTTATGTCTTTCTACCACAAGGACAAACTATCCTTCAAATGCTGAGCTCTTCTTTAAGTAAGCAAAAATGTATTACAGACAAATATAATCTGATAATAAGTGTATTTGGAGAGTCTCACATTTGACAAGGATGCTTCAAAAGCACCTGTATTTATGATCTTGAACACTGGCACTAGATAGGTTTCTAGTCAATGCACTGTTTTGATTTCACTTTACAATGATTCCAAGTCAGGAACATTTTGTTGGAGGTTGTATGAGTAGTGGGCAGGACTTTCATGACAAAATATTATTCCATTATTGGTAAAGTTAGATTTCATTTGGTGAAGAGAAAAACAGAGAAAGGAAGTAAGCTTTACATGTCTCCTTTCAGGAGCGTAAGCATTTAAATTTACACTTGTGATGCAGTCACTGTCTATGACGCTGATCCAAACTAACCAGGAGGATGCTAAACAGAGGGTCAGCACTTTTGGAGTGGGGTGATGCCTTAGGGTTTTCATGAATTGGTAGATTTTTATACTTCTAGGTAGTTTCTCACATATAGAGTAGCTAGTAGCCCCTAACCCTGTGTTAGCTGTCTTAAGGGTCAGATAATAGCTGGAACACTGTGCAAGGAAAACATGTACCAGAGCTAAG
>JAWWMO010000096.1:34263257-34274341 GCA_035047845.1 Dendrocincla fuliginosa | reverse complement strand
CAGCAAATATGGATATTCTGAATGGTGCAAAACACTGCAAAAATACTTAGACAAATCTCATTCTCAGCTCTCCTGACAGAAGCACTGAAGTGTTTCAACCCTCACTTTTCTGGAGGGCATATGAATTTCAGTCAGAAGTTCATGAAGAAGGCTTCAACTGTATCACAGACGTTTGAGTCTCTTCAGTGTGATCTGCTTGTTTTATGAATCCCTGGTCCCTATTAATGTATTATATCCAAATTCATTTCCCCTTTCCCCTGTTTCTTCAGCTATTATTATGCCTTACTGACATTACATAAATCCACTACTCTAATCCCATCTTCTTTGTTATTAGGTAATGTGGTATACTCTAAGGTGACCGGGCAATTGAAATAGTATTATTTGTTTTATTTAATATCTGGAATAGAGCTTAACATTTCATCTATTTTGGAATATAAAACAAACAGAAAGGACCAAACAAAGATCAGGCAGATTTCCATAGACAATAAGGAGAAAAACACAGGTCACCCCACTTCGTTGCAGTATAGACTCAGCCATTAGAACGGTCGCGAATTGTTTCCTTGAACCAGTTCCAAACAGTGTATGAGCCCATGACAGATGCAGAGAACAAAGAAAGACCCAACCATAATGCCACCATTATTTGCTTCTGAAAAGCACTGATTTTCATTTCGGTGCTCTTCCATTAAAGGAGGGAACCCTTTGGACCAGCAACACCACTAGAAAAGTAGATTGTTTAAAGCCCTCAAAGTTACTCAAAACCTTTGCTTGCTTGTCAGTCCCAGTACAACAGGCCATCATCACTTCCATGAACAAGAGAGGTCATCCTCCAGAGTTAAAGAAACTTCATGTGTGGTTGAGGTGCTGGAGAAGACTTCACTGGTAAGAGTGCTATCACAGACTGCAATCTTGCAGTGACCTCAAAGACTGTCCCTGCTGGAAGCCCACCATGGGCTGATGGCTGAAAGCAGCATGACACAGGAAAACTTGGAAAAAATGCATCCTGATACACAGAAATCATGGCACAGAGTAGAAGGTGCCAATTTTATACTCTCAAGGCCAGATATGACCCTGAGATCCCTTCCCCTTAAGGGTGGGAAGTCACAGCACCTTGTTGGTCTTCCACAGGTCTGTTATTTTCGTTACTTTGGTTTCTATTTCATTCATCATTTTAAATGAAATTTTATTGCTGTTCTCCAAGGACCTGAGAGAGAACAAAGGACCCTTCCCATTTATTTTCCTGCTGTTCTGTGGGGTCTTACCAACCTGCACTGAAACACAGCACTACTAGCTGGTGTGAGAGCTGGAAAAATAAGCATAGCAGCAGAGACATCCTGTTCTTCTAAAATCTGAAGATGGTTTTACAAAGCAATAACACTGTTGCAGACTGCTAGGTATAATTACCTTGGCCAGTATCAGATCTTTGGGATTTGTTGCCTTTCATGAACTAAGGGGGTTTTCCTTGGTTTTATGTTTTCAGTAATTCAGTCTCAGTGTTAAATGTAACAGTATTTATGCATCATTTTTCTCAGTTTAAGGTACAGAAAGTGAAAATCACTGACAAAATAGTTCAAAGACAGACTGCAAATCTGCCTACATGATCGCAGAATACAGCAGATACTTGATCAGCCATCAGGAATCATTACTGGTTTAATTTGTGTGAAATGAAAGAAGTTGTGAACACAATCTCTTAAATTGCACTCCACTAAATGGGTTGTTTTTCCATGGGTAGCAATATTAGCATGTATCTTTAGTGTACTCCAGGAGGAAATGGCAAAAATGATCAGTCATCTTCATTTTAATGTTGGAGAAACATGATAAGTGATGAATGATCCTTAATATCATAACTGTCTATACAAAAGGAGATGAATGTGTAACTGGAGAGCATTGTTCATTTTCATTCTTTCTGAGATCCATCATTCCAGCATGCTCTTTCCTCTTGCCTTCTTAATATCTTCACATTTGATCTGTGAAACATGGAGAAACAAATCTTCAAACACTTCTGTCATGCAAATATCTATTCCTTCAAACATGTTGAAAAACTGAAGAAAACTTTGTGGGCCATTTCAATAAAACAAAACATTAAGTTAAAATTAATCAAAATATGTTTTGTAGTTTCTCTCCTGTATGGTATAAGCAGGTCTGCAATTAACTGTACAAGTGCACCATACAAGTACATAGAGAAAAGTACATTGTGGGTGGAAGGCACAACTTGCCATGCAATCACCTAGTATTGAAAAACCACTGTGTTTTCTGAAAAGACAGGCTATTTCCCTCTATTGCAGCATTCAGCCAAAAAAGCTAGAGCTGTAGCTAAATCCCTCAGGGAGATCATTCTCAGCTCTGTGAAGACCATACATTTTGCCATGCCATACCATACCGTTATACCATATCATGTTATACCATACCACACCATACCACACCATACCATACCATACCATACCACCCCATACCATACCATACCACCCCATACCACCCCATACCACCCCATACCACCCCATACCATACCACACCATACCACCCCATACCACCCCATACCATACCATACCATACCATACTACACCATACCATACCACACCACACCACACCATACCATACCATACCATACCACACCACACCACACCACACCACACCACACCATACCATACCATACCATACCATACCACACACCACACCACACCAAACCCTATCATACCATACCATATAGCATTCAGAATTACTCCAGTTGTTTCTGATTTGGCCACTGAAATGTGTTGATATGGCAAGTAATAAAACAGCAGTTGAATAAAATTATCAAAGTGCTATCCTATTTGCTAATTTTTATTTAATGATCTGGTAGCATTTATGTGGCAGTAACAAGACCAGTAGGACTGGCATGAGAGGGAAAGGCCTTGCAAACAGTGAATGTGATTGATGCCAAACCTTGCTCTGTTCAACACACTGCATGTGGCTGCCTACCATACCCTCAGGAAGCATTCTGATTTCTCACGCATTGACTTGTGGCAGCAGAAGTGTAGTGGGACTGCACTGAGCTCCTCAGGGTCAGTCAGATACAATGTGAAATGGAAGGCTTTTTTCTTTTTCTTGACTTCTTGGTGTGGTCACTGAGGATTTGTTCTTTACCCCAAGGGAATATATACATGGGTTTATTTCAGTGTGGGTACCACTCCTTCTTGTAAAAAAGGTGTAGTTCAGTCATTCCTTTTCAAACCTAGAACGCCCATAGTAATCCTTGGGGAATAAATGAGTGACTTCTAGGAGTCCATTTTTCGTGGTCTGTGTCCTGGATCACTGACTGCAGTATCTTTTTTAGTATCTTCCGCTAAGGCAGCTCAAGCTGTTTAGATGCTGTCTATTCCTCTCTATCTCTTACAGTTAGAATTGTTTCTCAGAAACAATGCTTCAAAGAAGTAAAATCTTCTTTGTTTCAAGCAAAGTTGATGGGCAGTGCATAAACACCTTTAGTGATCATCCATATTATGGAAGACCTCTATGTTCGCTTTTTCAGTTACACTTTTTCAATCTAAGCAAACACACTTGTTTCAATGTTTGTGCAGTGTTAATGTTTTGTAGACCTTTAGATTTTCTCATTTGTCTCTTCCAGTTCTCTTCAATCCTTCTTATAAATTCCAGAAAATAATGCCTTAAATGAAATGTGTTTACCTAGCTGAGGCCTGCCAGGTGATGTATAGAAAATAATAGTTTCCTCCAGCATCTTACACATGACATTCTGCCAGTATATGGCAAAATGATAGTTACACTTTTTCCCCCAGCAACATCAAACTGCTGACTCAGGTTGAGTTTGACATCAGCTGTAACTCATAATCCCTTTACTGCAATAATGCATCTTGCTAGTTAGTCTCTTCATTTCTGTACTTCCTGCTTCCTCATCAAAATACTTCACACTTGTGTCTGTTGGTTTACATCTTTAATTTCAGACCATTGCTACAGTTTATTTAGAATTTTTGTCCTTGGTTCTTCAGTATAATTCAGTCATCCTGGCTCAGCATCATCCCTGAATTCTAAGTGCATTCTTTAGTTCAAGTCACTAATGAAAATGGTGAATGAAGCAACCTTTGCAAAGACATCTATGGTTCATTAGAATAAACTAACAAATGGTGTGTTAATATTAAGACTCATTAATAAATCTTTGTGATATAGAACAACCAGCTGTGTCCAGTGTGGTGATGTTTTCTACACTGTATTTTCTGTTACTAAAAAGCACATCAAACCGAACACCATGTAAAAGTCTTTGTTAACAAAGTCTGTATATGTCACATCTGCTGGTTTTCATTACTCATTTGGCTAGTTATCTCTTCAAAGATTGGTCTGATGTGATATGATCTTGACAAATCAATGTTGGAAGTATTTTATCACATTCATTCTCATCTAGATGCCAATTAATTGACTATGCAATCACATGTTTTAGCATATCCAGGTATTAAAGTTATCCTGATGAGTCTGTACTTCCTAAGGTCATACTGTTACTCTTTCATTAATAGTAAGCACTGCATTTAACTTTCTCTTGTCTTTAGAGATTTTCTCTGTCCTTCACAAGTTCTTAAAGTTAATAACTAATGGTTCAGAAAATCCTTTGGCTGCCTCTGAAGTTCTTGGTTGAATTTCAGAGGCCTCTTTATCTTGAATGTTTTTAAATTATCCAGATTTTCTAGCCTTTCCTACAATCCCTGCATTAAAATTACTTGCATTAGGCAAACACTGGCTACATCAGTTTTCCACCAGTAAAATGAAAACAGAATTAATTCTCCAAGGTCTAATTTAATATGAATCTCACCTGAGTGTTTGTCATCCATTCATATTTATTTTTAATTCAGTGACAGCATGCAGTTAACAGAACAATCTTTGGCACCTCCTGTGTTTTCTCCAGCTGTTTAAATATGTTGCTGTGGTTTCAGCTCCTTTGAATTGCCTTCTGTGCTACAGATTTGTTTTAACTTATTGTTTGTAGAACATTTTTACTCAGAATTTGCTGTAATAGTTATTAATGAGTTACGGTTCATGAACTACATCCATCATTATTTAATTAATCATTTCCTATGGTATTTTGTTTGGCTTTCTAGTACAACATCTGCCTATCTCTAATGTTTTGGGAACAACAAATCTTTGGGAAAAAAGGACCCTGGGACTTTCAATGGCTGTTGTGGTTATTTCCTTAATCTTTCAGCATGTGCAGAATGCAATGTTGGCCCAGTGAGAAACTGTCTGGCATATTTTTTTGAAACACTGGGGTTTTTTGTGGGTTTGTGAGGTTTGTTTGTGATTGTATTTGCTTGCTTTTAAATGAAGATACAGACAGAAAGCAACATCCAGCTAAAAAAATTACTGGATGTTGATGTGTGTCTCCTGGCTGCACCAATACAGCAGAAGACTAGGAATAGTTTCTGTGCCTGGACAAGAGGTGCCAGAACACTTCATGTGCATATGTAGTTTACAATGGGGGAGAAATGCAACAGTGACCATCCTGTAAAACATCTCTCCTGGAGGCTGGCACAATGGGAGGCAAGCAAAAATGTGGGAATAATTTGACCAGAAAGGTTGTTAAGTCTTCATCCTTGATGAAAATTCAAGTTAACTGGAGATGATTCAGCAATCTAGTGCAGCTGACTGCTTCAGCAGGTAGTTGGACTCAACAATCTTCATAGGTCCTTCCCTATCTCTGTGTATCAGTGGCCCTCTGAGGGTGCACTCAGCTTGCCCCTGGCTTTCTATTCATGTGGCTGAAGAGGCAGCCCTTCATCTCAGATGAAGACACCAGAAGAGTTTCCATGATCATATCCTTTATTCTGTCACAAATTCTATCCCAAACTTTATCTAGTTTCAGTTAAAGTCCACCATTCTGAGTTTCTGTTTCAGAGTTGATTCTTTAATTATAATAATTATTATTCTATGTTTTACTTCAAATGAAGAAATGAACAATGTTGAAACTATGTTCTCATAACATGGTTGAAGGCATACACTTTGTCCTGGTTACAATAAATACACTTCACAGTATACACTGTCCAGTATTTCTTCTTTCTGTTGCCCTGTTGTGAAATTCTCTTTTGAGTGGTTGTTTCAACAAACAAGCAATTACTGGAAAATTGCTTTTATCTGCAAACTGGTTTTTTTCAAGATTAAAACCTCTTTCCTTAACTTTCTGTTGTATAGCATTCATCACAAAATCCAAACAACTTTTCTTTCCTTTGTTCTTTTGGACTAGGTCCACATCAAGCCATGTGAAGGAAATAACAAATCAATTGATCAATTAAGTTGGGTCGATAGCTCTGTTTTGACATTCTGTATTAAGCAGTAACTAATTGCCCAATCCTAAATGCTTTTAAAAACATATCTAGGAAATCAATAACATAGTAACTGCATTTTAAACAGAAGACTGAACACAGCTATGCACAAGGAAATGAGCAGCCATAACTGAGGCATGTGCCACATCAGTCGGATTTTCTGCTGTTTTCCTTTTTGCTTTTATGTGTCTTTGTTTACATTCTTTTCATGATAGCCTCTGCCATTTGTATATGGGAAATCAATAGCTCACCAACAGCTTTAGAACAGGTGACCATAAGAGCTATGGGCGTTTGTGGCAACCACCAGGCACAAACATGTCCTCCTTGATGAGTCACAGAGCTGAAGATGTATTCAGGCAAGATAACACTTGCCAACTCAGCTGACTGTCTGTTCCTCTGTGTTGAAACTTCCTATTTTCCTTTATTCTTCACATTTTTCCACCCACTGAGTAGTAATTTTTCCTGCTCCACTAGAGTGGTGTTTTGATCTGTCTTATGGTGAGGCCTGACACACTGCTTTAGCTAGCTGTTCTTCTGAATGCTTCCTATCTAATATGTTCTTATCTTTAATTTTTTAACTGCTATGCTCTTTTCAAAAAATTATTTATTGTGTGGGCCAGTTACTGAAGTGTTGTAAGACCCCAGGCTCTGAGCTACAAGCTTATTGAAGGGGTTTTACTTTAAAAATATACAAGGGTCCAGAAATTCACCTGCTGAATTTTTTAAAAAACACCTTAGTTCTTTTACACATTGAGAGGGTGCAAGGGAGAAGACGCTGCACTCATTTTCTCAGGAGGTGCTTTTACTGGTAAACTTTAGAAAATAAGGGAACTTGACAAAAGTTTAAAGGCCAACATTGAACCAAAATAAAGCATTCCACAAAGCACCGACTTAACACAAGCTAACCCATGCAACTAAACAAAATCCATCCAGATATTAAGAAAGGAGATTAGGAGAGGAAGAAGAAATAAAGAAAGAGACATAAAAAGAAAGAATTATAGCTACCACTGATAGATCCAGGTACCAGAAGTCCAGAAGATGGCAGGGTCCAACCACATGGAGAGCACGTGTCTTGGTTTTTATGTGTTTTAGCCCCCTGTAGCCACACGCGCACACACACACACACACACACAAACCCTCTCCAGCAGGACTTCTGACCCATTGAGCACTCTGGGGCTCAGGGGCAGGATAAGGGGCAGTGCTCCCCGTGTGCCAGCCATTCTGGGGCTGGGTTAGGGGCTCCACGGGTGTGGTCTGGGGGAGTGCTCTGATGTGCCAGGGAGCTGCTCTGGGGCTGCTTGAGGAGGCTCCAAGGGGTTGAGGTTTGGATCAGGGCACCACCTCACCTTAGTGAAACTTGACCTGGCCCTTCCCCCCACCCACACCCACACTTCAGTTGGTCTGAGCTAATAATTAACATAATAATCCAATGTCTCACAATAGTAACAGTAAAAAATTTATAAAGTTAACGTTATGATTTTCAAAACTCCTTCAATGAAAAATTTTCATGTGGAGCACAAAGTATGTAGAGTACTATTCCAGTAAATGCTGTTTCAATCTCTAATCCACTAAGATTTTGTAACAGCTAAATTTATATCAAAATGCTGTGAACATCTTAGGGTGCAAGCAGAAAACCCAGAAACATCCAGAAGTGACTTAGTAATTTAAAATTCTGACACATTAGAAATCCTCCTGTGAAATCCTGGCCTCCTCAATGTGTATGAGGATTTTGTTATTGATTTGAATTTCTCCAGGATTTACTCCTTCTGTCACCTCAGGCACATCTGCTGAGAGTTGTTTTGTAAGAGGTAGTTTAACAAGCAGTCTGAGAACCAGTCTCCTGATTGTGACTTTTAGCACATTTGACTCTTCATAGAGGTCTGTGAAACCATATTTTTGCATGATACCATATTTTTGTGAGTGAGACATGCATGACACAAGTTACCGTATCATACTAGATTTTCTCTATTTCTTGTAGTGGACTTAGCCCGAGAGGTAGTTCCCATGGCTCTGTGTATAGGGTGTATATATGTGCATTTTCTTCTGAGAGATACCTTAAATCAGTAACAATTCAAAGGAATTCCATACGATATGTATCATCTTCATTTAATAAGCAGATCAAGATGATTTAATTTGATGTTCTGTAACAGAAGCTAAATGATCCTTTTCGCTTTAGCTCTATCAAAATCTTACACATTATACAAAATACACAAAATATGTCAGAGGTGAAAATCACCTATGTAACAGATTTGGACTTGTCTAAAGTAATTTAAGAATATTATAAGTTGGATTGGTTATTGAGCTGCCTTATCCATGCATATGTATTCATACAGTGATTTATTTCAATAACTGGATTGTCAGGGCACGTGACCAGGAAGAGTGAGAACTGAAACCAGGTATATACTCCCTAGCAGATAATTCAGACACAGTACAACAGCTGTTCTATTTGATGCTTTTATTACAATTTCCTGCTGAGATCAACAAGTTTAGTTACAGGTCCAAGTATGTAACGGAGCAAGGAATTTCAATTAAGCTTAAGTAAAGCAAAATAAGGAGAAAAGGGAGGCTAACAGTGCAGTAAGGTGATCCCAGACTTGAAAATTTATCCTCCAGTCAAGCACTCAACAGACTCCTCAAGTAAGACAGACATTTTGCAATTTCAAAAATCTTCTCTTACATTTTTTCCTCACTGCTTTCAAATTGAATAGCTATTTTAAGACAGCTGTTTGGACAACTATATTATCCCTGCTCACAGCTTCCTGAAAGGAGAAACAGGTCAGACCTGCCATGTCAGACCTGCTGGTCATCCAGCTCTTAAGAGATAGTATAAGTGGAAATAATTCTAATAATCTGTTCTAAGGAGGACAAGGGCAGATGTCTGAGATAAAGAACAAAGTCCAGAGATGCTATCACAGATACTACTTTTTCAGAAAAGTCAACTTTCCTAAGGAATGATGGACCACATGATGAAATGATGACTATTGTACTGGTTAAATAGGTTATTTTGCTGAATTTCAGCTAAGAAATTTGAGATAATGAAAAGACAATGTAAACAGAAAAATGTAAATTATATAAATATGCCAATGACAAACAGATCATGGCAGATGAACTTTCAGAAAGACTGTACTCACACCACAGGTATATCAAATCAGCAAACAATTGAAATATGTTTGAATCCACAAAAATTCTCAGATATATTTTTACAGAACAATTTTCAAGCCATATTTTACTAGACCTAGAGATATTTTGCATTTCTATTTAGTCAGCTGCAATCCTCTGACCTAAGTATAGGTGAATAAGCTTGTAGGAATCTGGGACTTTTGCTGAACATTACAATATCTCTGAAGTGGTTCACAATGTGATGAGTGCGGTGAAAGATATCCTCAGGCATACTGAGAACAGTATAGTAGTATGTATGGGTCCTCAGCTGGAGTGTTGGAGGAAATTTTCCCTGACTTCCCTTGACTCCAGCTGTCAGGCTGAGTGAGCTCTGCTGATATTTGAGTGTTCTGAGTGCTATGGGACACTGAATCTTGAAATTGCAGAGAGAATATTTCCCTCCATTTCGCCCTAGACAACACATGTATGTATGTTGAGTATGTTATTTATCAGTCTCTACAGAGAACAAAAGTGTCTTGATACAGAACTAGAAACATGCATGTGAGTTTTCAATGGAAGGTGCTATATTCATTCTGATTAAATTTCTTCCTGCTGTGTCTGTTGCCCCTGTATTAACTACTATCAGCCTTCTATGCCCTATGTTTCCTATGCAAGGCTCTTCACTGTTTTGAAGAAGGTCTGACCCATGTGGCTTTGAGACTGGATTCCCAATATTCAATTACTTAGAATTTGCCTTGCAGAAAAAATAGTACACCAAATGAAACCTGGATCCCAGACAAAAAAAAGGATGTGCTGTTCATTACTCTCACTCCCAGTCAGAAAGAGAGATGGCTATCTACTGGCTTGCACATCTATTAGCTTGGAATATAGAACATGAATTTTGAGACAGATACCAGAAGAAACATTACAAGAGTCCTGTCCACTCATAATCTTGTCCATCTTCCATAATTAGATAATGAAAATATTTTATTTTTTTAATTTTGAAGGCAAAATGATAGAAGGAGAGCCTTCATGCAGACTAGATACTCTAGATTCTTAGGTTATGGATTAAATAAGAAAATCTCACTTTTAATTTCAAGGATGTCAACAAGATAATAATATTTCTCACTGTCTATTCTCCTTTATAATTCATAAATTCACTTAGTGCCCGTACTGGTTTAAAGGCAAACCAGCAGGAGAAATGAAACCAACTCCAAAAGAGATTGCAAGTCAGAATTACAATTTAATAAAAAGATTACGAAGAGTACAATGATTCAGAGGAAAAATCTGTTTGACCCACAAAAATCAGATGTACAACCCAGCACCGTGGGGCACAAACAGAATGGAGCTCACCAGCCCCTGTGCTGAGGCCCCTTCTTAGTACAAAGTAAAAGGAAAGAGAAAACCTGTTGCTGAGGATGATGGTCACAATCTGGTCAAGAGTGGCAGCCACAGTTCTGATGAGGTTCTGATACTCCTCTGGATCCCACAACTGGTCCCCAAAGTCCCAAACTCCCAAGGTTATATATGCCTGGACTCAGATGGGAATGCCCAGTACCTCTCCCAGGGTGAGGAGTTTCACAATGGGTGATTTACACTATGAGTCATGGGGTAGCAGACATGACCCCTCAGGCTGGGTGTGAAGGTGCTAAGGACTCCCCCTCCCCGAAGGGAAGTTATCACACCTGA
>JAWWMO010000096.1:34247133-34263157 GCA_035047845.1 Dendrocincla fuliginosa | reverse complement strand
CTAAACACCCAGCTTGTAGCCTGAGGGGCCAGGTGTGCCCTGGGCAGCTGCTGCAAATGATCCATTATTAGCAATCCATGAGAAAATGACACAGAGGGTGTAGTATATAAAGCCCTGGCCATACCCACACAGTGACAAACTGGTCCCAGCCACTATAACCAGGACATGCCTTAAATGGTTCTGTTTGCATTATTCACCATTTGCATTATCCATTCCCCTCAGCTCAAGAATGTTCCTCTCAAAAAGAGCTTGTCTTCAAAAGACTTCTTTGCCATAAGAAGTACAGTAAAAATGGCCATCAGTGGGAGCAACGCAAATACGTCGTGGTATATTTCAACTTGAAACCATCTGCAGTGGGAGAAGTTTTACTGTAAATTGCATTTTCTCTAGGGTTCCTCTGTGCTTTTCAAGGCAATATCTTTCTGAAAGGCAAGTATACTAAATATATCCTACAGAAACATAATAATTTCTGAACATTGCCAGACAATCCACAGTAGAGTTAATATACTGGACCCTTCTAGTCTAACACCATTGACACCAATACCAAATCCCTTAAATGAGATCTCATTTGTAAAGGTAGCTTGATACTTCCTGTGAGGTCAGACTTTCCTCAAAATACTATCATATGCAAACACAGTGCATCAGTACAACATCTCTTTAATGAATGAATCACTATTCACTATAAACCTGAGGTCTTCATTACAGTGCTTTATAAGAAATTTTCATCTTTTTGGTGCAGTCTGGAAGGGATCCATTAATAAAGATTTAGGCAGAATGAAGATGTTACAGATGAATGAAGATGGCTCAGAGTTTGGACAAATTATAAATAAGAGGAAAATATTACAGCAAGATACAGCAAATGGTGCAGGCACGTAAGTCCATCAAATAAAGACAAATTAAGTATTTACATACAATGATTAAAAAGGTAGGTTAGTACTGGCTGAAAACTTTATACTGGAAAACTTAGAAGATATTGTAGATACACTCTCAGCAAGATTTCTTTTTATCAAGATTAGGGATCTCCTTCAAGGGTTTATTCCCCGTTAATCATTGGGCTTCATGAAGGAATGACTGAATGAAATTTTTGGATAATTAGAGAAGATCTGATGAGGGAATGACTAGTCCCTTTAGTCTCTAAAAATCAATGATATTATATAAATGAAATAGTTTGGATAAAAGTCTTGATAAGAAAGTGTGTCACAGCAGTCACACAGTAAATATAATTACCTGTAAATATAATTACTTCTTCTAGGAGTGTCCACCTGTGACGTAAACAAAATTACTGCGAGTAGTTTGTAGGACTTTCTTAGCAAAACAAAAAAAAAAGCCCAAACTCAAACCCAAAATATAGTGAAACAGAGATAATGAAGATAGTTTTACCAAAGCAGCCCATAAGTATACTTTTAAAAAGACTACATTGGACACAGGGATCATTTTATTCTGCAGAAATGGAACAGCTAAAGATTAAACCTTATCCTGCAAGCTTGAATCACTCAATATGATTTTAAAAGTAATTTAATCTTTTAATAAGTATTAAACGTGTTCAACATGAATTAATCATAATATTTCAGCATTGTTCAGCATTCTGCTCTCCCCTTGCTACACTCAATTGAAAGACTGTAACCAAATATTATAGAAAAAGACATTGCTTTCCTGAAGTCAAATCAAATTGTGTTTTGTAAAATAACTGCCATAGAATCATCTTGTTTGCTCTTAAGTACACAGGACTGTGCAGGATGCTGCACATCCTAGACTAACCTGGATAGAAAAGTAAATTGCTTCCCTTAATGGCAAAGCAGAAGCTTCTGAAGTAGATGAGCATAGCTGAAAAGGTGACATCCATTGTTAGCTAAATCTTTTCAGACCTTTGATCACTAAAAGGCAGTGCATACAAGATGAGGGCCACCTATATATGTCCCAAGTGCACTTTTCTTTGTCTCTTGCAAGGCTAGTGCCAGCAGACTCAGTCCCTTTAGGCAGTGCAGACAGCATCATTGCATCCTACAGAGAATACCATGTCTCTTGTTGACAAATGAGTACATACCTCCATGCACCCTAAAGGCTTGTTTCTGAGGTCTGTCCCTGAAGTCTCTGAGCACTGGAGCTCTTTACAGCAGGTACTTTTGAACAAAGATGGTGGCATTTCATAGCCGCTGTTAAACTGCACGTTGGGGATCTGCATGGCTATCTAACTCTCTGCACTTTTTAAACTTTTCTGCCTTGCTGGATATCTCAATACAGTCAAGGCTCAGATAAACTAGGCTGAGGTGGAGTTCTGCAGGGAATTTTGGGACAGCATGTTGGAAAAGCAGGTTTGATCTTATTCCTTTGACAAGCGGGTAATATCTTCGTCTAGATAAATAGTTCAGTTGAATTTTATCTCTGTTCCTTTTAATGGTGTAGTTTAATAAACAGGAGCCAAGCAGTCACACTGATATTTTGTAAGGCCATTTTCCACACAAAAAAAAAAAATGTTCCAATTACTTTAATTACCTGTTGTCCTGGTTCTGTCCATGACAGGGTTGCTTTTTGCCGTAGCCAGGAGGGGACATGGCCAGGATCTGGAGGTTGTTCGATGCCACCTTATGCCATTGCTGGGGGCCGGTGGAGGAAGGGAGTCTCTTCCAATGAGAAGGGGTTCCTTCTGGTCGAGTTAAGTGTGGCATCAGTTCTGGATAGGGGGGAACAATTGGGTGGCGCTGGTCCTCAGTGTTTGAGGTGGTGTGGCTGCAGTCAGGTTGAGCCACTTGGTGAGCATTTTTGTATGTGAATCACTCTCTCTTTTCTACACTTTTATTATGCATATTGTTGCTGCTATTGTTCATTTTCTTATCTGATTGCTCTTTCCAGTAAATTGTTCTTACCTCAACCCATGATATTCACCTTTTCTCCTTCCAATTCTCCTCTCCATCCTGCTGCAGAAGGGGACAGGGTGGGCAAGTGACAGTGGAAGCACTAGACTGGGGAGTACCATACGTAAACCATGACACCTGTGTGAGAAAAATCTCTTTTAATAAATTTAGGAACCGCAAAAATAACCAGTGAAACAAATGAGTGTAGCAAGCAGGAAAGTTTAATAACAGTGTGCACGGGGTGCTCAGGCCATGAGGGTCCAAAAGCACACCCCTGTTTCAAAACCCATGCTTTTTTAAGTTTTTCTGGTTACAAAGTCCCACCTTTTTACATCAGTTAATACATATGCATCATTTTGCCTTAAAAGGCTGCTTTTTTACCTAAGGTAGCAGGGGAGGGGGCGGTGCCCTTCCTCTCGTGGGTCTTGATGTCTCCCCCCTGTACCCAGTGACTCACCACCCCCCTGTGCAACACGGCTGACCCCCTGGACACAAAGGCCTACCTCCTGGCACAGGAGTCTTTGTTATAGTCCCTGTTTAATTTCCCTAATCCCTGCCATGAGTAGTCCCTGGCATTGGGTCCAGGCTGGACCAGACACCTCGCAATTTTGTGGCACGCCTATGAATTAATAAAGGACCCCTGTTTAATTGATTTGCTTGTAATAAAACTGTGATGTCTGTTTCTCATACCTGTGTAAATGTTTCCTTTTCCCTGAGTGTTATCATAATAGAAGCATTCTTGAAAGGCTGCTGCTTCCTTTAATTCTCCAGAATTTTGGCAGCTGGCTTTTAACAGCCAAAGACTCACTTCCCAAAAAGTGACTGAGGTAATGGTGAAGAAGAGAAGGCATTACACAGAAGTACAAAATACTTTTATCCATGTATTTTTTCTTGGAAAGTGGTCTATCCTTTGAAAAAAATAAAAAGCTATAAACAAACAAAGAGCAAAAACAACGAAACACATCAGCCAAGCCATCTGCCTGTAAAAAGGCTTTGTGAGAGCAAAGGAGTTGTTTTCATTTTTTCTGCTACAGTAACAACTAGAAAGTTCTTGGTTATCAGAGGAAGATGCTGAATTTTGTCCTTTGAGCAAAGCTTTATCTTGCAGCATGGCAGTAACAGAAGCAGATATTGTTGCTTGCAGTTAACCAGAAGTCAGAGAAACCATCATTGCATCTTGGAGGATGATAAATGAATGGCATTAATTTGCATTGGAATACAGATTTATAGCTCTTATCCGCCACTGGACTGATTTAAGGCCTTTGATCTTGGTTCGTCTTCTAACTGAGATAGTGGACAAGAAAAACAGAAATCAGAGGAGAGACCATGCCTCAAAATATATGCTCTTGGCCATTGATATATCTCTTGTCCAGAGATATAGTTATGCTCTGGGAGTACTACGGAACTGTACTTCACTGAATGTGGAGATAGCTTCTGGCAATAAGGACTTCTGATCTGGGCTCCTCAGAGTGATGCCTAACACTAACTGTAAGTAATCTTGTAACCTTACATCCTGAATCATGCATATTCTGTACCTAGCTTTGTTAAGGGCCTCTTGTATCTCCAGAGATTGACTCAATTAACTCCTGTCTCAGTTTCTAACGTCACAAAATGTTGTTCTATGTTTCTGTAAGTTCAGAAAATATCAGAGAAAAGAGAGTTACGGGTAGATATGACACCAAAACCAAGGCTAAATTATTACTTAGTAATTATTATTTAGTTTTAAATTAATTATTGCATTTCTTATTTTGCAAAGTCTGCTTCTGTTTAAATCATGCTATTGCTTCTTTTTTTGCACCAAGCTCTTTTAAAATAGAAATAGTTTGTTGCCATAGCAATGTTTTTCCCTTTGTAGTTCTGTTATTTCAGGTTAGTTGCAAACTACACTGTATAGCTGGAATTCAGACATGGAAAAATGTTTCAAATCATCTTCTCCATCTTTTGGGCAGCATACAGTTGGTGTCTAAACTGTATCAGAGTTAATAGTTTGTTCAAGATGTTATCTAGTGTCATAAGAAGTGATCCAAATTGCAGTGAATTTAATAAGAAGTTAAATAATACAGTTAAATATTTTTGTCACTACCCAAGATGATTTTTAACATTCCAGTGTTGCCTTTCAGCACAGATAAACAGTCTGCCCTAAAGAACTCCTACCCCACTTCAGTGTGTTTATAAATAACCAATATGCTAAAAATGAACTGTGTAACTCTCCATCAAATTACAGGTTTTCTGTGACTGCTCTTAGACAGTGTTCTTTGTTATCAACTCTAGTCTGTTTACTTGACTCATGCAACTGGAAGACCTGACTGAAGACCTGGGCAAGAATTTTACATCTGGCTTGAATTTAATATATTTTTTATGTTCAGTGGCATGCAACTGGCGTATAAATAACAAGGCCAGAACAGAACAGGCTTAAACCTCCAAACAAAAAGGTGAAAATTGAATGAACTAATATATAAAGAATAACAGGCAAAAATAGTACTGACTACGGTTATACTGTTTGCAATCATGTTTCATTTTACAATGAATAGTAGTTGTGTCTAATCAAATGCATTTTCCCCGCTTTTGTATTCCTACGCAAAGACATGTCTTTAATATAATGTTATTTACAGTGCAGTAAGAAGCCTGAAACATAACATCACTGTCATCACAGGAGCTGAAATGTACTAAGCTTTCTCCTCAGGGGAACAGGAGAGTGTCTCACACCACAGACAGGCTGACTTATTTTTCAGTCCTCAGGAGCTTAGCTACAACCTGCTTGTTTCCAGTTTCTGTTTAACAACCACCTTTTGAAACACAGTATTGAACCCACCAGCAAGGCTATTTCTACCAGGAGGGGATGTCTGCATCTGAATTGTAAATCACAAACAAAAACATAGCCTGAGGGCTTGGTAATGTTTACTGCAGTCACTATTTTTCTCCCTTGGCTTCAGAAAGAGAGAAATCTCTAATAATAATCCTATAAACAACTTGGGCTTTAAAAATGTCAGGGAGCTAGGCTGGTATAAGACCAAGCAGAAATTGACTTTGTCAACAGCCTACCCTACTCATCGAGGGCACTTAAATCTCCCCGTTCTTTCTGTCATACCATGCTTTGAGCTACTTAGTTTAAAATAACAGTTTACTGTAACTCTCATATACAATAATTCACATACATTGAAACTCTGTTCTTCCCATCACTGTTGTCTTGATATTTAGCACCCTATCTGTAGGGATGAAAGGAACTACAGATGCCTGATACAGCAGGCTGAGGACCGATGAGTTTGAGAATAAGGATGTGGTTCCCAGGACTTAACTCTCCAAAGCAAGTCCAAAACAAACTACTGAAGAATTCACAAGAATTAACCTGGTGTAGTCAAAACATGGACTTCTGCTTGTTTAGTGCTCCCATGTTAAAGCATTTTCTTTTCTCCTTACAAAAAAGATCTTCAAATAACTTAAGTCTGCAAAAGAAGTGCAGTGGCTACAATCTGGAAGAATATTGTTATCATCACACCTAAATGACAACTCAGCTCTGTAAAAACACAGAAATCAATGGCCACCATATTGGCACAAATATCATATACTGTAACTTCAGCCAAGGCTTTGCAGGCAATGGTTGTAAAAGCTGCACTTTTCCTGCAAATTTGGCCTGGAAGAGGAACCGAGTCCCACACTTCAGCATGAGTGCTTTGCGAGACCTTCAAATCTCCCAGTCATGGTTAGTTGGCTGCCTTGCGAGGTTCAACTCAACCCACTCTTTTCTCTCTGTTATCATCATGTTCACGATGGAAGCACACCCATTTTTCCTAAAACATGAGTCTAAAATTCCAGCTTTATGTGACAAAGTTATTAAAAGATGATGACTTCTGACTGTGAGTAAACCAGCCGGTTTTGAGAATCCTTCAGATTTAAACATATGTTTGAACTGTACCTTCCCTCCTTGCATGCAGGCTGCCTGGTTGCAACTTACAGGTCCTGACAGAAACACACTTCCCAAGGGAAACCAAATATTCCCACTTATCACCCATAAATATTTAAGTCTTGCCTGAAGAGTGATTTTCAGAAAGAAAAAATTAATTGTGCAGATTATCACCATCCTCTCAGTGAAAACACTGAGTCACAAAAATCAGTGTATGCATGAAGTCCTCCTACTCTGTGTTACTTGGTATATATTTCTTTTACAATACAAACTCATTTTCCCTCCTGCTGGCTCATGGCAAATGACGTTATTGGGCCAAGTTTTGCCCTCAGAAATGTATATGTGATGCCTACAGAGATCATACACAAACATGTAAGAATATAATTTGACTTACAGACCAAAATTCTTAATTGTTTAAAGCTCTTCTGAATTGTGGGAGGAAGAAGGAGAAAATTGCTTCTAGTTTATCAGAACAAGGACTAAAGAAGGATGACTTTGCAGGTAGTCAAAAAACTCAAAAACTTGAGATGTACAAGAATGGTATGTGTATATGAAGAAGAGCAGGAGCAGGTCTGAACTTGTGCTTAATTATACCTAGGAAACAAAAGTGAAAATGTTGATAAAAGATTACAGAGTGACCCATGCTGCTGAAGAAATATTTTGGCAGCAGAAAGTTTTTTTTTCCTAATGCAAAAAGACTTCTGTGGATCTCCTTTTTTAATTTTTCTTAACGCCAGGAGAATGAGGGTAGACTGTTGTCCTTATGCTGTTTGCAGCAAAACTTCAGAAAAAGCAGTAAAAAATGCAATCCAAAGGAGTGCCAACTTGGTGGGACAAGAAAAGAAAGTAGGCAGTTTTAAACTTCATTTTCTGAACAGGCTGACAACAATGTTTACAAAACTATCTTGCAAGTAGGTATTGAATTTTCAAATTCCACTAAGATAGATGAGTGGCAAACTTCTGTTGATTGGTGTGGGTATCTTTGACAGATCCTGGTGAGCCACGTGCTTGCGAAGGCAGTTCAAGCTGCTCTCAACAATTTGGGGCACACAGCAATACCTAGGAGCATCTGGTCCTTCAGAGTGCATGGAAAAAGGCTTTCTCCTGTGCTGTTCCCAGAACCACCCAAACAGAAGCACCTTGACATACCTTGGAGGAGCCTCAAAACGTGCTTATCTAAGCTACCTGTGTTAATGTGTGTGGGAATCTTGGTGTGGTGGCTAACTGTCCCTCCTTCCCATGAGATATATGCTTCAAACCCTTCTGGAGCCTCAGGTAAATGAAAAAGACCTATCACTTCTTTTCTCAGTTTGTTTCTGCAATTCTCTGCCATACTGATTGTTATCATTTGGCTGTCCTGCAGTACTGCCCATGAATATTGACCAGCTGTTCTAGAGATTGTACAACCATACAACAAATTGATTTTCATCCCTCCGCACACATCTATTCAAGTCCTGATTTAAGTCATAAGACAATAGATAGCAGATGGATGTAATGAGCAGACAAGAAGAGCAATAGGTCTTGGCAAGCCAACAGAGATGAGCACAATAAGCAGTGGTTGCCCTATACCAGCTGTTTGCTTAGTCCTGTCATGTGTTGTATAGGGGTCATGATGAATAGGGAACCTGCCAAAGGGTAGCATGGAGTGCGTTGGTCTTTGTGAGGAGTTTGCTTTATGCATCAAGTGCCTGGGGTATAGTGCAGCATTGTCTCTGTTGATGGCTATGCTAGTTCTCTGCTCCCTTGTTGCTTACTGTGAGTGGCAGTCAAATGTGCCTTTAAATTGTTGTTTTGGGTTTCTTTAACTAGAGAACTTCAGATGTAAAAGCCTTTCTCACAGAGTGTTTACCCTTAATTTCCCGCCACCCTGCAGAGAACACCTAGGCAAATAAATGCACACACAAAACTGTGCATGTGTGTGTTCCTCTCAAACAATAGCAAAGACAAATTGCATGCACAGCTAAAGCATGGAAGTCAATATATACCACAGTGAAGTGCATGCAGGCTTGTTCCCTTGAAAACACATAGTTAAGTAGGCACACACAGCTCTCAAAAAACAAGGATTGCCAAAAAGTCAGATTACCTTCAAGTATGTTGCACCATTATCCAATTATCTAACCCTTTCAAGGTTCTTCAGCATTACTAGAAAATTGCCCATGGTGTTCTACTGCACAGGGCATAGTCTTTTCACTTCTAGTGGAAGATGACTGAGATTCTAAGTGCCTGCTTATGGGTTGTGTGAAAAAAAAGCCTGAGGTCTAATGATTGAACATTAAGCAGTAGTTTCAAGATGAATGTTGGAAACTGGAGAAATCCCTCTTTGGTATTTATGTGGTTTGTAGACTAAGTGAACTGTATATTTCTGTTTAGTAAATCTGTGGTCAGCTTGATCACTTTAATATGGCAGCTGTGGTGGTTGGAGGAGGAAGTGGAGAGATTTATTAAAAAACCATCAACTTAAATATGTCTCAAACCACAGAAAGTTTCCAAAGTCCCCAAAGACAATTTTTCCTTTTTTTTTTTCCTTTTCCTGACCATGGAGGTCTTTAGGTTTTTGGAGTTTTTTTTAATGATAAATAATAAGTGATAACAACCAGCTGGTTCCCATAGAAAAGAAAGTGACTGACAGAGCAGCTGCCATTCTGCTTTTTCTCACTCCCCCTGTCAGAGCTTTAAAGTGTCTCTTTAATGTGGTATATTAACAGCACTGTTTGACTATAAATGCTAAATTCTAAATCCTCACAAGGAGCTCTGCTGAACAGAGTTTTGATTTCTGGGTAGGCATTTTTCCTATGGAACCATCAGTTTTTATCAGAGCCATAGTGGTCCCCTATCAGAAATTCTTGATGTGACATGTGGGACAAGCTTTCCTGCTTGTGACATGCACTTCCCAAAGTCTTAGCTGGTCACAGCTGACAGTGTTTTCAGACCTCTTTGCACAGCATCCTTGCATAAGACATTGCCAGAAACCTCTGTGCAAGTCAAAAAAACTGGTCCAGGTTATGCAGAAAAATTCTTCTGGATGGTGGAAAATGCAGTATTGGTTGATGCTGCTTTTACTGACATTGCCTAACTAGAAAATTCATGTGCTTTTCCCATATTGTGTTCTTAAAAATATTGTCTGTTTGCTTCTTTTCCCAGAGCCTTCTGACTTCTCCGAGAAAATCATCATTACCTTTGTGATCACTGCAGCCTTTCAAGATGCTGGAGTCTATGGAAGGAAGGAAACTCAGGAGAAGAGTCACAGAAGACTTATGCAATTCCTAAAGCTGTTGGTGACGGAGGTAAGTAAGCAGTTGCGGAGTATGTAAAATTTCCTTATGGAAGTGCAAGGAGTGGGACTGCGGCTTCTTTTCTGAATTCACTCTGTAAGTGTAACTCACAAAAGGGACTCAATACCAGAAAGGGCTGCAACGTAGAGGATTAGAATCTCCCGAGACTTCCACTAAGAGGACTGCCAAGAGCCTTCCTTACTTAACAATAATAACTTACTTATACTTACCTCCCCAGAGTGTTGTGAGGCTTAATTAGTTAATGTTTGTAAAGTGCTTTGCAGATGAGAAGAGTAATATACGTCCTAAGTATTATTAACTGGCAGAAGACCTACATGTGAGAAGTCCCAACGGTCTATTAGAACTAAATTATTCATTGAATTCCCTAAAATTATGGACCAAGGTACAGACAGCATTCCCTCAAAAACACTACAAGCTTGCTTACACACCCCCCTGTGTTTCACACCCCAAGGCCATGGAACCAATACTGCCTTTGTTGCCCTGTCACTACACTCCAAGACAAGCCAGGAGAATGAGGTCTGTGAGAATCCTGCTGGACCCAAGTGACCCCAACAGAGGGTTACCTATGCCCCACTGGGCTAAAGACAGATTTTTGATTTGTGGCATGGTTACAGTTTGAATGGTACCCCAACACCTTTCATGACCTTTTGAGAGAGATCTGGGGAGATCATGGGAGACCTGTTTCCAAGCCAACCTGGAGCCTGATTTTCCTGGGAAGCTCAGAGTTTGCCATCCTGTATTTGCCGGACAACTACAATTGCCAAAAACATAAACTTCAATATGAATTACAGAATTATTTCTGTGCTCTAATAATAATACATTGATGGAATACTATGTACATGACTGACAAGCTGAAAATCTTCACACAACAAAACAAAAACAAGCAGAACAACAAAAATGTCTCAGATACTGTAAAGGCTTCGGACCATATAGAAACTAGATGTTATTTGTTGTATCACTGTTTAGCTTTCTGTTTCATTTCCAGCACAATGAGAACTGCTTGTACAATTCTTGGTTACAAATGTGTATTTTTTTTTTAATTCCTGTCATTTCCTCTTTTCTTTTCTCTACATGCATACCAACTTTCCAGTTGGATTTTCCCATTGACTATGTTCAATATTATCTCATGCCTTTACACTAGAATGAAAATATATTTTCTGGCATCTGAAAAGTACAGGGATAGAAAGATAATTGAGAGTATTTTTCTCATCTTGGAGTTGTCATGAATGAGGTGTGTGTAGTTCAGTACTGGTGTTCCAGTTCAGCTCACTCCTGGGGTTATACTCAGGGGTACCCAAACTCTCCTGGTTCCTGCTTGTGCTACAGACACTTTCCCCATCTCAGATTGACTTTGGACCCTCTCCCCCATTTGGATCCTTGGTGGCTGTAGACAGTCCTTTGCTTCCCAGTCATCATGAGTGTCCCCTTGAGGCTACAGCTAGGAAAGAGGTGCCTCTCCAGTGCCTGGGGAAGAGGACATACCAGTCTTCTAGTTTGCCTCAACCAAGGGAGCAACAGATATATATGGATTGGCAGCCTTTATCCTGTTTCCTTCTAGGCAGGGACAACCCTAGCAGATAGCTAACCTGCTGTGGTAAATCCTCTGACACTGTAGATAGAGGAGCATGCACAGCTTCACTGCCAAAAAAACACACTACTGATTATTGGGATCCTGACTTGAAAGTGTTCAAACTATAAATAAAATAATGGCAGGCCTTAGGAGGTTTTCTCAAAACTGTGCTTGCTAATTCAATGTTTCTAATATCATGTATGAAGAGGAAAATAAATTGTTCTTATTTTGTTCCTCTGAGGACTTAATATTAAAAATCGGCTCTGATTGTTTGGATAACTGACCAATGACTGAAGAAACTATACAATAATCATACATGGGAATCAAAATTTGAAGGAATTTCAGCCTGAATATATGACAAAGCAAATATACAGTGGTTCAATATTTTATTTGCCACAGCAAAACTAGGTGAGCTACAGGTTCCAAGAGCACAATATTTTTTCCTGCCAACAAAGACCAGGAGATAAATGTCCTGATCTTGCCACAGGATCTGCATTAGCAATGCTGTCAGAGGTGCTTACTAGAAACACAGAAAATAGCATGTGTGAGATACTTTACTGAGTGAATTTTCTTTCTCAAATAGCTGTACACATTTCTTTTGAAAACCTATTTGTTTGAAAACCACAGGCTAAACAGCTGCCACATTTCCCATCAAACAAAAGTTGGTTCTTTGTGGTTTTCTCCTTCCTGTCTCACTACAGATCAGCTGGTGAAGGCTCATCTTGTAACCAAAATAAATGCAACCAACATAAACACATTTTCCATGATACACTAAGATCATCTGTTATTACCAAGCCTTGTGGTAACAAACCTTTTTATGACACATTTATTCAAGGTTTATCTTTCACAAACTGTGGGGAATACTTAATTTGTTTTCCATGCTGTACTTTCTGTAACTAAATAATTAATCACATTGATATTCTATCAATACATCTTTCTTTAATGGTTAAACCTGTGTTAATAATTCAAATATCTACGGGTGACCTTTTTGCACTCCTGTGATTTTCAAAAACCCCAGCGCTCTTTGAAGGCACTCTTATCATTATCATGTGCAGAGCAAGTTAAAAGCCTTTTGTTCTTTCTATTTTTTTCCTCTTCCACTAGTATGTATCTTGCCAGGAATGGTCCTGTGGGTCATCAACAACTTGGGGTTGTTCTAAGTGGAACAGAAAAGCTCAGGTGTGTTTAACTGCTTATTCAGGTACAATATTTGAACACAGAATAACTATACTGAGCAGACAGAAGGGTGTTACACTGCACAACTCCTTTTATACTCATCTGGCAAAGATTTTGAGTGGTGATTAAATTCATCAGCAGTCCAAAAACCTAAAATCAGAGGTTTTGCATTATGAGTTGCTAGAGTCCAGCAGTCTAATGATATTGTTAAACCCCAAAAGAACCAGGTCTAAAACACAGCCTCTTGTGCAAGATTTTTGCACATGCTGCCTACAATGGCAAAGTGGAAGCCTCTGTAATGGGACTCAGAAAGAGCAAAGGAAGTTCTCTTATTGCAAGGCATTCATGGGCAAGCCTTTCCCTATATTCAATGGGAATCTGGTGTTTTACTGTCAAGTTTTGCACACTTTCAGGTGAAGAATAGGGCTAACTTACCAAAACTTGGAGTGGAAACTTGCTGCGGAGACTATAAACTGCAAGAGATAGTCTTTAATTCCTGCCTACTGTGTTAACATGGAAACATGCTTCCTTGTTAAAGCTGATATACAATGAGAATTGTTTATCATCCAGTGAATCCTCACATGTACTTTTATATTTTTTCCAAAAAGGTATGGCAAAAATCTTGTAGGCTTAGTGTTCTGGTTTTTGGCCTAGATCAACTGTGAGGGGGCAGAGCCTGAAGATGTGTGAGCATGGCCAAGACACTGATGTGATTCAATACCATCCTATCTCATTGCCAGGGGTAAGGGAAAGGGACTGTCTCTTGCTTTGGAGAAGAAAGGGTGTACCTTTTCCAGTGAAGCAAGTGTGGTGAACAGAGTAGTGTAGTTGGGCCAAGCTCTCCACTCTTCTTAGTACACCTTTTTTATTAATTTTGTTTCTGTTAGTTTGTTTTCTTATCTCATTGCTGTTTCCAGTAAATTGTTCTTATCTGGGCCTGTGATTTTTGCCTTTTTTGTCTCCAGTTCTATTCTCTGGCCACCCACAGATGGAAGGGGTGGGGGGAGGGGTAGCAAGGGGGTGGCATATGATTTTACGTTCTTGGGGTGGGTAGCACCAAACTGGAGAACACCATTCCTAAGCCATGACAACTAGTGTTTCTGATTCACATATTTTGGAAAATGAAGTAGGTTTCTTAGGTAAACAAAGTTAGGAGGTTAATTCTGGGAGTTCTGGGAGTGTGTACTTGACTGACAAAGGTTGTGAGCAACATTCCCACCTTTTTCTCCCTTGTCAACTCCTGTGTAAAACAAAAGCAGAGACTGGCTTAGCATGGACATAGCATGTGGAATGGCAGCTGGAACTGGCTTAGTTCTGTTGTGTGTATGGATTTACAGTAAAGAAATAAATGTGTACAGACGTGAGTGGAAAGTATGTTTTTAAATAACAGCTCTCATTATCTCAAAATTGGTTCTAACAGACATACAATAACAACACATTTTTTTTCCCTCTGGAATCACCTCTTATTAAATGTAAGAGGTATGGAATCATCTGAAAGGTGACATGAGAACGTTTTCTTAATTCCTTGTCTTCCTCTGAAAGAAGAATATGCCTGTTTGTGCAGGGTTTATACCAATTCATACCATCTATTGTACTGTGTAGCATCTCTACATTGGTACACACTGCCATACATTCTATTTCATGAAAGCACTCAGAAATTTAGGTAGTTCTTCTGAGTCGAAGTCAGCAAAACATGCATGTTCAGGAAAGTCCTGAAGCCAATATTTTACCCCTGTGTTAAAGTGATCTAGTCTTACAACCAAGAAGTTTCCCCCAGAATGGCTAGGCCTTAAGCCATGCTTGAACACCAAGGGTCCTGTTGGAGTGTCACCCCACAGCAAAAAAGGATTTCCCACTGAAGGTCCCTCTGAAGGGGCTCTGACAAGTAGCAGCATGTTTTACTTGGTGGAAATTCCTCTGTGCAAACCAAGAAAATGCTTTTAAGTAGCAGCTCAGTGTCAGGATAAGAAGTTTAGCTTGAGAGAGGGCCAGACGTATCACAACAGAAACTCAGAATGAACAAATGCACACACACACAATGCCCATGTGTTTTCCTGCCTTTTATTCAAAGTATGACACACCTGCATGATCATGCTCTCAGCTGTCAGTCAGCTCATCAGTTCTGTGCAACAGAAATCATCCCAGAAGTCGCACGGCTTTGTTTTTCTAAAACAACTGCAGTTTGTCAGAGAGAGAGAGTGAGACCTTTTCCAACAGCTTAGTGTGGACACGGGTTTGAAAAACACATGCCATGCCATGTGGTCAGATGACTTTCAGAAACCCTCCTGGTTTTCAGTACCAAGGGAAAGTCATACATCTCTGAATCTGCACATGCCAGAACATATTCCCAAATGAAGAATAATTCAAAGTTTTTAATGTTCATTTTTGTATCTGTTCCTGCTTTTAATATTTATACCTATCTCCATGGCAAAATAAAACCATTCTCCTTTGTTAAGGTAAGTTTTAAACATTGTGGGAAATGTTTTGTAAGGAAACAAAGCCGTATAGGCTATCCTTGGAGGTCAATGTGAAACCAAAACCAGACCACTTCCATTCAAAATCTGTCCCAATGGCACAAGCTCTCCCAAAGCGTAGTTGGCATTAAAGATTTTCGTCTAGAAGGACTGCAGGAGCATTTCTTCAGGGGTAAGTGATAGTGCTCACAACCCTTCACTGAACTTCACATAGCACTGACCAACAGTGACATCTTTCCTGCTGCATTTTTAATTTCTTTTTGGCTTTGCAAAACCCCTTGGAATAGCTGGTCACAGATTTGGAGTTATATCCGCATGGACAAAACAAACTCTATCCCTTTGTGTTCCACCTTACAATCAACCCGCCCCTTAAATATCCTTCAAAATAGGCAACAAGTCCGAGTAATTTACCATAATCTTCAGATATACAAATACATCCCCAGATGGCTATGACGAACAGCTGCCATCTTGCAACTAATTTAAAACCTTACCTCACAAAGTCACTACCACACCATCTGAGGCACTGAAACATGAATTAGCAAGATGCATAGGGTAGTGAAAGAGCCAGAATTTTAACTAAACATTTCCAGACCCCGAGACCTAATTTATTTAGATGCCTCAAGATCTTTGTGCAGCAAAAATCTTTTTGGGAGGACCTGGATGGATGAATCAACAGAGTTAAAATAGAAACAATCTGAACCTTAATTTAATGTGGGGTGGTTTTTTTGGCCTTTTGGTTGGGATTTTATTGTTGTTTT
>JAWWMO010000096.1:34235685-34246845 GCA_035047845.1 Dendrocincla fuliginosa | reverse complement strand
CACTCTTCCAACCTTAAGCCAGAGCTGCTCTTAGCACCCTTTCTCTAAAGGCTGTGATGACTTTCTATCTTAGCTCAAAATGTTTTGGGTCCTATCACTGTTCCTTCCCCTCTTGTTGTGGCTGCAGTGACAGAGGCCAGCTAAAGCACCTCTAGTGCCTGTGGCTGTCCCTGCACTGCCTGGTCAGTGAGGGTGGCTCTCCTGCATGGTGTACCTGTCTTTCCAATCTGTAGGATGCATGGCAAACACCTTCTCTTGGCTTGATAACCTTGTGTAGATGAATGGGGTTTTTTGACAAATAAGAAGACACTGGGCTTAGAAGCTCCATTCCTTGAAGTGCTGAGGAAACGTCCTCACCACTTATCAAATAGCCTACATTGTTGGGCTCTGCTACAGAAAACATCAATTAGCCCTTGCTTTGTCTTCTGACAATATGATAAATATTTGATAGTTATAAGCTGTCTAATGCCAGGCAAGTTTCTAGGGAGAAGGCATGATTGAATTGGCAATGTGTACCTCTCACATACTTGCAGTTGCATGGAGTCAGGGCCAGTCACTTGGGCCTGTTTGGGAAATGAATTTGGCAGCTTTGGTACAACTCATGGCCAATCACCAGTTGAACTGAAAAAAAATCAGTGCTGAATTTGGCACTGATCTGAAATTTCTGTGTGATACAATCATCCCACATGCAAAAGGTCAATGTTCCCCGTTGAATTCCAAAATCTCAGCAGACTTTAGATGTTTTTCCATTTTAAATTTTCTCTGCACATAACTGAAACAAGAACTATGGTTCTCTACTCTGTGATGGAAAAAAAAAATAATGTAGAAAATTTTCTCTCCTGGCAAATAATAAAGAGTTAAAGTCAGTCGGGAGAATTTTTTTTATGAACACTGACAATGATGAATACTTTCCACTGAAACATTTTCCCAGTGATAATCGGATCACACAGGCATTTTGTATTTTGGGGGACAGTGCTGGTATTTTCGGGTGTTACTGATTTTTGATGTTTTCTGGTTTTTGTGACGGTAGAAGAAATGTTTAAGAAAAAAATTGTGTTGAATCAACATATGGAAGTGAAACCTTGTGTTTCAAATTGTTATTTCAGTATGATAAAATATGCCATTACTTCAAAGCAAGTCTTTCCATTGCAATTTCCACATAGGCTTTTCAAAAACCATATAGTCTGAAACTTCCTGCTCCATAAAAGAGGAGAGAAAACTGGCCAAACAAATACATTTGGATGTGCTTTTATTAAAATAGCTGTTGAAATAGTACAGTCTCTGTGGCAAGAAAATCTCTCCTCCAAAGAACTACAAAGAATTCTATTTCATAACAATGTCCTTAATAACACTCATCAGGGATTTTAGCTCTTGCCCTGCCCATGTTCTTGGAAATTCTGTCTTCACACTACAAAGAAAAAGTAATTTCTTCCAGGAAGACTCACTTTCATGGTCAAAATTCAAATAATCCAAGTGATCTATCAAAGAAAGATCTGCTTATTTTAGGGTTGTGCATGATACTGCTGGATTGTGTTGTCTCTTTACAAGTCTGCTTTCTCTGTACTTTACTTTTTTGCTTTGTTGGATAAGTATTCAGCTGAAGCACAGTGTAAAATTAGTTATCAGTTCTTTCAGTAAAGTGTATTTGCAAATTGCATGTGTTTTGGCTTTTCACTTTTTGGGTTTTTATGGAATGCAAAGATGGTGGGCCTGTTAACATTTGTTTAAGAATTTGCAGGCATTAGACCCTACTAGCAGAAATTATTTTGATTCATAGCACAAAATCTGCCATACTGCCTTTTGCTCTTGCACAAGAAAAGGGAACCTACTCCAGGTATTTCTAAGAAATTTTGGGCAGCTTGCAAGTCCTGGCGTTCCAGAATCATACTCTTCCTTGGCAGAATTACTCCACCACTACAAAATTGACTAGACCTTCAGCCAAGCATGACCCATAAAAGGTTTGGGTGGGACAGTGAAAATGTGTTGCTACTGAGGATGTTGTTCAATTCAAAAAGCTGGAGGTCTAATAAGAGGGCTTCTTGAGGATGTCTCACTTAGCAGACCAGCAGAGATGTCTTGGCATTATGAATCCCAGACAACCTTTTTTAAAATTCACATGAAAGGGGCCAAGGCAGCCCTGCAGCAATTTTCACAGTAAGTCTAGCCCAAACCTTGTCCCATTTTGGAAAGACTTTGGAAGGTTTCTGCAAATTCGTCGCTGACTCTGCTGTTAAAAAGTGTTAATAAGTTCTTGTTGCACCGAATGCTGTCTCTTGAGGCCACCATTTTGCATTACAGCACAGATGAGAATAAAACAAAAGCCTTGGAACAAAGCAAAGCACTTTCTTTTGAAAACAATGCCCATTTCACAATGATAGTTGTGCTTTTTCTTTCTGTTACTTAGCTTTGTGGCTTTTACTGCCAACCTGAGACTTGCTGAACAACAATTCTCTTGGTTTGCTTTAAGCTCAGGATTCCTGCAGAGAACAGTGCAACAAGAATTATGGTCCTATGTGCTGCGGGAGAGTATTTGGTTTTCCAGACAATCAAATGTAAGGTATTTGTTTAGTTTTCCAAACCAAGAGATATTAACAAGCATATTTGCACATCGTATATGTATCTCCCATAGTAAGGTCTAATCCATGCTCACTGTACAGAGACCCTTCTGAAGAACAACCAAGGGGTACACAAATTACTACCAGTAGTTTGGCATTTTTTCATTTATGCTGCCTTATGCTTAAAAGGCCTTTCAGTATGAAATCCACAGTAAAAAGTCAGGATATGAGCAAAGAACAGTATTACCTCTTTATGCTTCCCATCAGAGTACTGTAAAGGGTATTTATGGCCCTCCTTACCCATCCAGTGAATCTCAGGCTTGCTGAGGCTTTTCTGATAGAGTGCTTGTCATCCAGTGCTTGCTAAATGTCACAGAATGGATTTTGTGGACTGTTTTGGAAAAACAAACAGGTGAGAATGAGAAATTTCTGTCTGGGAGCCTTTGCACAGGAATGCTCTGCTCTTCTTTTGCCCTTGCTGAAATGCATATGTGTTTCATGCCAGATAATGCCTATATAAACCATTTAAATCATGAGATATACTGATTTCCACCAGCTGAAAATCCAAGCCTATATCCTGTTGATACCTTTTGGCAAGGCCATAGTCTCAGTACACTTTTTGTGCAAATGGAGGCATTTCAAAGAGAATTCCTGAAACATCAATAAAAGAGAAAGACCAAGTTAGACAGACACTCCATTTTGTAACACGCAAGGATCTGACCCAAAGAAATTAACAGGAAATTCTTGTGCCATTTGTGAGAAGTTCTTGTAAACGAATGGTTTTGTCATTAGAGATGGACGTTTCTCATTTTTTTTTTATTTTTTATTTTCAGCAAATTCTTCAGAAAATGCAGGGTTTGAGCGGTCAGATTTAGCAGTTTCAGATGGGGCTTGCAGAGGACTTTCAGCTGAAATAAAAATGGCACAATAATTTATGAGTACTTTAAGTGCATCTTAGAGAAAAAAAATTGATAGATGTATTCTCAAATGTGTTTTTAGGCTCACAAAACAAAACACATAGAAATGGTTCCACTTTCACCTGCCAGTACAGTCATCAGAACCCAGAAACAGCTAAAACTCTCAAGTGAGCTCACATTTGAAACCCTGGCCTGCCTGTGCTCTCTTGTGTCCAGTACAATTCTGCTCACTCTTGACTGCTCATGCTTTTCCATTTTCGATGGACAAAATCTGTCAGCCAAGGAGGAAGCAAACATACTGAGGATTTGCACAAAGACCTGTACATCCGGGAAGCTGGACATTGCACATCACAACACTGTTCTGACTTAGATGTTGCTTTAATTCAGATAAGTACTGCTAGGGCAGGCAATCTCACAACTTGAAGATTTCCAAGAACCATCAAGCAATTTCGTAGGGTCATTTCATTAGCTCACTGAAGCAGTAGTCTGAAAGAGACTTCAGCAGTCTCCTCCTTCGTCTTCTGTTAATATTATGATCCTGCAGAATTGCCTGTGCCAAAGTCATGTAAGACAGAATTGCCCTCCAACTTCTTCTAACATCTCAGTGATAGACACTCGATAATCAGGACATCTACTCCCTTGCAATCCTTACACTTGGAAAGTTTTGTCTCTGACTTACTTCTTGTTATGAAGCAGTTTTTGTCTGTCCTTGCTATAAACTTTCACCTACCTGGAGACTATTATCTTTCACTTTCTTTGGAACTAACCGTTTTCAGTATAGTCTTTTCATGATCCATAACTTCTTGATGGATAAGACAGTCTTTGGAGATGCAATTTTGAGACACAGGTCACACATGTGCAGTGGTGTTCTAACCACATGGCTTTAAGCAATTGTTGAAGAGAAAGTACAAAAGTCTTGTTATGATATGCAGAAGACCTGTTATGAAATTTATTCTACCATTTCATTTTTGTGGAAAATCTAATTTAGAAAAATCCTCATTTTAAAATCAAGTGCATAACACCTGCATTCCACTCCATTCCAAGCACTGCTGAAAAACCTAGCCTGTTGTTCCCTTGGATGAAAATCATATCAATCACATTCTATGGTCAAGCTCAAACAAAAATATTTGCATGGTTGCTCTACGAAAAAAACCATCCTCTAATCAGTCTGATTCACTGAAGGTTTGGGACATTATTGTTCAGCAGCTCAATTTAAAAAAATGCAGAGTTTTAGAGCCCTATTTATCATATTAAGACCCATTAACACCTCTGTAGATTTTAAAAAGTCCAGGAAGAAGCAATTACAGCTATGAAAGCTAAAATCATTTTAGTACGTATTTTACAAATTTCTAAAATGTTTTTCAGCACAAAAAATAACTAAACTTAACCTAATTTTCCACACACAGATTCAAGATGATGGGTTGCATCCTTATTTTAATCTGGTTTATGACATACACTCAAGCCAACTTGAGTGAGCCCTGGAAGAAGGATTCAGATATTTTAAAGAAGGATTTTCTACACAAGCAGCACTGAAACACCATCTTTCCCTCCATGAATATTTGACTTCATTATACCAAATGCTAAAGACTGTCTCACTGGGCAATCTTACACTTTGAACTCATTTCCTTAAAAGTATTTTGATTTCCTAGTAGTTTGGCTGGCACCAGAGAAAGATATGCACTGTATTTTTCCAGTGTTTATTATTTTCTCTTCCTACAGGAGTTTTCTTTTTTCCTCATTATATTTTTTTCCCATTGCAAGTTTTGGTTGGGGTCCAGGGGATTGTGGTTGGGTTCTGCAGGGATTTTTTTCCTGGTTCTCTCTCTCCATGCATATTTTATGCACCCATTACTTTAGGTGCCATAAACACAAATTAAAACCAGTATCATTTCTGTCAGAAAGGACCATATTTCTCTACTCATTCATTATTTATATTGCTTCCTTAAGTGGTGGTGTTCTTGCTTGTTTGTCTCTAATAGAGGACACAAGTTATTTCACAGCCTTTGTTCGTTACTGAGATTGCTCTGATCAGGAACTCCACTAAACTGTAAAAGCAATGAGGCTCATCTCTGCTGATAGATAAATCCTGGGACAATGTTTGCTGCTGAATGACTGGCATCAGGCAGCCACAGAAACTACGTTAGCCTCACTTTTCACTGTGTGTCATGGTAAGAAGATGATTTGTGTGCTTTTGGCCTATTTAAGCAGTGACTATTTAAACTCTGCACCTCGAATGGCATGGTGTATAATCAATGTCCAGCTATGAGTAGATAAAGAGCTATCTGGTCTGTGCCTGGTCTGGTGAACCTCACCTTCTTTTCAGAAAAAAGTCCGTTTAAAACCCATTTGATTTCTCTCTCCTGCTACTTTTACAAGGAAACTTCCAGATTCTCCCTATTCTAATTTTTACAGTCTTGTATTTGCACATGGCCAGATTTGACCCTCCTTTTCTTTTTTGGCGCCAATATTATTATTCTCTGATTACATAGCTCTTTCCACCATGGTGCATTACCAACCAATGTACCTTGAGGAAGCATCTGCACAGTCTTGCACATTTTACTTTGTTCTACTATAAATGTGTCTATGCAGCTGAAGCAGAGAAAACTCCATTAATCTTGACCACTGGTCATCTCAGGCCTGCAAAAATCATGAGACTAAAGTGCCTTGCATTTTCCCGGACAAACGGTGGGAGTTTGTTTCCTGCAATTAAAGCCTCTGTTTTTCACATTTTCAATCTGTTTCACACAAAGCAGAAAAGTTACATATTCCCTTTGAAAGGACATTTACATGTCATGTGAATGAAGCGGACCTTCATTTTGAGAGCAACCTGTGGTTTCTGGTGCTGTCGCTGACAGTTAACCTTTCAATGAACCTGACCGTCAGCACCAGTTGTCCTGTCCTTTTGGAGAGCTGAAGGAGGATCAATAAATACATTGGCAATGGGTGTTTCCTGTAGGTCAGTGTGTTTCCTTACTTTCAACATGTTACAGCTAAGAGTGGGGAGGGCACAGCATTTCCCCTACAGGAGTACAGCCTTGTGAAGATGGGAAGGGGAAAAGAAGGAGAGGAAGGAAATAGGAAGGAGAGGAAGGGCAGGCAAAAATAGCGCCAGTTCATGAGGGGCAGTTCTGTGCCAGGTAGAAATTAAACACCACATATGGCCCTAAGACATCCCGTCCATTTCCCTGACACCATCTATCCTTACTCTCAAGGGACCCTTAATAACAGAGATGACTGTTACTATAATAACTACAAATCTTTTCACCCATTTCCACCAGCTCCTTTTCTCTTTTTCTTTTTAGGGAATCCTTTAGACAGCAATCAAACCTCTAAAACAGCAGAGCTTTATCACAGCAGAGGAATAGTATTTAAAATTAATTAAGAAAACAATATTAGGCAGATTATGAGCCTGGGGTTGTGCAGAGCCATCACTCCCTCTCCACATCTTCTTCAGGCTGCAAAACAGTGTAGGCAGGGCAGGAGAGCACTGCCACCAAGTGCAAACCCAGATCTTCTGCATTCCTGTGCCAGGAAAACAATTTTTAAAAGCCCATATCCAAACCTTCTCTTCAGTCCCTCACCTTAATGAAACCACAGCAAGTCCCACAGGTTGTCACTCTCGGTTTTTTGGATTTTGTAGGCTATAATTACTCCACCATTTCATAATTTTTACTCTGTGAATTATTATCTCAGCCTGTTCTTTCACACATTCTATTTAATCATCAGGTTTTTAAGTAACTCTGTATAGACAAAAGCTGCTAATACCGTAGACCTTTTTAACAGCTGGTTATATTAACTGTGTGATGACAGGGCACATGAAATGCAGAAATAAGAAATTTCCCATTGGCACTGAGAGGGTAGAATATGGCTTCAAGACTTAAAAGACAAAATTAGGTCCTGCCTACCTGGGAATGCTGAGGAAAGGTAAACTGAGCTAGTTCAGGATGTAGATTTAAACTGAATCAGGTAAACCACATTATATTACAAAGTGAATTAAAAGAATCAGAATTAAAGTTTATTTTAAACTTAAAAAGAAAAGTCACCTGAGTGAGGTAATGCAATTTAACCAACACATTCAAAGGAGAATTTTATTAACTTTCCTGCAGGTCCTGTCCCTGCGCAGACTAACCCCAGAACACAGTGAGAGCATAACCAGCAGTAGCTGGAAAATGGTGATATTCCCTCCTGTGGTGCTCTCTGTCGCTGGCTTACTTCAATTAATTTTGTTCTGCTCCACACCTGTGTCAGAGAAAAGTCTGGCTCCTGCTTCAGTTATCCAAATGCTAGATAAATAGGCAGTGTCTCTCTTTGTGGTTTGCACATATGCAGAATGGGGAGGCTACTGCTTTTTAAAAAGGGTAAATGATGAAGAAAATGCTTATGAATTACTCTTGTCTGTTCAGCACTAAAAGATGTAAGATAATAAACAGAAAAAAATATGCTCAGTTCTCTAAGTAAAGACAGATAGATCAGTTATTTTATTCTCCTTTCCTCATTATGCTATTAATAGCAATATAAGTGTGCTTGGCATTTAAATATTTGTACTATCACTGAAATCAAGGCATCCAAGCAAAATTTCCTATAAATATAAAACAAGGGATAATCTGACCTCCAAATACTTGTTTTCAGATTCAGGTAATATTTAGGAACTTCATATTGATCTGCTTTATAACAGTCTCCAAAATCAGCTTGTGCCTGGTTCTGTCCTCTGAATGCCAGCAAAGCTGTTCAGAATTGCCATGAATGATACCCTTAGCAAGGCTAATAAGCAGTTCCTTCCTGGCTTAGTTTCACATCACAGTTAAAGGTTAGGGAAATAAAATAAAGGAAATGTTAAAGGCTGTTACTAAAGATTGCATTTTATTCCCAGCTTCATAACAGCAGGGTGGACTCTACAGTAATACACTATCATCTTTTTCTTGGTGATTGGCTGTACCAAGTCCTACTGCTACTTACTTTAATAAATATATTCCCACTAGTGTTCTTCATAAGTTACATCTTATACATCAATGAAAATAAAAGTACTGAAAATACCCTCTCTGCGTCTTCCTTCTATTCTCCTGCCCCAACTTAGAAAAAAATTAAATTTAGGGGAGAAAAATCTATGAGAACTCAGACAGAAAAAACACTTGCATAACTGAGAAAGAAGTGGTCTGGACAAGCAGTTACATGCCAAAGGCATGGCAAGGCAGGAAATTTCTCAGTCTTGCTTTGACACAGCCACATGTGACTGCCATGCACAACCTTTGCTGAGCATCTGTACCTCACTCTGAGCCTGTAAACCATGGCAGCAGCCAGTAATGAAGACCCTACCAGCATTAATCACAACCAAGTTATGCCTTGTGTGCTTCCTGGGAAGAACCTGGGTCAGGCAGCAGCAAGGTTTCTGGGGCCAGCAAAAGGCTGGCAGAAGTTGTTTTGGGTCTTTAAATGCCCCGTCCTGGGGAGAGATTGCAAAGGCAAAATAACATGAATGTTTTTGCAGAGAAAAAATGTACCCAAGGCATGGGGTTTCAGCTTGAGTAATCACATGGGTTTTCAAATTCAGCCAGGATCTACAAGGTAGGAGCTACAAATAAAGGCAGAAAGAGATGGACAGTGCCTGATCTTAAAACACTATTAGAATAAACTTTTGCAGGATTTTAACGCTAAGCCTGTCAGTGCTGGGATGTGAAGGAACACAGCCAGGCAGATATGAACACATGGTACTCCCAAGAAGGTCACAAAGCACAACAACCCTTCAAGGGGAAAGAGGGGATAAAAAACCTATTGCAAAAGTGAGGTCAAAGGCTGGGGAGTACTTCTTGCCCTGCTCCAAAGAGTCAGAGAAGAGAATAATTCCAGATGCTAGCTTTGGGAAAAGAAAGGAAAATACAGTGAAGAACATTGTGCAGCTGTAGGGAAATACCAAACAATCTTTCTAGTACAAAATTATTGAAGTCAGGGGGAAGATCCTGATTAAACCTATTTTTTTTAGCATATTCCTGGGGAGAGAAATAATGCAACGGTAGAGCAAAGATAAAGATAAAGCCAGCTCACACAGGGCATTTACACCGGGTGGGACATGCCCTTGCAAATGTGCAGTAGTGATTAATTGCACCTTTGCAGAGATGGACTAGATGACTTGCCATAACAGCTCTTGAGGTAGCTACCAGCCAGAAAAAGTCTTGAAAATGCAGCAGGGAAGCTTAGTGTCACAAAGATTCACAAAAGAAATGGCTGTGTTTTTCTGCATGATAATAAGGAAAAGCACAAAGGGGTGAATTAAGGACACAGGGTTGATTTTGCACTTTAATTTCATTATTTTTGTCAGGCCATATTGTAACCTAAACATTCCTAAGAAGTATGACAATTTTGTTGACTGCAAAATTTGTATCTATTTTTGCTTTTCTTTTTCTCCTAAGTCGGTGGGGAAAATATCTTATGACAGATTATTAAATCTTAAATGGCGGATGCAGTTTGGCAATAAGTATTTTTACAAGGAAGAATGTTAGAAATAAGAGCGTTTAGTGTGTTCACTACTTGGTTATATCACAATTATTTATTCAGGTAATTATATCTTTTAAATTTTATATAAGAAAGAATAAAGATGGGAAAACCTCTCAGGGAAATGTATATTTAGACATCTCCAAAAACTGACTTATTTACCCAGTTCAATACATTAAATTTGGAGATTAGATGATTCACCTGACAGACATCAAGGCCTCCCCTGGAACTGTTTCATTCTGATAAGCAAATGTGCATTTCATGCCTGCTTACCAGGGAAAAATAAATGTATTTGCACAATATCTTGTAATGACTCTGAAGAGGTGTTTAAACCTCACTATCATTTTCAACGCCCTACACAAAAAGCAAACAAACACAAAGACAGTCAATACTGTCTCTGTACAGTAGGGTATTCAGCTATGCTGGGGCTTTGATTCAGGGCTGGTGAGCATTTACATCTCCGAGACATCTGCTGTCTTCAGAAAGACAGTCATTTTGTCTTCAGTTTGGAACAGGCAGCAGAGAGTCTAAAAAGAAAATGTGCTTCTAAAAAGTGTAATTGAGTCCTTTCTTGTTTAGGCTATTCTGACTGAGAGCACGGCTGCTACTCACGTAAAGGAAAGCAACATTTCTACTAAAGATAGAGTTGTTTATATAGGAAGAATGCTATTTCAGGCTGTCTTTTCAAGGTGACTTGAAAAAAATTATGTGAAGTGAAATAACTAGGAGGAAGGCAAAATCAATGTCTTTGTTTAGCATGGGAAGCTAGATTGCCCCTACAGCCAGAGTTTATTTTTTTCTCAGATGGTTATGTTTCCCTAATGACAAACTCAGAATTTATTTTTTTCCCAGCTCTGTAGAATTTATACAAGAAAAGAAAGGACAAGAAAATAAAATGAAGGAAAAGAAGGAAAGGAAGGAAAGGAAGGAAGGGAAGGAAGGGAGGGAGGGAGGGAGGGAAGGAAGGGAGGGAGGGAAGGAAGGGAAGGAAGGGAAGGAAGGGAAGGAAGGGAAGAAAGGAAGAAAGGGAAAGAAAGGGAAAGAAAGAGAGAAAGAGAGAAAGAAAGAGAGAGAGAAAGAGAGAAAGAGAGAGAGAGAGAAAGAGAGAGAGAAAGAGAGAAAGAGAGAGAGAAAGAGAGAAAGAGAGAAAGAGAAAGAGAAAGAGAAAGAGAAAGAGAAAGAGAAAGAGAAAGAGAAAGAGA
>JAWWMO010000096.1:34208522-34222473 GCA_035047845.1 Dendrocincla fuliginosa | reverse complement strand
ATGCACACACCCACCGCTACACCAAAGAAGGCCTCCCTCTTAGCAGGAGTGCCTCTGAAGCATCTCCATGCCCAAACCTAAATGACTCAAAACTCAGCACCTCCAGCCTCTGAAAAACCAGCATGACTGTGTAAATACAGCACCTCTCCCTCAATACACATGCAGGGAAGATACCAGGAGGGTTTCTTAGGGTATATAAAGCTATTGGACTATATATTTCACTGGCTGGTTTCTCCCACTGCTCTCTGACAGACCAAGACATCACCAGTACTAGCAATAGCAACGAAGTTCATCACAAACCTCTGAGTGATGAATAAAAACTCCTGTTTTTTCTCTCTCTTTCTCTCTTTTTCCTGATACATTTTCTTGACTGATATCTTTATGCTTTTATATTGCTATATTTCTATAGGTAATAACAACCAAAATAGCTACATACTTGTTTTCCTTTGCAAACAAGTTGTTGTAAAATAAACCCTATATGTATCTGTAAACACTGATCATCTGCTATTGATTTACTTTAATTCACCCCAAGGGATTTATTAGTGAAAAACAAAAGATACTTTTGCCTTGCAGGGCAGAGTGTAACAACATCCTTTTCAGATGTGAGAGTTTATTGTCTGACTGTTGCAATGTCCTGAGAAACACCTTCTCTCTCACTGGTTCTGGACCTGTCTTCTCTATCTCAAAATGATAAGCATTAATTCAAATCCCTCATTCTTGTAGTAGTTCAAACCCGTGCCATCTAATCTGTCCATGTTAGCCAAAATGCAACTCACACACCTTATCACTGCTGTCACTTGGGACAAAACAATGCACAGTGTTAGTCATAAATGCAGGGCTTTATGGACACAAAACTTGGGTCATGACATGGCAACCTGGGACTCCTAGCAAGAGCTACAGCATTTTCACTGGAGAAGCAAAGGTGTGAGCTCAGTTGTAGGAGACAAGCGTCCTTTGGGATGAGAAATTCTCATGTGCAGTCAAGGGATTTTGTACTCAAGGGGGGTTGTTTGTCTGCATTGCTACAGCCAGCACAAAAAGAGCCAGTGCTCGAATGGCATCCCCACTGGCCAGAGGAAGGCAGTCCCACACTGGAGCAGTTCTTGTAAAATTGCAGACAGGATAAAGAACACGTGTTGGAGAAGTTCATGGAGGACTGCATCCTGTGGGGTGGATCCTGTGCTGGAGAAAGACAACAGTGGAAGAAGGAAGAATTATTAGAGGCTAACAATTAGGGACTAACCACAAAACCACATTTCTCATCCTTCTGCACTGAGAGGTGGAGGTAGAAGATTCAGGAGGAAGAAGTGAAGCTGAGACTGTGGGGTTGGAGGGGAAGTTGTATCAGGTTTTGTCTTTGTTTCTCACCATTATGCTCTACTGTCAATGGACAATAAATTAATTTTCCCAAAGCCAAGTCTGGTTTGCATGTGGTTGTAGTTGGTAAGTCATCTTCCTGTCCTTATCTCAACTGACAGTATTTTTCATCTTATTCTTTCTTATGATGTCAACCCCTTCACAGATGCTGAACCACAAAAAATACTGTGGATGTTTAGATACAGGGATAGCAGCAAAACTTTTTTGTTTTTCAGGAAAATCCCTGGACATCTTCCGACTATTTTTTAGAAATCCCTTGATAAATTGGCAACAAGGAAGGATCCAGTGTCCTGTACTACCCTGTATATTTGTGTTACTATACAGAGAGCCATGTAGAGTAATTTCCCACTTTTTCCTATGTAATTTCTCACCTAGAATAATTACCTACTTCTTTTGACACAACAGGAATCCAGGGCCATATTACATTGAAAGAGTGTGGATTTTATGTCAAATGCTTCTGTATTTCTGCTACTCATCTGAACAACATGAAAATTGACCACTTAAGGTAAAACTAATCAGCATAAATTTGATCTTACAGAAAATAATGGTTTTTTTAAAAAAGGCTAGACAATGTGTGGAAGAAATTAGTGGAAGCAACTTATATCCAACATTTCTTAAAGAAAGTTGCACTGAAATTACTGCAGCCATTATCTCAGCAAAAGCACAGCACTACCTGTTCAGCATCAGTCAGTGTGACACATTTAGTTTGTACACTACTTCTTTTTTTCCAGTGTAATCTGCAAGCCCATGTCAATGTGCAGGTTGCAGTAAAAATGCATAAGTCCTACTAAGGTAAAAAAACAAGAATGGCCTCATGATGTTCTTATATGGACACTTTCTCACACACTCAGAAACTCATGCAGATTCTCACGGACATAGACCTGTTGTATCATTGACCACATGAGTTGTGGTTTCATAGATTTTCCTAAAGACCCTTTGGGCCAGACTCCCATGCAGTCTGCAGTGAGAAGGCAGTGGGCTGTTAGCAGGGGAAGGACAATGCTGCATCACAAGTGCTGAACAGAGTGGTATTCCCAAGAAACATCTTGTCACAATGGGGAAATCCTTCCTAATTTAATTAACAGGAGAGAAATATTTGTAGTTATTTGAATAATACAGAATATTTCAAAGGCACTTGGGCTGACCCTTTATGAAACACCAACATATTGTATCTCAAACAAATTGAAAGTCTGCAGATGCAGTTTTCTTGTAGAAACTGCACTTCATATTGTAAAACCATTTACAAAGTCCTGACTAGCTTCTTTGGCCAAGAAGAATCTATTGTTTTCCTGCTCATGACTATATTTTGAATGCTATAAACATCAACTTTGACTTGTAAGATAATATCACTTTAAAATTCTAATTAAAGCCAACAAGAGCTGAGAGAGCTCAGCATAGGCCTTTTAATTCTAGATTAGCCAAGTCATCAATTTAGAACAAGAACAGACAAAAAAACCATAACAAAGTCGAAATGAAAAATTGGCTTTTAGATATACTCTGCCATTTATTCAAAACAGATCAAACAGAAGACCTGCTTCCTTAATATGGAACAGTAGTTGAGTCAGATCCATTAGGGGAAATTGATTTCAGCAATTTTGGGGAAAAAAAGTAATTTCCAAAAGAAGTCATATGGAATCACTAGTCATTCCCTTCTCTTTCTTTTCAAATCTGCTTCAGGGTAAAATCTTTCAGGAGCATTTAAACATAGTTTTAAACATAACTTTCTTGTGTCTGCTTCCAACAGAATGCTCTACTTCTGATTACAGGATCTGTTTTCTTCACGTGTACACAAACACCACATTTTATGGTTTTCAGGTTCCATTTCTAATTCCATTGGCTACTACTGGTCTCCTTGTTATTCTTCACCTCCTGTAAAAGAAATTCCCATCTCACATGAATCATTTATTAAATGTCCAAATTCAGTTAAAACAATTGCACCAGAAGGAATGAAAGCTGAAGATCTCAAAGTATTTGAAACAGAACTATTACTAAGGGCTAGAGCTCCATTTTGCCTATGAAAAGGTGTGGCAATTAGGTTTTTAAATCATTGACTCTGGTTCTGTAAAAAGAAGATGAAGGTCCTTACCCCATTCATTAACATTCATAGCTCTGTTAATTCAGTTTCAATTTCAGTGGCTAGTAAAGGAGTCTAGCATCCTGTGAGGTCAAATGTTTTCTCAGTCACAGAGGCAGAGATGAATTTGGGTAGGAAATCAAAACTGCAAATAGGATGGTAAAACTTCTGCTTTGATAGAAAACAAAATCTCCAGGACAACAGAATTAGGCTGATCTGTATCATAACATTTCAAGAAATCCAAGTCCACATCTCAGAATTCCTTGGGTGTTGCGTACCAACCTTATGTAAACCATCACATTTCTCTGTAAATACAAGGAAAATGGAGCAATTTCATTCACCCTCTATCTGCCTTGCTTCCATGTCTGTCTTGCATCTCTGTATCATACGCTTCTTAGGAAGGACATATCTAATTTGTTTTCTCAGGGAGTCACAGAAACACAGAATTGTTAAGGTTGGAAGTGACCTCTGGAGGCCAACCTCCCTACTCAAAGCTGATAAACAAAACAAGGGCCATCTACAGGAGGTTTCCAGGTTCATATCCAGTGAGATTTTGAAGATCTCCAACCATGGAGCTTCCACCACCTTCCTGGGAAACCTGTGCCAGTGCACAGAGTATTTAGAAACTTTAAAAATTATTTATAAACTTCTTATGTAAGGTTATAGAAAATTTATACATTGACTAGCACAAAGAGCCCTCTCCCTGTATGGTGGACAACTGACAACTACCTAAAAGAAAAAAAAAAAACAAACAAGAAGAATGTGAGCGTTTGTAAACATGGGAGTGTTTGGGATCCAGGGACAAGTAACTTCAATACAAGTTTACACATGTAATGCTCCACATGAGGATTTATAGAGTGTTTATCTACTTTTAATGCTGTTTGAAGCACTTCAGTTCCTCCTCAAATAGGTCATCAGCAATGGGATGAAGGGTTCAGTGCTTGGCCAGTGAAGAAGAGCTTGAAAATCACTATTCAAACACTGTTCAAGAAAACACATACATTACTAATATGAGATGGTGCATACTGTGCTGTTCTGCAGTAAAGCATACAGATTGTGTTTTTTTCAGAGGTATCCATGCTAGCTCCAAGTCTGGCTGAAAATCCAGGTATTTTCTGGCCAGGCAGAGATCAGCAGGCGTACAGTTATTCTGTTGGAAGTCTGGACTTTGTTCCTAGCACCAGTGGAAAAGTCACTTTTTCTTTCTAAGCTTGCTTCCTTCACACAGTTTCCTAGTTGGATTGCAGGTAACCTGGGGCTGTGTTTACATCACCATTCAGGTGGCAGTTTTTAGCAATAGTTCTAGCTGCAATCTCTCTTTTCTAATTCAAATAGGGTTTTTTCGCAAAGCAAAAAGCTTTTTCAAGCTGAGACTCAGACTTTGGTTTTCAGACTTACAGAATGGGTAAGGTTGCAAAGGACAACACTGGGTCCTCTCTCCTCAAGCAGGGCCATCCTTGGCCACATTGCACAGAATTGTGTCCAGGCAATTCTTGAATTTCCTTGGTGAGGGAGACTCCACAACCTCTCTGGGCAATCTGTTCCAATGTTCGATCACTTGCACGGTAAAGCTGTTCTTCTTCAAGTTCAGGTAGAACTTCCTGTGCATCAGTTTCTGCCCACTGGCTCTTGTCCTACTGCTTGGCACCACTGAGAAGAGCCTGGCTCCGTCCTCTTGGCACCCACCTTTCAGATACTGAAGGACACTGATGAGGTCCCCTTTCTGTCATCAATTCTAGACACTGAACAGGCCCCACTCCTTCAGCCTTTCCTCATAAGAGGAGTGCTCCAGTCCCTTAATCATCTTTGTCTGCTGGATGCTCTCAATTTGCTCCATGTCTCTCCTGTCCAGATGAGCCCAGACCTGGACACAGCACTCCAGATGTGGCCTCACCAGGGCTGATTAGAGGGATGGGATCACTTTTCTCAGCCTGCTGGCAATGCTCTTCCCAATGCACCCCATGATCCCATTGGACCTGTTGGCCACAAGGACACACTGCTGGCTCATGGACAGCTTGTTGTCACCAGGACCCCCAGGTGCTTCTCTGCAGAACTGGTGTCCAGCAGGTCAGTCCCCAGCCTGTGCTGGTGCCTGGGGTTATTCCTCCCCAGGTGCAGGACCCTGCATTTGCCTTTGTTGAATTTCAGACAGTTCCTCCCTGCCCATCTCTCCAACCTGTCCAGGTCTTGAAGGGCTGCACAGCCTTCTGGGGTATTGGCCACTCCTCCCATGTTTGTGTCATCCGTGACCTTGCTGAGGAGGCATCTGCCCCTTCATCCAAGTCACTGATGAACACGTTAAACAATAGTGGGCCCAGTATTGTACCTGGGGGAACACCATCACTGACAGGTCTCTGGCTAGACCCTGTGACACTGATTACAACTCTCTGGGATCTGCTGTTCTGCCAGTCCACCTCACTGTCCAGTCATTTAACCTACACACTTCTTGAGCTTATCTATGAGAATGTTGGCAGAGATGGTGTCAAAACCACAGATGAAGTCAAGATAAACAATATCCACTGCTCTCTCTTCAACCATACTGCTCTAGAGAAGGCAGTCAGGTTGGTTAAGCATAATTTACTTTTAGAGAATTGTTGCTGACAATGCCTGCTCACCTTCTTGTCTTCCATGTTTTGCCTCAACAAAAGTAATCAGCAGGCATGTAAGTATTTTTCAATGGCTATTTTATGTAGGGGTAATGAAAACTGTGGTATAAGCTTAAAAAGTGCATTAATTTAGCTAATCTGGTGTTAACTTGTCATGGACAGCCCCCCATTTACCTGTCAATAATATATAAGTGTGTATCTGTGTCTGTGTCTCTTTTTATGTGTGTATACCACAACAGCTGCAAAGAACACAAGAGTGTCATGTTATATGCCATCTGTTTAATCCATTTACACTTTGCTACCATGCCAATTATTTAGCCCTAATGTCCCTAAAAAGTATGATTAGCAACATTATTGCAAATAGCAGAAACTTTTGCTGTGCAGTGGCTTTTTGCTAAAATCCAGAATAGTAATTTTAAAGGAACATTGGTAGGAGGGGTGGGGTTGTTGCATTTTTTTTAAAATTTCTCTATATCAACTTGATCGTAATCTACTGAATATGAAACAAATGCAATAGAGCACATAAAATTGCACCCTGTAAATTTTTGGGAGGTAGGAAATCAGCTAGAGAAGAACTTTGGCCAAGGTGCAATTCTCAGTTCCAGAAGTCTCCCCATGGAAGAAGCATTCTGACCAAAATGTGGTCTTCTGACACCATTTAGTAAGGGACCATTTAATTCTGTCTGTACTCTTTTCAAGCTACTTACTTACTCTTACATCAGATTATTCATATGCTACCTTTTTTAGCATATGTGTTCCATGAGTGTTTTTAGCAGTATTGTTATCCAGCTAAAAGAAAAACTACCAATATATATTTTACAGATATTGCCTTTCTACTAAATTGCCAGTATCCATATGCAAAGAAAAATAAAGCAGACAGAACTCTGATCAGTGACTGGTTTATATCCTTGTAGTTGTATTTTGCAGTCATAGAAAACCCTCAGAAGGAAGAAAATGTTTTAAGAAGGAAACAAGACTACAGGTTTTTTGGTTTTACTTCAGGAAAATGTTGGCAACATACTTAACACAGTTCTCTGGAAATATTTAACTATTGCTCATCTTTTTTCATCGTAAGCACCACAAAGAAAGTGCCTTTTAATATTTTATTTTGACTTATTTCTTCTTTATTTGGCAAATGCTCTGACACAATATAGATGATCATCGAAAAAGCTGTTGACAGGTACCAATCAAGATATATGGGTTCAAATTAGAGTGGAGTAATTTACATTGACACTTTGCAGGAGGAGTGCATAGACAAGGCAAAACCACAGTCACAGTTTATAGAGTTTTCAGACAACTTGCTTTTATTAGTAGTAATGTCATAACTTTCTCTAACCAGAGAAGTATTTCCTGGGAGATGTTAGGAGTAGTATAAGAAATACCTTCCTCCAAGTTTGATTTACTAAGTCCACGTCTATTGTACTGTTCAGAACACACAGTTTTCCATATAAATTTAGGGTGGTGTTTTTTTTCGGCCTCTTAAATCAGTGCTGGGAAAGGAGATCATCACTGATTTAATCTATGATAACCATTTCATTTGTGACATAGCAACATGAATTTTAGCCCAAACTGGCAGCTATGTTGTATTTTTAGATAAAGACATTGGTCTTCAATTGATTTCAAGGGATGTGTGCTTGCATGCAAGGGCAGATTTTGGCTTTTAGACAATTTTTTTTCTCATTTTAAGTCCAAATCAGATAAAGTTAGTTTACTGTGACTTCAGTGGTTTAAAGGGAGAAAGAATTACATCACCTTCATGCTAAAATTAGACATTTCCTGTATATGTCATAGATAGTGTACTCTGACATTAAGCAATCAGTAACTAAGAAGTGATTGAATAACAAATTAAAGATTCAAACTTTCTCATAAACCTACAAACATCTCCTTACCTTTATTTGAGTCATTGTAATTAGAGTGACCTTTGGTAAAGGTCAGGGCCAAAGATAAAATAGCAGCAGGAAACTTTTTGGTAACCATTAGCAAGAGTTTTAACTTCATGTATTTTTAATAAAAAGACTGATCAGCCATGCAGACATGAACAACACATAAGAACTTCTGCTGGAAGGTTGGCAAATCATAATTAAAAGCTTTATTATGATTGGAATTACTGAAACTATGTCTTTCAAATGTTTATTTTTGTGAAATCACAGCCATCGTTCACTAAGACTATCAGTAGTGCTTATTGTACTCATTAAATTCTTTCTTAGAATTAGAAATTCTAAGAAGGGGATATGTCATGCGGCTTTGGTATTACCAGATGTTCACATAAAAGCTCTAGGACTCGTTTGCTCAGTTTTGTTTGTTTAGGGCTCTCCTCCTTCCTCTCATCTCACATTTCAACGCAGTGGAGCTATACTTTCTTCATCTCGAGCTTTCACAAATAATTTAATCTCAGGCACAGTCTATGCAGACAGCTTAAGGCTAGTAGAAGAAAGGCAAAGTTAGGAGTGAGTCATGCCAGAAACGTATGGATAACTGACTGGAGGGCTCTGGCTAGGGTTGTGGATCAAGCATCCAAAATGTTTTTCCTCTGTAGGTCTCACAGAGCTTCACAGATGTTAAAAACAATTACTCATCCTGAAGACCTTAACACACATTAAATGTACATTGGATGTCTTTCCCAAGACCTCATAGAAAGCTGCAGCTTTACAAACAGTTGAAGCCAGGTCATACGATTTCCAGTGCCAGGCGTTTTTCTCCAGCATATCATAGCCATTCAAAGCACTGCTGTTTATTGTTTTTGAGCAGGGTAAATGTTGTGTAGCAAGGAGTGTGACATCCAAGGTTCCTGAAGTCATTTAATTGAAATTCATTTAATGCTATGTTTAAATAAATAACAACACTTGTGAATACTCTACAGCAGGTAAATTTTACCATAGACATCAGTGGAACAGTCTTCGCCCTCTCTTCTAGGTGAAACAAAATTCCCCAAAAAAAGCCCTTTTCTCTAACCAGAATTATTTTCCTTTCTCCACTCCACTTTTCTTAATTTTACCAGTTTCATGCTTCCTATACTTTCATTCAACATCTTTACTACTGCGTAAGCCCTTACAGCTTTGAGAGTGGTATTTACAGCTTTGAGAGTGGTATTTTGCCCTCCCATTTCTAAAGGCAGCTGTCCAAAATGCCTCCTTCTTAGCTGCAGCACAGGCTCTCCTTTCTCTCTAATTGCCCTGTGCTTTGAATACCCTCTTTAAACTGATATCTCTTAGGCTAAACAAGAAGGGTATGACCCTCTTATAATCCCTTTTCTAGACTTAGATCTGTCTTGAAGCAAGAAATAAAGTGGTTATCAACATTGGGGTAGAGACTCCAGTCTGGAAGACTGGTCTCCTCTTCAAACTTGGACTTACTCTGGTTTTCTTTATTTCCTTTCTGGCGGTTTTCCAGAAGTCAGATTAATGAAATTAAAATGAATGAAGAATGGATTCATACCACCTATAGACAGTATCTACAAGGTCTGTGTTTCTACCCTACTGTGAGTAAGCCTGCCAAACACCGGAAACACTTAACCTTCCCATGGAGCTGTGGACACAAGGAAAGGTGAAAGAAGAGCAGCTCTGAGTCACTGCTACAGGTACTTAGCAGCTGGGTCAGATATTCTCTGGGTGTGTTAAGTAGTGCCTAAGGATTACGTGCAGTAAAGGTCTGTGACAGCACTCTGAAAAAAAGTAGTCTTTGTGTATAAGAGAGACACAGTGAGAATGAGATAGTACAGAGCCTGTTACAGGTGTTCTTTCTATTGGCAGCTCCTTCCACATCAGCAGTTTATACAGGCATTGCATTTCATTTTCATGACCCTATTCCCCTGGGAAAGGAAAAGGAAAAAGAAAAAAAAGGAATCTTCTCATGTTTTCTTTCTTACTCAGTACCGGATCCAAGCTCTCCCTTGTGCTAAAGGAAAGGTTATAATAATAAGGTCTCACAGCATTTTTAGTTATCATTAAAAGATACAAGGGGATATGTCAGCTGCAGGACAGACACAGAAGACACAAACACAACACGGGACACTTTCGTGTTTATATATTGTTAAGAAGGATTTCCTGAAGGGCTTGAAAGTCCCTCTAATATAGAATAAAGACAGTTTATTATTTACAAATATTAACATAAAAAAAGATTAGTTTCCGGTACAGCTTTTCACGCTTATCTAAAGCAGATATTGCTTCCCATAGCAACATCTTCTAAAAGTGAGAACTCACTCCTTCCTGTTTTCAGCAAAATTTGTAATATCTTGGCTGCTGTGTAAAAATTTATTCATATCAGGAAAAAAAAAGGGAAATAGACATCCTTTTGTTAAAACTGGATTAGACCAGCTTTCAACCACTAAGGTATCAAACTCTAGAATCTGTTCTACAAAGTGAGAGTATCACATTTGTGTATATATCACTGATGAAAATCAGACTAATATTTAGGCAAATATTTTATCTAAGGATCTGGATATAGAGAGGAGATGCAGATGACACCATTCTACTATTCCAATTACTTTAATAAGTGGAAAATCTGAAATGCAAAGATACAGATGCCCATTTCACTTTTGCTTGCAGAATTCAAAGGAAATTCCTCTGTATGCTGGAAGTCTCATATTTTGCCATCCTCATGATGCTTGACAAGCTCTATTTTGCCTCTTTCTCAGATGTTTTTATCCACTGTTTCGTGCTCATCCTTGAGGAAAAAGACAAAAAGAAGCAGGTAAGGTAAGTGGTAAGGCCTGGCTTAATTAGTTCTCAATGTAAAAATATGTCTCAGTAGTAGGAGAAACTTCAGAGAGAGGAGGAACAGAGGGAAAGGAAAGCAGTAACTTGGAAATTAGAGATTAGTGGATTTTTATCCAATGCAACAAAGTGTTAAAAATATTGTAGCATAACAGTACCTATTCTGTGCTGCAGAAGTATTATTTTACCGTCAGAAGTGCTGAGCAGAAGACTTTTGTTCCCCTTGGTCAGCTGAAGACACTCATGTTATTAAGAAAGAGTGTCAGGAAACAAATACAAATGTTATTGTGAGAGGAAACCTATTTCAACTCCCGTGATTGCAGTTTAAGACAGCTGCACCCCAAGAGAACAATAGAGAGATTTATTTCTTTTATAAGTCTCAATTTTATAAAGAATAAAACAGTCCTGTTAAAGAAAGCTGTGAGCACAGGAATTGTCTGGGAGGGTGTAAACACAAAAGAGATAGAGGAAAAGAGAGAACAAGAGAGCAGGGATGCACATGTACTGATGATAAGGGAAATAAACATGTTTCCATCTAGTATTTAATTTCTTCTGGGCAAAGAAGAAAGAATGAATGATAAAAACTCCAATATTCCAAGTAATAAAACTGAGTAAGAAGTAGGGCTTATTTTACATGTTCTTTATAAGCACCTACTAGCTGTGTGCAAAGCACAAGAACTAGGCACCCAGGCAGATAGTCCACCTGTGTTTGGGCATCTCACAGTGCCTTTGCAAAACGAGGTCCCAAGCAGTGATCTTGTTTTCCAATGGCCTGCGACTTTTGCCTTACATCTTATTTTTAATCTGTGTTTTGCTCTTGCCATGGAATAAGCAACTCTGAATTACCATCTGCTCATGTTGCTCTGGTTGCATGCATGTGAAGCAGATACACGTGCCTTGCAGCTTCATTCCACCCTTGACACACAGGCATATGCACAGATTGGCAGTCAAGGATGCAGAAATGGGGAAAAAGAACTTTGGGATGCATTTCAAGTTTTGCCAACCAGTACCCGGGCAAGGTTCAGCACTTCTCTTTCTCTTCCTCTTCTGCCTTTTGTGAAAAATCCTCTGTATAAAGCCTTTCTGAATAAATGGACTTTCTGTTATGGCCAGTGTCTCCTCAAAATGGGCCTCCTTCCCATTTGAAACTGCTGGTGCTACTAGGGTGGTTGTGAAGGGCTGTTGTTCCCTACCAGTGACCCAGCACTCAGATCCCTGCCACTCATCAGCATGCTGCCTCTGCAGCCAACCCAGAGAGATTCCCATGCCTGGGGAGGAGATTAACTTACGGGAAATCACATTCAATGCAGTGACTATGTTAAGTCTGCAAGGAGTGCCTTACCCCCAGTTTGCTCTTTTGCAGCAGAGACAAGCAAGTCTGTTTCTCAGCTGAGAAAACAGAACAGCCATTTTGGTGATTATGAAAAGCAAAAATTGAGGAAACAGAAACAATAAAAAGAAAAGCCCATCCATCAGAAAAACCACTAAGCAGACAGCACATCCTACCATGAGAGATCCTCCCTGCATTTATTTCACTAATGCACAACCAAATACGGTATATTTGTGCTGTTCCCATTGCTCTGCAAAGTTGTTTGGGGATAGGGAGGAGGGAGAGAAATTACACTGTTTTGTGAGAAATGCATGAAATTAACTGCTCAGGTACATTCTTAAATACTGCGTTAGAAGTCAAAATTAATTCACATTCCTTTAATTTGGTAAATCTGTGTTTCCAGAGGGTATGGCCTTCACCACCTACCCTGAACTACCAGTTTACAGCTTTCTCTGACGATGGTTTTATGCCAGTTCAGAAACATCAGTGTTCCAAAGTGGGAAAAGTTACACTTTTTGGTTATAACAGAGAGTTCAGTCAGGAATTTTTTTATTTCCAGATTCGCTGTGGAAGGATTAAATCCTTCAGTCATTCCATATTTCAGGTTCCCTGACTGTAAACAGAGAATCAGCTATTTTTAAATTGGTGTGAGAAGCCAAAGATGCACTTTTCTGTGTACAAAACCAGAATACTGGTTTTGAAATGTGATCAGCTATCCCTTTCTGTTATTAGAGACTACATCTTATGACCTGAAAGACATGAATATCTGTGTACTACTGTTTAGATATAAAGTCAGAAGTATAATGCAATGTTTTTATGTGAGGCATCTGAAAAGAAATTCATGTTTCAGAAGGAAGGTAGATCATTTGAAAATGCATGGTAGCTAGACTGTACCTCCTAATGCTTCCTTCTAGTTCTTGTTCTATTGCTATATGTATATTGAATATAGAATAAAGGAAAAGGAGCAAAAAAAAGGGTACAAGTGAACGAAATTAGTATACAACTAAAGTCAAGAAAGCTTCCCACTGATTTCAACATATTCTGCTTATGACTTTTTAGGTTTCATGAGAATCAGTTTGCTATAAAAACCAAAAGACAAAATCACAGCTCAACACTTCAGAATGGTTTTATTTTTCTTAAACAAAGGAGTGAATGATCACCGACTTATTACAAAGACATAATATTATTATTAAAGCAATTTTGAAAAAATAATAACCTTACTTATTCTTCGCATTATTTTCATTGTTGTCTTTTCCTTTTAGATAGGCAGATTGTGTTCCTCTTTAAGTCATTAGTCACCAAATCCAGCAATGTGTTGAATCAGTATTTCCATATGCAGAAAAACATATCTCATAATTTAACTTTTTTACCTCTATTTGTCTGCCACCAGCTTTCAGAGAAGGAAAAGAAGAGATGATTACAGTGTTGGCTTTGTTTCTATTAAACATCCGTTCTCATATGCTTGGTCCTCTGATGTTTTAATGTATTCGGTAATAAGGCACTTGTCCCAAAAAGCAGGAAATTGTTGAAAATCTTTGGGAAAATGTTTAGTCTCTGAACTTGCCACTAACAATAGTATAATAAAAAGACTACAGAATAAATTTTTATCTACCTTCATTCAAAGGGATAGCAATGAAATTAAACCAAATCAGGAATGGGTTTGGGTCCAGAACTTCGATCACTCTGGTGTTCCAGATCCTGTAACAAACATAGTATCCAGATTTTTGTGTTTGGAACAGATGCTTTCTATTTCTTTGCATATAGGGGCAACAGTAAATATAATGAATTTTTTAGACCATCTACATTAACCGTTAGCCAACTATGCATCACTAGCCCTGTCTACTAAATGCTC